>VDFB02000003.1:641766096-641972307 GCA_007258455.2 Sequoia sempervirens
TATTTCAAACAAGTTGAATGAGGATGGCCAAGTTGTGAGGAACAAGGCAAGATTAGTATGCAAGGGATATGCTCAAGTCTAAGGAATTGATTTCAAAGAAACTTTTGCCCCTGTTGCTCATATGGAGGTTACAAATCTTATATCACCTTTGAAGAATTCTTGGAGATATATGAAGAAAATAGAAGAGAAAGAAGGAGTTGATTAAGAAAGAGGAAGGGTTAGAATCAATATTACAAGAAGAGGTCAAAGAAGAAATCATGGAACATGAGCCAAAGAAAATATCCCTAAAGAAGGAAGGACAGCCAAAGCCAAAGATTATGAAGGAACAAAGCATTGTATAAGAACAAAAGGGATCTAACATGCAAGTGGAAGGTTAAGATCTTTTGTTAGAAGAAGATTTTTTATTTACTTCTAATGATTGCATATGTTAACAAAGTATTGATGAAACCAAGGAGAAAGCATCACTTGTTGGATGCAAAGAGCCCAAGATGGAGGAAGATGTGCCAAATCATGAACTATCTATCGGTCTTTAAAAGGATGAGTCATTGTCTTAATTGATTGATTTTTAGAGTAGTTATGTGGATAGGCATGCATTTGAGAAGAATATTTTGGTTGATTCTAGAACTCGGGAATTTCAAGTCACAAGGATGGAGGTGTTGAGGATATCTCAACAATTCTATTACAAAAAAAGAAGATGAGCACTTTGATTACAACCTAAGGTATGGAAAGGATGGTCATATTTCAGATTTATTGGTCCACACAATGTCATTACAAGATTCTTGTCCTCGTGGAAAGAATTCTAAAAGGGGCGATATGTAATGTCCCTTGTCCGCTTGGCCCTAGAATTCGCTTGTCGCTTACAAATTGGGGATAGGGTTTCCTCTTCTCAAGTAGATGCTGCTTCTAATTGAGTGATTGTGGATGGGAACCTGCATTCACCACACAAACAGTAATCCAACATACAAGCACATATATTATTAGCACTGGCACGATTGCATCAGAATCCATAATCCATCACAAAGATAACTATTATGCATTGAGAAGACACTTCGCCTATTGGAGGAAGCTAGCAGAGCTTATAAGTGGGCTAGACCTACCACCCCTCCATGGCCCATCCTCTTGGTTCGGGCGGACTTGAGTGACATCCCTCCATGGCCCATCCCTTCCTTGGTCCGCGCGGATTTGAGTGACCCCCTCCATGGCCCATCCCCTTGGATTTGGGTGGACTTGAGTGGAACCTCTACTCATCCATGGCCCATCCTCATCTTAGGATTGGGCGGATCTTAAGTGAGGCCTCTTGGCTGCATGACTTTTCTCAGGCCCTTCCTCTGAGCAGGTTTCAAACAATCAGACAATCTTTAGGCAATCAGCATATACTAGCACACTTCCTTATTTCTACAATTCGGCATGCAAATCCATTCGTAGAGTGAAAATGGCAACACTATGAAGATTGTTTTATTCATAATCCAATCATTCAGGAATAAGAAAGAAGCTTTCACACATGGACATAAATGACTGGTAATCAGATGATGCATGTTAGAAATGCATTCACTGTTAAGAGGCTATCATGCTAAATGCAATCAGAAATAACCAAACTGTGCCTTACACATATATATATTAGATTACTTGCTAAGAATGTAATGAGGCATTTCTATATTAAATTGCTGCTATGGCCAGGTCAAGTTACACAAGGTCAGATTATAGATCTAAAAGCAATTCTGAACAGGAATCCAAATTGAATGTGTCATCCAGGCAGTTCCGTAATTTGTTTGCAGTCTCAAGATGTATTACACAGACAGGTGGAAATTGCTGATGCATATAGAATATACAGTCAAACAACTCATAGAATCATATTGCTTTGGTGATCTTGAGCTGAGGGGCCGATTGCTAATTGCTAGGTGAGTATTTCTCACCAATGAGTCATCAATCAATTGGTTTATACATACAAAGAATTATGCAGCTATCTGAACATTATGAGAATACTATGGAATCATTTAATTCTTTCTTCGATAAACAGTTTCTACTACACAGTCAAATCTGCAATATCGAATGAGAATAGACATGGTAAAGGAATTCAGGAGAACTTGATACTATGGGTTAAGATCATAATTTTCTGGGGTTAGATTTCCGTTGGAATTATTTACTCGATGTCATAGATAGAAAAAATGCATTTGAATGAGCAACCCTAATTTCTAGCAATGCATCTGTAAATTTGTTATATTCAATTCTCAGACATAGATATGCAGATTTCTATTTCTATAGTGCTGGGGATAATGCATAGAGTATATTGCAGGATGGCAAAGACCAAACAGAAGGTTATGATTTCTCATGTAATCTGATCGCTATGGGCTAAGTGAAATTGTTCACCTGTTTCAGCATATCACGTCTCCTTTCTGCTGTCTCTCTCCAATGCCCTGTTTTTCTCCCCGCAAGATCGATTTACTTCCCTATATCTATGGTTTAGACGGGTCATCTCCTTCCATTCTGGGTTGTGTCTCTTTTCGGGAGGCAATCCGTCATTGCCTTGACTCACGGTGTTTCATCCTTAATTAACTTTGTTAATATTGTCTTTCCTTTTATCGATTTTATTATGCATTGATAATAATAATGTTATTTACATCTATTATGCACTATTTCATCTTTATATGTAAATATATATATTAGTATAATATATATTCGTAATTTATATTCGTAATTTTTTTTAATTTCTATTTATTGATTTTTCCCATGTTACATCAAGGACATGACACGATACGGTGAAGGATACAACTTGCAGCATAGGGCATATAGATTCTTTGATCTAAGTTCAAGATTGTTTTTGCATATGTGATCAGGGTGTTCTTTTGAGGTACAAAAGAGACAAAGGCTTTGATGAGATCAATGCCACCATTTCTTGTGAATTCTTCATCTCATGTATTTGGTTAGAAGGAAAGCTCATGAAAAATCATATATGTTGTGAATTCTAACAAAGTTGTGAAGGATCAATGCTCATGATTCATAGGTCACTTCTTGGAGCCAAATTCTATGCTTGAGAACAAGGTTATGGATTATGGCCTAATGGAGATAGTCACAATTGCTAGGACAGTGATATGCTTGATGTTGGAAGGTGGTAAGCGAAATAGATGTCATTTTGATTAAGCATGTTGTGGTGTTTATGGAATCAAGCTACAAATAGGTTTGCTGCCCTTGGATATGTAAAGAAGATTTCACAAAGGATGAGTTACTAAATGATGGCTTCACCATTCCTTGCATCATGAAGGCGCAACTTGCCATCACTTTTGTTGGACACAAGGTGTGCAATGACTTCTATGTCATGGGTCTAGTAGAGATCAACATAGTATTGGGAATGCAATGGTTACATTCTATTGGAGAGTTCACTATGGAGTTGAAATTCAAGGAAGAATAGGTAGTGCTTTGAGGCATCGAGATGGAGCTCCAAGAGTTGTTATGGCTAAGAGGATGGAACATCAAATCATGACTTCATCTGTAGGTGAGACACTTCTTTATGATGGCATTTGGTCTATTTTGGATCAGCATAGTATGGTGCTTGAGGATCCACCTCTAAGGTTGCTTTTGAGTAGAGAAACTCATCGAGTTAGGGAAGAGACATGTTGGCAACACAAAAAGGTCTCAAGAAGGTGTTCACAATATTATCAAAGTAGTGTAGGGTGTGTTAGGTGGAATAGCTTCCAATTTGGATATTTTGCAAAGGATCACCAACAAGTCATAATGGGGAAGAGTAGTGATAGCATATTGCAATTATATGGTGAAGGAAACATGTCAAGGACTATTGCCATTATCAATTGCAGCTTTGGGGCTGCTGACATCATCATTTCCAACCTCTACTTGTCACCATTTGCAGTTTACAAAGTGTTTTTAGTCATACCATTACTGATTTTTAAAGGAAATATGCTGTTTGTTACTACTTGTTGTGACCTTTCCACAACATCGCCCCATTGCAAATGGGTACCCTCTTGTTTTTGCTTTTTGGGTTTTTGCCTTGGCGTCGCAACTGCTAATCACCAGTCTTTTTACAATGAGGAGTTTGAGTTTGGAGTTATTACCCGAGCCGAGTAAAGAATTCAAGCCCTAAACTATGCCTAGACATCACCAAAGTGCTCAGAAGACTCGGTCGACGAAGAACGCAATTGCTTTCACTCAATTTTGACACTTCCTATTTTTTAGGGATTTTTGTTTTTTTTGCTTTTAATTTGGGATTTACTATTTTTAGAAAGTTTGTTTTTTTGCTTTTTCTATTTTTAGTAATTTCTATTTTTAGAAAGTGCTAGGGTCCCACAGGTTATGTAGTCAATATTTCCATTTTTAGAATAAAAAATTTAGGCCTCCAAAACCAGAAAGCATGAAAAGGCAATGAAAAATCATGAAAAATCTGGGAAAAGCAATGAAAAGCAAAGAAAATCATGAAAAATCAAGAAAAGAGTCATATGGCAAGGGTTTGATGATCTAGACAAAAAAAATGTCAGACACTTCAAGAAGTCCGCTTGGAAGGAGGAATGGATATGGCAAGGCATCAGGGAAGTCCGCCATGCCTTGGTCAAGATGGAGACAAAGTCCGCCATGCATTTGGAAAGGCACTAAGGAAGTCCGCCCTTGCACTTGTCTAGACATAGATGAAGTCCGCCCTTGCTTCATGGAAAGACAATCATGAAGTCCGCTAAGAGTTTGTTAAGGCACCAACAAAGTCCGCCATAAGGAGGAGAGGATATGGCATGAAAGTTCTAAAGCCCACTCACCTCTTGGCAAGAAGACTCTAAAGTCTGCCCAGGCTTGAGAAAGGATGGCACAACACATGAGAAGTCCGACCTAACATGGAGAATAAAGTCTCAAACCCAATGGCAAGTCCGCCATGCCAAAAGGGAATATGGAAAGGAAAACTTGAAGTCCGCCCTATCAATGTCAAGACCATCTTAAAGTCCGCCAATGCACTTGTCAAAGACATCACAAAGTCCGACCTCCCTCAAAAGGCAACGTCCAAGAGCCAAGAAAGTCCGACCTAGGCTATGTCAAAGTGTTCACAAAGTCCGCCAAGCATAAAGAAAAGAGGGTGAAACCACTAGCAAATCTGACTTTGGCACCAAGGGAAAGCGATGTCAAGACAAGCTCCAAGTCCGCCATGGAGATGGCAAGACAAGAGGAAAGTCCGACCTTGGCACTAAGGGAAAATGGCAAAGACAAGGCAAAGTTCGCCTTGCACAATGGTAGACAATTGACAAAGTCCGACTTTGCTCAACTAAGGAATGGCACAAGCATGATGCAAAGTCTGACTTTGGCATAAAGAGTGGATGGCAAGACCAAAGTAAGGTCCGTCCAAGGAGAAAAAATCAGAAAATTGACTAAGTGTTGGAAGGAAAACAAGAAGAAAATAAGATGAAAAGTAAAGAGGAAGTGAATAAAATCCTTGTCCAAGGATGGAATTTATCCTACATAGCACAAGCCAAATTCAAACTTGAAGACAAATCCACAGGCAAAGTTCATCCGAAACCTTGGCTAAATATTGTATGGTCCACATGAAGGTATTACAAAATGAAATTGAATGGCCAAAATTTGGCTAAGTATGGGAAATTCTTCACAGAGAAAGTTCCAATTTCCTCCAATGTGGCAAAAGCATAGGGGAGTTCTTCTCCAAATTCAAGGCGCTTGTAGGAATTTCGAAAAGAAAACCTTAATGACTTCAAGTCTAAACATGTGCACCAAGGCGAGACTCCTAGACCTCAAGCGCAAGTGGGAAGAAGAAATCAAAAGGAATCCAAGATCAAAGCTAGGAAGAAACAAGCACAAAGGACATAGTCATCGGCAAGGAAAATATTCTAAGGCAAGAACATGGAAAAGGAACAAAGTGACCAAGGAGGACATCCAACCTGCTGAAGTGGCGCCTCGACCAATCAAATTGTTCCAAGTCAACACGTCCAGATTCAATGAACTTGACACTCCACCATGCAACAACTTTCTATTTTATTGTTGGTTCATATTTAGCAAAAAGGACAAGTGTCCTTGAATGTAATTTTCTCATTGGTCGAGAAGGAGTTAGTTATGACAAGCCCTAATTAGGGTTTTATTTTGTAATCTCGGCCGTTGATCCTAAATCAATCTTGGCCATTGAATTGTAATTGGGGAGCCTATAAATTGAGCTCACTCCTCATTTGTAAGGCATGGGAGCATGTTGCAAAACATGTTAAGATAAGTAAATTGTTGCTTATGACTGCCAAAGTAATAAGTAATGCATTGTTCAAATTGATGGTGGTTACTTTCCTTATTTTGGAGTTTGCATGGTTCTTATCCCTCATCATAGTTTAGATTTTATTTCATGTATGTTAGAAGAATCCAAGATCTAAGTATTGATTTATGGTGAAACTTTTGCTCATACTTTCTTTGAATGGATGATTTTCATTCAATGTGTAAAGTTAGCCTGAGCATACTCTGTGGATGCTTAACTTCTGTCTGGATAAATATTGTTCGATTTGATGGTAGTTATTCATGACGTGAAAATCATAAGCACGCCCCCTTAGAAGATTGCACTCACTTTGTGTAGTTGTCCCCAGTGTGGCGAAGCAAAGTGTTGTTATTGGTTTCACTAAGTCAATATCGTCTCTTGAATTCTTAAGAGTAGATTAGAAATTCTAAACCCTTATCTCCCTTTTCAGTTTGCTTGAAGTCCATGATCCAAGACCCAAATGATAGAGCTTCATTGCCTAAACCTTCATTGTGAATTGAGCGAGCCTAGCGTAAGTCCCTTTGTGTATTACCAGCATATCACAATGACCATTGAGCTTATCCACATGTCAAGACTTGACATAAGAAACATTGGAATTGCCGTATGATCTTTCTTGCAATCTTAGCATACGTGGTAGTTTTTCAAGAGAGGATAGGGTGTCTTTGGGCATTTTATTCTGATGTTTGGTGTGTCACAAAACACGCATCAACACTACTGTTAAAGGAATTTCAGTCCTTAATTGGTTGTTTCCATCCTTCATATTGCTGATTTTTACAAAATATATTCAGTATTGCTGTTGCTGCAGCATATTTATATTGCTGATTTCCAAGGTTTCTGATTTTGGATTGCTGTTATTAGTCATGTACAGTCACATGTTTGTAGATTTAAGATATTTTCCTTGTATCATGGTGTCTATGAGGGGTTTCAGCCATTGGAGCTCTAAAACACATTATCCCAGCCACCATACTACTAATTTGGATGAGATTTCAGATAATTTATGCATGCTGCAACTTCATTCCAGCTTACATAACATTTGATTGATGCCATTTTGGAGGGGTACAACCTGCAATATAGTTGTAGGGTCCATTGGAACTCAAGGAAATTATTATTATGCTCAATTAGTGGCTCCAAATTCTTCAGCTCATGGGAATCAGAAAGTGGTGCAGTAGAAACACATTGGCAAGTTCTTAAGGCAACTCTTAGCCTTGTGAAAGTTTGAGGGTGTCCCACAAGATTGGGGTGAAGGCATCATTTGTCATCAAACTAAAGGGGAGCATCTTGTGAGCTGGTTGCATTTCGTGCCTAATCCTTGTCAGTAGTGAAAGAAAGAATTCATGGATCTCATCATCGATTTTCCAAAGATTTGCATTTATGATGTTGTGGATCATGCACATTTCTTGGTTACTTCTTTTCAAGTGGATAAATTGTTCAAGTTACAAAGGTTGCATAAAAATATTGTGGGTAATGGAGATGGGAGATGTAGTACTTGTTGTCAAAAGTTGTTTCACTTGACAAGCATAGGATCTAGACTCTATGTATATTACATCATGATTCATAGTTTTGGCAAGGTGTTACTTGCTCATCTCAATCCACAATTGCTTGAGGGCAAGCAATTTCGGGAAATGCAAACCGCCTTTTCGGGATTAGAGACTTAGAGAAGACCTCTAGCCTATCCCTACTTTCCATAGGCTAAAGGATTAAGCAAGGGAAATAATTAGTAATATTATTTTAAGTTGTGCTGTATTGTCCCATTTTTTGAATTAAATCAAATCGGAGGACCTAAAGCCCACTTTATTCCTTGTAGGCTGAAGGGAGCAATTATAGGGGAATAATGTAATAATAATTTATTAAGTTGTCCAAAGGTATCTTGAGTAAAAACTTTGGAAAAGGACACTTAATTTATTATTATTAGATGGGGACTGAAAGTAAAATAAAAAAATATTAGTGGAAAAATGATGAATACTCAATTAAAAGAAATATTAATTATGTAAATGGTAATTAATAATTAAAAAGGGGAAAGTAGATGAATATTCAAATAAAAAAGAAGTAATTTTTAATCACTTTTATGGTTGGATGAAAAAGGATAAAAAACAAAAAATTAGAAAAAGCAATTCATTCCATTATTATCAATTTTCAAAAACCCTTGTATAGAGCAGCTTTGGTTCAACATCTTTCCCTAAGGACAAAAACCCTCTTGGATTATCAAAGATTCGAGGATATAAATCTTTTGATTCATTTTGTTGGCTTCATTCCGAGGTCAAAAATCAAATTTACAGGAAATCACAAGTTGTATGCAATTCAGAAAATTTGAAAAAGAAGAAGAAAATATATATTTTGTTGTATCAAGTTATACAAGTTTAAGGAGCAGAATACAACAAAAAATAGAATGCAAGAGTCTGGCTTGGATCCAATAATTGTGGGCTACTGGTTTGATGATCACCACTTTCATATAAGCTGTCCCTTACTTGGAGATATTGTGGATTGACAGGAATGTTTTAAAATAATTAATTTGGTAACTTATCCAGGTTGCGGTACAGCTCCAGAGGGGTAATTGAGGGTCAATAGCTATTGTTTGGGGTAAAAAAAGGGACGTAGGCTCTTCTTTCACCAATCGCCACCCTCCTACATAAGCTGCTCCACAGCCTTGGTCAAACTAGCATTGTAAAAGAAGAAAGTTAGCAGAAAGCGGATCACAGCCTCCAAAGAAATGGGATGGGCAGATTAGAAACTTTTGATTGTGTTTTCTGGACTTTGTTGAGTTGGGGAAGGTAGTTTGGTGGGGCCTAGTCAACTGCTTCAGCATTAGAGGAGTCTTATTCTCACCCAAAAGGAGCTGCAACATGTGAAGAAAAACAATCAAAAGTCTGTAAAAGGAGATTGCAGCTCACCAACCAGGTTTTTGTAATTTTTTAAATATTATTTGAAATTCAAATAATTCTTTTATCATTATTGCTACGAGTATTATATCATGGACATTCAATTCAAGTAAAAGTAAACATCAACTAGTGTAGTTTATTTAAAATTGTATTGTCAGAAAACACAAAAAAAAGAAAAAAAATTATTGAAAAAGGCAAAAAAATTCAGTGGAAAATTGTCGGGAATTGTGAGGAAGGCATATTTCATGGGAGTGGTAATCTTTGATTTAAGGGGCAACTTAATAATATTATTAAAATAAAAAAGTGTTCTAAACACTAATATTAAAATAAAAAACATTTTTTAAATAATTAAAATACAAATAAAATAAAAATTATTATTAAATACTTAAGGAAATTGAACTTATGGGCCCATTTTGGATTGCTACACAATTGAGGCATTTGGATTCATTTGATCATTTTGTCTTCATTTTGTAATGCAACTTCTTAGGAATTTGAACAATGTGTTCAATTTCACTACCGAGGAAAAAAACCTATGGCACTTTGGAGATCTTGGAGGATGAAAACCCTCATCTCCCTTTGGGCAATTCCACTCGAGAATTGCATGTGAGCTGAAGTTGATGACTTTCATGTACATTTTCAGATTTGGGTGATTGAATTTGCGAGCAAATTTTGGTGTTTATGATTTTAGAGGGTTGCATTCCAGGTTTTTAGAATATTTTTTTACCATCATTTCACCTCTAGATCTTAAATACCCCATCAAGAAGAAGTCTCTATCAACAATTGTGACTTTTAGGGATAACACATTTTCTTGCTGTTGTTTTGAAGTTGATCTCCCTCATTTAGGGCTTGCACCATGATTTTTGGAGGAGTGGTACCATTTTTGGGGGAAAATATGTAACCCTAGTGCTACGATCTGCATATTTTTTTGTCATTACATGGGTGGACCATCACCAGTTGCTGCTACATCAGTCATTCCCAGCCATCTACCTTGTTGAGGGCATTTGAACTATTGTTGAAAAACTCGGACTCGACAATTACTTGGCAAACCCAAAATTATTAGGAACTTGGGGCTCGGCAAAAGCTCAGGGAAAAACTTGGCAATAACTCGACAATTTGTTGAACATTTGAAAATACTTAAATTTTAAAAAAAACTTCAAAAACACACATATTACTAAATTTGTAGAACATATTATTGATTTCCATCATAGATAAATCAAAATTAGAGCTTAATAAATATCATAGACCAAAAAATAAGTTCAACCTCTAAATACATATGAACTTCAAGTCTCAATATCATTAAAAATTATAAATATTAAATTTCTTCTACGACTAAAGCTCAAAAAAGTTTGCTAACGTTTTGTGGGTGTTGTGGAAGTAGATGGTATAGCTGCGATATCCTCAATAGGTGTGTCATCCATGGTGATAGGATCAAACTATGTATGCAAAGAACTTTCCTTGACGGGTCACCAACATCACCTTCTATCTCTCATAGGTTATCACATTCGCTTCCCATTTGGTTACATCCCTCTCCAAATTAGTTAAGTCATTATTGATTAACAATGGATCCACATCAACATCCTTAGGCTCAACAATCCAATTTGAATATGGATCAATGTTATTAAGGTCAAGCTCATGATGTGTATCTTTTTTTTATATCTTCTTTTCATGCAACCGAAGGTTGTATTGCAAATAGACAAGGTCATTCAAGTGCTTTTAAGTCAATCTATTGTGCTTCTTTGAGTGAATGGCATAGAAAACACTTCAGTTGCATTCACAACTAGAAGCACTACAAGGTTAGGATAAAATGTGGATGGGAAGATTTTAAAGATTAGGTGTTGTGGCACCATAATCTTCCCACAACAAATCTACAAAGATAACATTTATAACTTTTTAAGAGTTTTGGTAAATTTAAAAGTTAAAATTTATGATCTAAATGCACTATGAACAAAATTTCGAAAGTTTATATAATTTCTGCATCCAACATTATGTTGATCTTTTAATCAACACTTTCAGCATCGAAAGGATTTGTCCAAACCATAGAAACATAAATCTGGAAAAAATCCCTATTAATCGCGATTTTGAAAAAATCGACACTCAACACGATTTTTTCAAAAAAATCGTTGACAATAGTCAACGACTAATTCAACGTTTTAATCGAGTTTAAATCTGGAAAAAATCGCGATTAAACTTTTCACCTACCCGCAATTAAATTTCCGCAAAAAAAAAAACCCTAAAACCGTGCGAAATTCTATAAGTTGCAGTTGCAAATGTTGAAGGTTGAAATTGAAAACGTGGCAGACATCAGACACCAGACGCGAATCTGAAAGTGGCGGGATTCAGATGCGAATTTGAAAGCGGCCGACTTCAGCATTTCTTCCACCGACGCCATTTCTTCTTGCAGACTTTGGCATTTCTTCCTTCAAAGTTCAGACACGGGATTTCTAGGCAGGCTTGCGTTTTTCCCTAAATACTATGCATATTCTCTATTAAAGATTTAGTATTATAATTTTTTTCTATTTAGTAATTTACTTAGGCATGCGAATTGAGCTTATTTTGGTAAATTAAATTGTCTTTTCCGTTCTTCCATGAAGACAAAACTTTGAATAAATAATTTAATTTAGTATTATTTTTTCAAATTCAGTATTATACTAAATAAAAAATACTATATTATTATTTTTAAATAAGTATTATTTAGTAAAAAGTACTGTATTATTTTTTATGTAGTATTATTTTTTATATACAGTATAATTTTATTTAGTATAATATTGAATATGAAAAAATAATACTAATAATATTATTTAGTAAAATGCTAAAAAATATTGTATTATTTTTAAATAAATTTATTTATTTATTTACTTTTATTATTATTTAGTATTTAAATAATATTGTATTATTTTTTATTTTAAAATTACTGTATAAAATATAATTTTAAAATACAATTATTATTTTATAATAATTGTGATTATTATATTATAATAATTGTGATTATTATATTATTTTAAAAATATTTACTGTATTTTCAAATTACTGTATTACTATTTTCTAACTAATTATTTTACAAATATCATTAATTAATTTTGATTAATTATTATTATTATATCATTTTAAAAATATTTAGTGTATTAAAAAATACAGTAAATAGAAATACTGTATTTTCTATTTACTGTATTTTTTAATTAATTATTTTGCAAATATCATTAATTAATTTTAATTAATTATTATTATATCATTTTAAAAATATTTATTGTATTTCTTCATTTTATTGTTGATGTAGTTCTTTTTTGTTTCTAGTTCTTTTATTGACTGTGAATCAATGAGCCCCTGCATAGTCCATGACTCCATTAAAACATTTCTTTTACAGTCAAAAAACATTCTTTTGTAATCCTCTTTGTGGAACATAATCTTTTGAAAGAAAACTACGATTCGAACCTTGCAGCCTAACTAATATAATCAATAGTTCATAACAAATTAGCTGGTTATTTTAAATTTTATCTTAGAGTGAAATGCTTTTGCAGATTTCATTCTTGATCACAATGCCACGTCAGAAAGACTTTGTGTGGACACATTGCACACCAATTGACGGTAGTGCACAGATTAAATGCAATTGGTGCCAGGGTGAAATCAATGGTGGAATTTATCAGTTCTAATGGCATTTGTCAAAAGAACCAGGTAATAATACCATTTGCGGAAAATGCCCTCAAGATGCCACATATCAGGAAAAACAAGCTCTTGATGGTATCATTGAGGGTAAGGCCAAAAAAGCAAGAACCGGAGTTGAAACAAGTTCTAATTTTGCAAGTGAGGAGGAATAACTTGGATGAGGAGGATGGTGGGCGGGGGGTATTAGGAATCTGGATCAACACCTCCTTTTACAACACGTGGCCTAAACACAGGAAGAGGAAACATTGATGTTTTCTTCCAACCTCGTACTACATCACGATCACAAACCACTTTGGAGAGTACAAGATGGAGGAAGAATGCCCACGATCAAGCGAAGAAGGCCATTGCGAATTTTCGGTACTCCTCGAGCTTGCCATTCCTTGCTTCCAAATCTCCATATTGGCAAGCTACGGTGGATGCTCTTGCAGCTGTAGGTCCTGGGTTTCGAGCCCCATCTTATCAGACATTGAGGACTAGTATGCTCAATGAGGCAGTAAACGATGTCAAAGATGTTCTTAAAGAGCATTGATCAGAGTGGGCTAATAGTGGGTGCACCATTATGTCAGATAGATGGAAAAATAGAAGGAACCAAACCCTCATCAACTTCCTTGTCTCTTCTAATCTTGGCACTATTTTTTTGAGATCTGTGGATGCATCATATACAATGAAATCTGCAGCTGCATTGTTTGATATGTATGACTTGGTAGTCATGGAAGTGGGACCAGAAAATGTGGTCCAATTTATTACAGACAATGCTACTGCTTGTGTTGCTACTGGGAGACTTCTAATAGAAAAATACCCCTCCATGTTTTTTACCCCATGTGCAGCACATTGCATTGATCTAACCCTAGAGGACATTGGGAAAATTGAATGGGTTAAGGAGATACTGCACAAGGCTCGCTCTGTTACCAAATATATTTATAATCACACAAGGGTTTTGAGTACGATGCACTCTTTCACAGAGGGCAAGGACCTAGTTCGTCTGGGGGTGACAAGATTCGCAACACATTTTCTTGCACTACCAGACTCTTTGTCAACAAAAAATGAATTTGAAACGAATGTTTGTTTCAAGAGAGTGGATGGAGTCTAGTTTTGGGAATCAAATAGATGGCATGGTGGTCGTAGATTACATGTATTCTACAGATTTTTGGAATGTGGCTGAACAAGTTGTATCATTTTGGGAGCCTATAGTAAAAGTTTTGAGACTAGTGGATGGGGATAAATCCCCCATGGGATACTTGTATGAGGCCATGGATAGGGCCAAGGAGGTGATGAGGGGTAGGCTAGAAAATGACAGGGATAGGTATATGCCGTTGTGGAGATAGGAGATGGGATGGACAGATGCACTCCCCTCTCCATGCTACAGGGTACTTTCTCAATCCATCATTGTTCTACAACTCTTCATTTCGACAAATTGATGCTAGGATCACACAAGGATTGTTAAAGTGCATGGACAAAATGTTTCCAAACCAAGAACGATTGCATGAAGCTATGTTAGAGTTGCAATTGTACAAGTAGGGAAGGGGTTTTCTCTCTTCTAGGGTTGCCATGGAAGGCCAAAAGACCTTCCAACAAGGTAGACTCTATAAACTTTTGATAATCTTTTGATTTTTCATGTCGCATGATCATTAAACGTGTCTTAGATTTTAAGATATTTTGACATGATACTCATCTCCATATAATGTTCTTTGAACTTTCAGCTCAATGGTGGGATTTTTTTGGCCATGAATGCAAAAATCTAAGGTGGATGGCAATATGTATTTTGACCCAGCCATGCAGCTCATCTGCTTGTGAACGTAATTAGAGTGTTTTTGAACACATACATTCCAAGAAACACAACCGCTTAACACAAAAACGGATGAATGACTTGGTGTTTGTTCACCACAACCTCCGCCTGAAGCTAAAGAAAGGTCAAGGTGAGACTTTTAATACGCTTGCAATCAATTTCAATTGTTGTCATTGTGTTTTTCACTTGTAGAGCAAAGACTAATTTCTACATGGACAAAAACAGGAACCATTGAGGAAGATGCCCCAATTGACCTTGACGAGATTGATCTTGAGTCTGAGTGGATTGTTGCATCTGATGATGATGTTCTTGACGATGAATATTATGATCTTGAGCCTGACGATGTAGATATCATGGCAGAGGCCAATGTGTCTCATCATATACTTGAACGAGCTAAGCAGGCAGTCTCTCACCTAGGAGCTTCATCATTGGGAGCTTCTACCCTCTAGCACGCCATTTGCTACAATTGATTTTTTTGGAAGTTTGTACTTAGTTTATAGGTTGACTTTGTACAAAGTCACAAACTATATTGTAATAGACATTTTGACAACTGTCACCATCTAATATTTATGCAGTTGTAGTATGTTTTGTGCAATGTAATTAGCGATATGAATATAACCAACAAAAATCTATTTTCTATAATTCATGGATTGAACTCTGTAGTTTATGTGCTCTCAATGTCTGTATGCTATGGAAATGCCATTAAATTTTTAAAAAAAGTAGTTTCTGACTGTTTTTCTTCAATTTTTTGCGTTTTTTGTAAATCCGATTTTTTCAAAAAATCCTAAACTTTTGGTTTGCCAATTTTTTCCCCAAACGATTAATGCTGCTATTGTCCAAACTATAATGAACTGTGAAAACTCAAGCTTGTAGGTCTTTTATATTTATATTGAATACAATTATAAATATTATAGACCAAAAAATGAGTTCAACCTTTGAATACACATAAACTTCAAGTTTCAATATCAATAAAAATTATAAATGATAAACTTCTTCTACGACTAAAGCTCAAAAAAGTTTGCTACCACTTTGTGGGTGTTGCGGAAGTGGATGGTATAGCTGCAATACCCTTAATAGGTTCCTCATCTGTAGTGATAGGATCAATTTGTGTATGTAAGGAACTTGCCCCTGATGGCTCACCAACCTTACCTTTTTCCTTCTCATATGCTGTCACATTCGCTTCCCATTTGGCTTCCTTCCTCTCCAAGTTAGCTAAGTCATCATCGGTTAATAATGCATCCACATTAACATCCTTGGACTCAACAATCCAATTTGAATATAGATCAATGTTGTCAAGGTCAAGCATGTGATGTGTATCCTGCCCTTCTACCTTGTCTTCATACAACCAAAGGATGTATTGCACATAGACAAGGTCATTCAAGCACTTTTGAGTCAACCCATTTTGCTTCTTTGTGTAAATGGCTTGAAAAATGCTTTAGTTGCACTCACAACAAGAAGCACTACAAGGCTGGGATAAAATGTGGATGGCAAACTTTTGAAGATCAGGCATTGTGGCACCATAATCTTCCTACCACAAATATGCAAGGATAACATTTATAACTTTGTAGTTTGTAAGGATTTTAGTAAACTTAAAAGTTAAAATTTATGTTACAAATGCAATACGATTTTTTTTTTCAAAAATTTATATAATTTTCACATCTGACATGATTCAGAAAATCAACACTTTTAGCTTAGAAAGGATTTATCAAAATTGTAATAAACTGTGAAAAATTGATCCTGTAGGTTTATTATATTTATATTGAATACAATTATAAATATAAATTACTTGTAGGCTTGAATTTTCATAGTTTATTATAATTTTGACAATTTATTAAATTATAATAAACTGTGAAAATTCGAGCCTACATGCCATTTAAATTTTGATAAACTACAAAAAATCAAGCTTGTGTAATGTCCCCTTTTTAGCTCGTTTCAGTTTCCTGATGGTTTAGCCTATTATCTAACCCTCGTAGGCTAATGGAGTTGTTTATAGGGTCTTGTGTGGCAGGTATCTGGTTCTATGGTGGCACTTGGTGGTCTTTCTTCTCCGGAGCTTGGTGTTGTTTAGGATTGGCCTTTGGGAGTGATTTGGGACTCAGTTGTGCACACTTACTATTTATAGTAAGTCACTCGGTTGAGAGAGTCCAATGTTACTATTTTTGGAAAGGGAAACTAGTGGCGTAGTGGACTCAATGTTTGACCCCCTGGCTTTGACGGAATTAGGAAATAATGTTTTATGAGGGAGTTGTTGGAGTATGGACAAACACTGAGAGGGGGGGGGCGTGAATCAGTGTCTGATAGACAGATCTAAAATTCAAACCTTTTAAAATTTTGACAAAGACTTTCAATTCAGGTATCCTTTCTATTGATAACAGAGCAGAGTAATCACTTTGAGAGCATTCATGAAATGAGGTAAACAAAGATATGACAACATTAACTCAGTTCATTTAGACAACTTATGTCAATATAATTTGTGTGAGATATCTTGCACTTTGCAAAAGATATGATTAGCATTGTTTAATGATCAGAGCATGATGACAAGACAAATGCAACTCATAAACTGTGTACATGAAGACCAACATCATTGAATCACTTTTAAGACCACCTAATTTCAATGCAGCTTTATGAGACACTGCAACAACTGTGCAATTGAATGGCACATGATAAGCATTGAAACAATAGAGAACTTTAGTGTATTGTGACAAATTGAAACATAACACTCTTGAACAATGGAAGAACATGTGATGTGATAGATTAAATGCTTTTCATCACAACATGCAAAACATGTTCGGTTAAACAGAGCTTTTAAACCAGTTTGCAACATATGACTATGAAAGTACTTGTAACAGCAGATCACATTACCATTGCAGAAATAAGAACTGATAATAGACATTAATGCATCTGGTAACTTATGAAAATTAGATAGACATGAAAAACAATCACACCAAGACTCATCGCATAACACATTATATGTCCTGAGTGGAAAACCCTCTTGGGGAATAAAAACCACTCGAAAAATCTTTCTCTCTATTCATTTAGAGCACCAACTCTACAAAGTTTAGGAGCACCAACTCCACAAAGTACAGGAGCACCAACTCCACAAAATTCAGGGGCACCAACTCCACAAAAATCAGAAGCACCAACTTCATAAGATATAGGAGCACCAATTCCTTTACAATGCAACACAATTACAGTATTCTATTAGAACCCTAGAAGTGCAATTTGCAGTCCTAGAATTTCAATAGGAGATTATAAAAAATTTCAATAAGCACATTGAAGAATGTTGTATGAGAATGACAACATCTTCTTTAAGCACAATAATCTAAGTATCAATATAAAGATTTTCAATGCAATACCACTTTTGTAAAGTATGTCTGAAACATCATATTCCTCTTTCAGGTAACCCATGAAAGTGCCTGAAGATCATCTTTTAAAGACCCTGCAAATAATAATCTCTGTATGCAGTTTGAATAACTGTAAATCAACTCAAGTTAGGGTTCGAATGACAACATCTTCTTTAAGCACAATAATCTAAGTATCAATATAAAGATTTTCAATGCAATACCACTTTTGTAAAGTATGTCTGAAACATCATATTCCTCTTTCAGGTAACCCATGAAAGTGCCTGAAGATCATCTTTTAAAGACCCTGCAAATAATAATCTTTGTATGCAGTTTGAATAACTGTAAATCAACTCAAGTTAGGGTTCGAATGAGAAACCCTAAATAATCTCTCTTAACAAAATTTATTAAACCCACAACAAAAACAATATATTCTGTTGCATTTCAAGATGAGATTCCAGAAACCCTAATGGGTTTTTAAAGTAAAATCAATAATACTTAACTCTTAAGATGCCCGAACAAAATAATCCAAAATATTTTAATCAAAACCACAAAACCACACAAAGTTTTCAATACCTGGTCATGGTGGAAAAAAATGAATGGAAAAACATGATGGTTAAGGAGTTCATAACGACCCAGCTGGAAAGAAGTTCATAACGATCTAGCTGGAAAGATACCATCGAATCTCCTCTGACTAACTTCCACATTCGAGCTCTTAACCATTGATAGTTGTCAAACCAGAAAACCATTCTTACTGCCATTGCACTTATAATATTCTCTTAGCGTCGGCTGTGCCTGTGAGAGCTTCAAGAGCTGCATTGCAGTTGAGCAAATCATCCATGGCGGCTAGGGTTCAAAACCCTATTCTTTGCAAAAAGAATCAACATAATGTCTTTTGCCCTAAACAAAATTCTTTTCGTTTCAATGACTTAACAATAAATAATAATCATTTTAAGTCCGCTGCCAAAGTCATATCAAATACTGACAACAATAATATTTGCCGCCAAAGTTATCACAAATGCCGACAACATAATCACTTTAATTATTACTTCCAAACTGTCGATGCCACATGAAACAAAGATATCTGTGGATGCCAAATAAGCTATCATAGACCCGATGATGGCTATCAGTGACAAGTCAACAAATAATAGCTGTCGGTGTCACAAGTAAATCGTGACCATAATTTGATTCAATAAAACCCGATACCAATAAACCCGATACCTCAAAGTCATTCCACCTTCATATTATCATTGCCGGAACTTTAAATTCTATTCCATTGATATTTAATCAATACCGATATCAAGAGATCAAACACACATGCATTGTGCTCAAATACAAAATACCATGCAAGCTGCCCGAAGTCATATGCTTTATGACACCGTGAATTAATGTCTTGAAGACCCCTTTAGCAAAATAATCAATGAAGAGAATATATACAAGTGACTTGAACTTGTAATCTGCATTTTCTTGAAACTTTTATGTTTTGTGCAAACATAAGATATGCCATTCATATATCATGTGAAGACAACTTGCAAAAAATCAAGTTGAATATACCTGAAAGTGATAAACCTGAATATACTTGAGACTTGTCATGATAATAAGTCATATATAACTGAAGCAAATGCATGCCCTGAAACAAATGCATGTCCTGCTATAATGTAAAAACTGAAACTTGAAAGTGCATGCCATGAACCATGTGAATCACCATGTGAACCAATTGTAAACATCATGTGCCACCAAGATCATATAAATGTGTCACCAAAAACTAACATGTATCACCAAAGCCAGTTTTGTCATCAAGCACAAACAATCACAATAAACAACTGAAAGCCAACAGGAGTTATGTTATTTTTAATTATTATTAAAGTGAGCTTTAATAATAATTAATTATTTTAAAAAAAGTGCATAACATAAGGTCATATTTGACTTTATTAGTGGGGGCCATTTTATGACATAAGTTAATTATTAAAAAGGCATTTGACTTGGGCGCCTATTTCAATGAGTTATTATAAGTACAACAAAAGCACATTTTAAAATGTATCTTTAATCGTTATTACACCTCTTGGAAGTCGTGCTTTTTGGAGAAGCATATAAAAGCTTTGAAATTTATTTTTCATTCATCATCTACAGTGGTGTGTTTAAGAGCTTTTCAATTGGGAGAAGGAAAACCAGGGTTTTTCTGCTTTCTTGGACTTGGAGAGCGTAGCTTCTTCATGTTTCAGCATTCTTGAGGGTGTGAGAGACCATTTGAAGGTTGCACATACAGGTGATTACAATCAGTGATCACATTGAGCAGATTAGAGTTGATTTGAAGGGGCTTTGAAGAGATCTTCATCATAAATCAAAGACAATTCAATTGCTGTTAGAATTTGCTGTTGTTAGCTTTGGCTGGGCCGTACCATTCCCTATTCAGGCCGTGCAAACCATTCACAGCAGGCCATACAGCTAATGATGGGAGGCATGTGAACTAGAGGCTGAAACGCCTTCTTCTTTGGCTGCATTTCACTTTCAATATGGGCGGCTAGGTTATGGCTTGAGGATTGAAGCATTAAATAATGGGAGAACATGATATTTGCTGCAAATCTGCCATCCAAAGGTTTCATCAGTTTGCTGTTCAAGTTCCAGATTTGCTTAAAAATGTTACCTGTTAATCCGGGTATGAGATATTGAAAAGAACTCTTTCACAAATCTGATTACAATAAATCTGAATTCATTTCTTGATGATTTGCTCCTATAGTTTATTTATATATTTGCTTCTATTTGTGCATATCTCTCTTGTTTTGCTTTGCCTGGCATTATTATCAAAAAATACAAAAAGGCAAGAAAACTTCAAAACACAAAAAAAATTAGACCAGCAGTTGCAAAGAAAATACCTCAGGGAGAACAAGGGTTCTTACAGCTTGTGGGTTGTTTATATTTTGTGAGTATTATTAATACTTAATATAAATACAAATGACTCGCAGGGACTCTCCCTTTATTGATTTACGAGGAAAGATAAAACTAAAGGATGTAAAAACATATTACACTTTCTTTTTACCTCGAAATGAATAAGAAATGAAAGCAATTTTTTTTTTCTATAAAAACCTGTGTATTTTGCTTCACCTATCCTGTGCACTAAATTGCCACGCACTATCACCATTTCCAGCTGTGGTAGCCTCTTACCAGATGGCAAAAAAATATTTTCAAGGGTTTTTGGGCTTGTGACAGCAGGATGATCAGCATTTTCAGTCATTTTATATGCTGTGAGTGGAATTTATCATTGTTGTAAGTCTACAAATTGTTTCCAGAATCATTTCATCAGCATTGCACCTTGTTTCTAGCTGCTATATTGCACCTTGTTTCCAGCTGCTATAGTGAATAAAAATATTTTTTAGTGGTTTCCTGTTGCTGTTATAATTATTTCTGGAGTAGATTTAGCAACCTAGGGTTTTAGACCAGTCATATCAGCAATAATACATGATGTATTTTGACACAAACTATTCAGATCCATTGTTCATGTTTCATTCAAAGGTGTATATTAGCATTGTGAGGGTTTGAATTGATTGTTTGAAGTTGCATATTTGATTTAGAAGGGTTTTGGAATATTGTATTTGTGCTGATCAGCTAGGATTTGGCATTTGATAATTTTTTCAGCTTGCACATGTTTCAATAATCACCTATTTGTTAAGGTAGTCCGATTGGAGACATTACATAGTGCTTCGAAAATTGTGTTTTTTGAAGGGTTTGGAAGACTCTTGGAGATTGGTTAAAAGTGATAAAATTGTGAAAAATGAAACATACTTAGTTTTAAAAAGGAAAAATTAAAAAATCATTTTTAACCATGTTGGATGGAAAAAATAAGTTTTTTTTGTTCTTCCGACTTTTTTCAAATAAAATCCCAAGTAATTGAATTACAGTTATATTTTTGTTTGTTGAGACATTTCCTATCCTAAGTAATGCTCTTATTGTTGTAACAACATTTGTAGACATGTCTAAGATACAAGCACAAAACCTTATATAGAGCTAGTGATGCTAGGTTGAATGATACAAGCTCTTCTCTAGTCTGGTTCATGACTCCATGTTTTATTTTTGTTTTTGATGCCATTTATATCATAATCCATGAGTGTTGTACATCTGAGACACTTGAGAATATTTATGTATTTAAAGATGTTTTCTTCAACTTAAATCTACTTCTGTACTCATTTGACCGATGTATACTTGTGTATATAATGAAAATAGCTTGTAATTGATAAGTTTATGTCCTTAAAAGTTGATTTATTTAAAGGTGTATAGTAAAAGTTTTAAATCCTTATCTATATTTTACGGTTTTTCAATTTGCTGAGTCTTAAGTGCCGAGTTTGAGTCTGCTTCTCAATTTGCTCCTCAATCTGCCTTGAATAGGAGAGATACTCAATAATTTCTTACCTTATTTTAACTCACATACCATCTCATTTTTATATCTCTTCAAATGCCTCTTCATGGAAGGAGGCGCTTCTTCCAAAGAGGTCGGCCTCTATCATAAATAATTAACTTTATTTTTAACTGCCCAAAAAGGGCGATCCTCTCAAAGGAGTTGGCCAAAATAATAATAATTTTGTTTCAATATTTTATTTTTCCAAGGGGTTGGCCAACCTGTAATAAATCCATTTTGGTCTGCCCATTTTTGCTGCTGCCTTTTGTAAAGTAATTGCTGCTTCCTTAATAAATGAATCTACCTCTTATATCATTAATCGCTGCCTTCATTAAATATTAATTATGATTGCTGTCTTCTCATAATCTTGAATGCTGCCTTCATATAATCTCAAACGCTGTATTCACTGCTCCTAATAAGATATGGGCAATTTTATTTGAATGCTGCCTTCATATAATCTCAAACGCTGTATTCGCTGCTCCTAATTGGATATGGGCAATTTAAACCTAAAGCTTAATTGTCTTTGACATCAATGACAATAATGACAATCCTTCTTGACATCAATGACAACTACAATATTTCCAATAAACGAATCTTAAAGGAAACTCAAAGTTTTTTTTTTTTTTTCACATTTTAGTAATTATCTTTTTAGTGAGTGTCTATGCTTCTCATCAACATAACTTTTTGTATTTTCACTTAATCAAAAATGAAATGCACTAGAGCTTTCAGGCTGCTACACTATTAACTGCAGATGACAACTCTAGGTGACTGACACTAGATTCTCATTTACTAATCCAATGGTATATGCACGAATGATGTATCTATGACATTGAAAAAATTCCCTACAATCTAAACATTAATTGAGGTGACAACGATTTTCAAGTACTTGCATTCATTTATTATTTTGTTCTAGAATGATGTGTTGAAACAAGAAATGCAAACAACTTTCAATAGTTTCATTACCTAATTGTTAGTGCATGTTCATATAGAATATGATTGGCAAGGAGACATGATATTATTTAATTACATTTCTCTTGTAGCATTAAATAATTTTGTAGGCAGATGAGGGGCTAGTGATCAGTCACAACTGTATATTTAAGCATTAGGATATGGCAATATGCTATTAAATTACTGTAGATTATTAGAATGGAATATATTATATTACTGTTATATATGTAGTTGCTACCCTTTATGTCACTGCTTTATTGTAAATATATTATTGTCTTTGTTTATTAAGATTTGAGTAGATTATGGATTTTGATCATGAAATTCAATTCTGCAGATGCTAGTTTAGAGTCATCCAGTTTTTGTGAGGCAGATTTACGTTCAGCACATTTACAGGTATGAAGAATTTTATACTGTGAACATTCCTTTACATTTCCTTATGATCTGGTTATAAATGAGAAATAAAAGAAAAATGTTTTGCTATAATTTCCCATGGATTTCCATATCCCAGGCTTTGAATTTGAGGGCTGCAACAAGAAACAAGTTAGTTTTCTCCTTTTGAAAATTGTTTCAGAAGAAATTCAATCTGAACTGTTCAACAAATAATCTTAACAATTAGAGTTTCCAGGGTAGTTATAGCTTTAGGAGCTTTCTTAGGTCTACTTTTTCCATCTTCACTTTCATCAATATTTTTTTGCAATGGGTTTTGGTATTTAAATAACTGTTCCATTTTCCTTTTCTATGTTATATCAACTTTTTTATCGTTTTTCCTTCTTTCAAATTTCTTCATCGCACCAAAAGATTGTAGCTCAATTGGTGAGGATGATAGTATGTTATTGATTATGCCATCCACCAAGATTCAAATCCCCTAGAGGTGCAATTGGGCTAGGTTTGACCCCTGGGTAACTTTGACATATTGGATCCCCCTGTTCGTGGCAGCCTAGCTGAAGGATAACTACTGGTTTAGATGTATGCTCTCTCATAATGTTGCAATCTGCTATATAAAGGCAAATATGCCAATATCTATGTAATCCAGTTGTTTCCATAAAAAAAATAAAAAATTCTTCATTTCTTTTGGTCCATTTGCTCTCTATTCTTTCATGAGCTAACATATAAGAGATGCTTGCCAATCAATTCCTGTTCATGATTTTATTGACATTATTTGCAGGAGTCACACATTGGACAAATTATATGTCAAATCGCAAATACAAAGGCATGACAACCAACATAGAGATAATTTTTTATGATCATTATTGGAATTGGAAATCCATAAATACCATCAAGAAGTTTCTTGTTTCGTACTTTACCATATTCCTATGAGTCTTCTCTCACCCATGTTAAGCAACTTATTGAGTATTGTAACTTAGACTGATCCTATGCACAGTATTTATTGCTTCTGACTTAATTCTGTTTCAGAGTTTAAACGGTTTCCTCTCCAAAAAGTGGAATAGCCTTAACTTTTTCCTGGAGAAAACCAGAGTAGGAATATTAGCAATCTTCATAAGAAAGGTGGATGAATTAATTGGAGGGATTTTACCAGTAAAGTCAGCTCTTGTGTTGATAACTTGATAATTATCATATTTAATTATAATTTTTCCTACATGACATCTATATTGCCATTTTATGCACATTTGTGAAAAGATTGATTGACTCATCTATTTTGATAGCCATAAGTGGCTTGTCGATGTATATTCATCTCATTTGGATTGTAAACATGAAACACTCATGTTTCGTTGAAGCTAGGAAAATGAATCATAAAAGAGAATATTTCAGATAAATCTGCACAACATAATGATTCATATCATCTTTGGGCCAAAAAGGAGAATTGTGCAACATCAGAATCATTTTATGCACTCATCAGTCCTACATGAAAGTGCAAGTAAGAATCCTTTTCCATTCGACAGATCTATAGGAAATTATTAGTAAAGTAAAAAATTTAGAGGGAGGTGGTGTAATGTCCCCATTTTTGATGTCCTTCTTTGGTCTAGTTTAGTTCTGACACACTTACTATTTTTAGTAAGCTCTATATTTAGTAATTGGTCCGGGTGGCAGAGCGGTGTAGGGTTTCCTGTTTGGGCAGTGTGTGGTAGCTGTTCGATGAGTGTTAATGTTTTGGCCAGTTTGATATTTGGTGAGTACTTATTATTTTTAGCAACTGCTATTTATAGTAAGTCTATTTGGGAAATTGGTCTCAGGCCCATAGTGTTCTCAGAAGGATATTTCTACGGTGGTGTTGGAGAGCCTAAGGTTGGATGATTTAATATTTGCTTGCTTTTAATTAGTCACTTAAGTATTTTAATAAAGTTACTTTATAATTTTAAGTTGATGGGTGGAAGGGTCATTAAAAAGTACCTTGGTGCCTAAGTGATAACTTTAGGTCGTTTTAGAAAGCTACAAAAGTGCAAATAGTTTCCTTATGAGTAGACTCCTTGGCCTAGTTGCACAACGTTGTTTTAAAAGAGGGGCCATGTATTTCAAGTGGATGCTTAGAAAAGATGTTTATTTATCCATTTTAAAGGCTAATGTTATGCCTCATAAGGTGGGACGCTTAGTTTGGGCTTAATGACAATTTTAAATTAAAAATCAAAAGTGGAATTTTGGAGGCAAAAAGTTGGACGCCCCTCTTGGGGTAATTTCATGTTATTTCATAAAGTGAAATGAGAGGGAAATAAATTCAAACTCAAATACAAGTTGCCCTTATCCTTCCCTCACCTTATAAATGTGAGTTTTGGTCCTCATTTGGTTATGGATGTTTTGGCTACTTAAGGAGATGCTGCTGGTTTTTCGCCAGGAGGTTAGATAAACGGAGTTGAGGACAAAAACCCTTGATATCTAGGACTGGTTTTGGCAGTGCAAGACCTGCCCTAGCTAGTAGAAGGGTGGTTTCAATTAGGAATCACATTTGGGCTTCAGTTTGTAGAATACAGGCTTAGAAAATGAAGATATTTCAGTTCTTTTGAGGTTTTCAGTTTCGGTTTTGGATGTGGGTTTGCTTGTTTTGCCTTGTGGAGACTTGGTATCGATTTGGGAAGGTTCGAGTTGCATTTTGGTGATGATATTGATGATTTCTGGCCACTTTTTGGTGTGGACCTGTACCTGGTTATTGGCATATATCTCTTGTTTGGAGTAGTTTTTCATTATTGGATTCTAATTTGGGCAGTGTGTGGTAGCTGTTTGATGAGCGTTAATGTTTTGGCCAGTTTGATATTTGGTGAGTACTTACTATTTTTACAAACTTCTATTTATAGTAAGTCTATTTTGGAAAACTGGTCTCAAGCCCATAGTGTTCTCAGCAGTGTTATTTCTATGGTGACGTAGGAGAGCCTAAGGTTGGACGATTTAATATTTGCTTTTGTTGTACCCAAACCAAAGTTTTTGCTTCATTAAGGCATTTTGCTTAAAAGAGTCTTAACCTTGTTAGAATGATGTCAAAATATAGTTTTTGGGCAAGTCAAATGTGGACTTTGGTCAGTGTCATGTCAGTCGTTAGTAGCAATTGGTCAGTACCTGGAGGTCAGAACCTGAACTTGGGACTCAAAGCAGGACATGTGATGGTGGAGAAGCGCTTCACGACGGAATTATACTCCTACAAGGTCAATTCAGTGGCCATAATAGTGTTTACGGAGGATATAACGAATGAAGATTTCTAGCAGAAAGTAGGTCTATGCCCTTGTAGCCCAGGGGCGCCCTTCTTTTTGAAGGCCTAGATCTTGTTGCATGTGCTTGCAAATATGTTCAATCTCTTTAGAATTAGCCCAGCTTTCCAACAAGCTATCAAGCGAGGTCACCCGAAGTGCAGAACTTCGACAATTGAGGTTAAAAGCTGAAGGTACGAGGAGGTTGTATGTCACAAAGGACTGTCAAATTGCAGTTTCTGCGCCCCTGTAGCCCAGGGGCGCCCTTGAATTTGACCCCTCAGATGATGGAATTTGCAGATGCTGTTTTTCTGAGATCTTTTCTAATTTAGTCTAGCTCCGCAATGCACCAGTTCGCGAGATGATCCGACATTCTGAGTGATCATGGCAGAGGTTCTACTGAGCACGTGAAACAGAGGGTGGAAAAATGTAGAAACACACACCTGTACCTTTGTATGCCAGGGGCCCCTAGCCTTTAGGCTTGTCAGATGAGGTTTTTAGCATTCACAGTCTTCACGGGACTTGTGCGCAATTACCCCAACTATCCAATGAGTCTAGCTATCAACCTCCGGGATTTGTCAAACGCTTGTACATGAGGGGTCAGTGTAGAATGCTGAAAAGTGAAGATAGCCGGAAAAATGACTATGGAAAATACACATCCCCTTGGAAAAGGCACCCTTCTTTTTGAGGTCTTAGAAGCAATTTTCTCACTTCGTCGCCTCTAAAGACATCTCTCGTAAGTTGTTCTAGCTACGCGATGAGACTGATGGTGCGTGAATCAGAGCACTCCAGCTCCCGCTGCCAGGGGTCAAAGTATGGCGTCCGAATGAAAGTTGCACTTTTGTCAAATTAGTGATTGCGCCTTCACAGGCTAGGGGCGCCCTTGCTTTTGGGGTTCCTAATGCAACTTTCAGATGTCTTACAGTCGTTGGACGCGGAATTCTTCCAGTCACGAAATGAACCTATCATCTAGTCAGTAGGGTTCATCGTTCACTGGTAGCGGCAGTTTGAAGCGTCAAATGGCAAAAGAGAGAAATGAGCAAGTCTGGTAACCTTGCATCAATTTAATCAAAGGCGCCTAATTTTTTGAGGTGTAAAACGTCGTTTTTAGCAGTTGCAGTTCCCAGCAGACATTTCATCTTGGTTCTGCATGCTTCGCGATGGATATCTCAGCTCAGTCATAGCATCACTCAGGCTCTTAAAAATCAGAGTTGAACAGGGGCAACTGTAACTTTTAGTGAGCTATAAAGTAGGAAGTTAGTAAAAAATCTAAAAAATCTCATAACTCTTGTAAATGGATGCCTGAAAGGTCAAATGAGGACTTTTTGGAATCAATGGATTTTGCTGAGTGCATCTAGATGCTGAGATTTTTGTTAACTTATTAAAATAATATTTAATTCAGTTTTTGCATGCAAAGCATTAAAATGGCGATTTTCTTCAATAATTAAATATTGGCGCCTCTTTAATGTTAAATTACAAATTTGCATGTAATGGTAACTGAATATTTTAATATTATTTTATTTCCGGGACTCCGAGTCAGTGTCAGTCAAACTGGAGGGGGTCCAATCAGAAGACTTCTTTTGTTAGTCAAGGTTTATTCTTGCAGTTGGTGCCATTAAGCAAATAATTCTTCCATTTATTCAAGATGGTGTCCATTATTTCTCTCATACAGCTTGAGCAGAAGGCAAATTTCTTCTTGAGATTGGCGAATTTCATCAACAGTCAACATTCTAAGGCACTACAGAGATTGTTTTTAGATTTCCTTGCAGGTACAAGTCCAAATTAATCAGCAGATATCAAGACAAGGTGGCGATTTTAGTAGAAGCAGAGCATTAAAATCTTCTATCTTCTGTCTTAATTTCTTCCATTTCTCGTCTTAATTTTTTTCGCATGTTTGAGAATTCAGCGACTTTTGACAAAACAAATCATCTGGGTTGGTTCAGCATAGTTTCCTCTACAAAACCCATGTGTTAGAATTTTCAAGAAAATTTACTCCAGAGCATCGATTCTCGAAGCTTTGATTTTCTCAACTGAAATTCCTTTGCATGGTGGAGTAGAAGTCAATATTTTTCTAATCTAACGTTGTAGGTTGTCTTAGAATCATCTTCTAGACAAAACCCATATTTTAGATTTTCTCGAAAAAATTGCCCCCGTAGCCCCGGCTGCCCCCAGTTGCTTTTTTCAGAAAAGTGTTTGCATGTCAAGCTAAACAGTGTTTTTTCGCAATTTTGACATTGTGGGTTGTCTTAGAATCATTTTCTGCACAAAACCCACGTCTCATAATTTCTAGTGAAAATTGCCCCCTCCGACAGGTATTTTTAGCCTTATCAGGTCACATTTTGGCTTTCCGGAGAAAGTTGTCAGAATATAGTCGAGTTTACAGTCAACGGGCGAGTTTTTCAGATTGCAGTTCACGCAGATTGAATTCAAGACCAAATCGGTCTTAATTCATGATTTAATCAGAAAAGCTGACAACGATTTGTATCAAGTGCATTCAGAGGGTTGACATGTGTAGTCACTCAAGTCCACATGGTTTCATGCCTCATATAGCTGATTGTCTTCCAAGGTCGGTTTAGAGGGAGGATGCTATTGGAATTTTGCATGTGCAGCAAGTTCGTTTGCATTTGTCACAACCAGAGTGTTCACGGTCAAACTTCGCAGTTTCGTCATGCAACACTCTTCCATAAAGAAAAGCGTGAAAAAACGTGAGAAGCGTTAGAAGCGTAAAGCTGCAGAAGAAATAGTGGCCATCATTTTAGTTACGGAGCCGCTAGAGTTACCAATCAGTGAAATGCCAGTTTAAGTGTGCAAAGATTTCCAGGATTGCTTGAGTTGCTGACAAGCAGTGAATTAACAGCTGAGACATGTGACGACCTCCTGATAGTGATGCAGTCAACAACCTCGGTTACTTGCTCAAGATCACGGCCAGTAGACTCCAGGTCCCACCTTTCAAGATAGACATCAGACACAACAGTTAACTCGATGCTTCTTTCTGAGTTAACTCGTGGTTCCACATCTCGTGCATGTCTATCTTGGAAACATCTTTGTACAGTTGGAGTTTTCTTTTAGGGTTTTTCGTTAATTGATGGTAGTGTTCTAGTTAACTTGCTTTCAATAAGGATGTGCATGCTTGCACATTGTCCATTTTTAGATTAGATGTACCGGTTAACTGATGGTAGCTTTCCAGTTAACTGTATAGTTTTCTTTATTAGGGTTTAGCAATAATCTTGCATGCATTGCAAGATTGTAGTTGACTCAAGGTGATTTTAGGGTTCTCTACACCTTTTGATGTCTATAAATAAGAGCTTTTGCTCATTTGTAAATAACTTTTGCACGCAATAGTAATATATGCTGAGCCAGATTTGCCTGTAATATTGCTATTCTGTATTTGTTCACTTTGGTTGGATGATCATTGTTTTTGTGTTCTTGTGATTATAAGCTTATTTCATATCTACACCTCGGAAAGGTGTCGTCACCTCCTTGAGAATTTAGAATTAAGGCTTATCGTTTGTTGTTATTGTGTTAATGAGCTTATCTCATGTCTACACCTCGGAAAGGTGCCGTCACCTCCTTGAGAATTCAGAAGTAGAGTTCATCGTCTGATGTTGTTGCCAATAACTTTTCTTTCAGCCTACGCCTCGGAAAGGTGTCATCAACTCCTTGGAAATCCTATCTTAGAAGTTATTGTATAAATCATTCCCGCTCTGTTTCCTCATGCTCTGATTTCTTGAGGGGATTTCTTGAGGGGATTGGATAGTTTAAGTTAGTTAGTTTTGAGCTGTAGTTAAGTCCTGCGAAACTAGAAAATCCTTGGCTGCAACGTTTGAAGTTTATTGCAAACTTTGTGCCTCTTTCAGCTGAGACAAAAAGATAGGAATTAGTTTAGCTTACTTTTTCAAGCATTTTGTCCGCACAACGAGGGAGCTTCCCCTCCTAATTTGAAGAGCACTCATCACGCATTGTGCATAGCTGTCCGTACCAACTTGCACTCCAGAGGTGTTAGTTGTTACGCCAACAACTTTTAATCAGTCACTTAAGTATTTTAATAAAGTTACTTTATAATTTTAAGTTGAGGGGTGGAGGGGTCATTAAAAAGTACCTTGGTGCCTAAGTGATAACTTTAAGTCATTTTAGAAGGCTACAAAAGTGCAAATAGTTTCCTTTTGAGCAGGATGCCCCTTTGAGGAATATTTGATTATGTTTTTAAGTATAAAGCAATAATATTAAAAGGTTTCAAACCTAAAGTTGCCCTAATTTCCCTCTCACCTTCTATAAAGTAGCTTTTTGACTCTCATTTGGGTAGGATGGATTTGACAACCTAAGGAGACTTTGCTGGATTGTTTCCAGTTTATCGTTGCAGCTGGTTGAGGACGGAAACCCTCATCTGTAGCACTGGTTTCGGTGGTGAGAGATCCACCCTAGCTGGTTTGTGGAGGAGATCGTATAGGTCTTCTACTTGGGCGTAATTTGTATTTGAGTTTGGTATTCAGTTTGAAGGGTTTATTGAGCAATTCAATCTTTAATCTATTGCTTTTCCGGAGGCAAAACTGATGGTAATCGATATCTATTTTCTTGAGGTACGAACAGAGTTTAGTTTATGAAGATTTTTATAGATTTTATGACTTTTTTGAAGCATGCTACAGTACCGTGCTACAGTACCGTGCTACAGTACCGATGCTACAGTGCTAGGGCTTTTGTTATTGGCAGAAACGTGGGAGATATCAGGTTGTAGCTTGCTCTGAGTAAGGGTGTTTGGACTTTTCAGTGTGTTGGCGAGTTCATTTCAGGCCTAGACACAGCAGATTTTATATTCTTTGACCTTGCAGCAGCCCCTCGTGAGATTCTGTGCTCAGTTACTACTGTCATGAGGGTTGGCTAAGGGTTTATCAGCTGGATGTGTGAATCTGGGCGCATAACTTGACATTCTGGAGGTCACAGAAGGTTCAAGGACACTGGACGTTGTCATTTTTCTTGGTCTCAATCATTCTTCAGACTGCTGCTAGCAATCCCCAGGTCTGCGTTGAGTTTCAGATCTGAGTTTAAGCTATCTTTCTTTGACACTTGCTGTGTAATAAGTCTGAGAACGCATTGTGGAGTAACATTTCTGTATTAAAGTTCTGAGAACCTGAAACTGCAATTTCTGCTCTCTTTGTAACTCAGTTTGGTGTGTTTTTTTAAGGGGTATTGCCAGCCAATCTGATATACTTTGTAAGTCCAGTCATCTCATGATTATTTCTGAGTCATTCACACATAAATCTGCTCTATATTCATATTCAGTTTGAGCCTGTGCAAGTCAGCAATTTATCTTTGTGCATTAAGTATCATGCCCATTAAAAAGCAAGAGAAATGAATTGTTTAAGTTGATTTCCAGAATTGGATGTTCAGTTCATTTGAATGTTATTATCTTTTGCAAAGCAATGATCTATGTTTGGTAAAACGGGACGTCTATAAAAGTAAAAACTATCGCAAAAAAAAAAAAATCTTACAAAAGGGGTTGGCCATTATAGGTGGTTGCCCACATAATTATGGATCAATTAAAAAATTGAGGGCACACATCTCTGAAACCAAGCATGAATTATTTGAATAAGATTTATAATTGTGAACATTCCATGTATGAATAATTAAAGATATATAATAGGATTGACTAGTGGGATATTGAATGCTAAAGAGATTACACCTAAAGCTATGTAACTTCAATATACATGATTTAAGTCATAGTCATGTATGTCTTATGTGCTTGCTATGTAATCAAGTAGAAGTTATGGGATGTCATAAAATCAATTTTAAATCACATAGTTATTAAAGGGTTTCATGGAATTATTTATATGTGTTGAAACCTATGTTCCTTGGGGATGTGTTCCTTGGATTTTTCTATGCGTACCCGTACCGGGGATGCCCTGGTGGCATGAGGACGGCTTGGGGATGTTTCCTAGCTGTCACCGATTAAAAAAAACATTGAAATGTCCTGGGGATGTGGAGATGGGAAGGGGATGGCCATCCCCTATGCCTGGAGCATGTTATTTAAAAAAAAAAAGGCCGTAGGTTTTAAAAAACATTTTTATTTGTTGTTTGTGGGCCCCCACCCCCCTCTTAGCCCTAGAATAACAAAAGGAGGACTCCATATCGATGATAATTGATGCGATAAGGTTTCCACAATTAATTTTTGCTATTTATTAATGCTGATCAGCAATTATTGGAGTGGCATTTGTTGTCTATTTATCATATTTGTTTCGTTTCAGTTTGAACAAATAAGAAAATGTAGAAAGTTGCATATTTTTCCAGCTAGGGGCATTACATCATGATTTTATTTACATTGTTTGTAGAAGTCCACTGGACAAATTGTATGGTAAAGCATAAATATGAAGGCATGACAACCGACATAGATATAGTTTATTATGTTCAATATTGAAATTTGAAATCCATAAATACCATCATGAAGTTTCTCATTTTTAACATATTCCTTTGATTCTTGTCTGACCCATGTTTAGCAACTTGTCAAGTTTCGAAACTTAAATCAATCCTATCAACAATTTTGATTGCTTCTAACTTAATTCTGTTTCAGAGTTTAAAGTAAGCATTAGTAAAAATGAAAAAGTAAGAGAGGTGGTTTGAAGGTAAGTTTGGACCAATGAAATAATTGAGGGCACTCATCTCTGAATCCAACTGTGTGTTATTGGAATAAGATTTATCACAGTAGCATTACCTGGTAAAAGCCTGTGGTTAACTGCAGTTAATTGTGGCTTGGGGATAGGGACATGCCAGTTTAAACTGGTTGGCTGGTTTTTTTACTCACCCAGTTCTTTTTTGGGAAGAACAGTTGGGTTCTTCGATAACCTTTGTGTTTTCCTGGGATTTAAAGAAAATGTACCCCTTTGCTTCAAACCCTATGTTTTCAGTTGGATCTCTTTTTTTCATGTAAATCCTGGGTTTTTAAACTTGATTGGTAATTTGAGAGTAATTGTCAACCTTCGTCAGTTTCTTTATTTATGTCTTATGTTTGTTTCTCTTTTTATGTACTATATTTGGAATGGAATAACAATAATAGTTTCGTTTTCCATATTTTTACGAATATTTCAGCACTTTTCAATTTGCCCAGTTTATCTTGTCTAAGGCCCGAGTAATTGAATTCCATTATCACTTTCAGTCATAGTTATTAGTAGCAGATTGTGGCAAAATATTGTGATAAATTGTGAGATATCAGATCCCATGGTACTGGCCACATTTTTGATGAAAAAATCTTGAGGTTTCTAGCAAAATGTGTTGACTGATATTTTCCTGCATTTGACTGATTTAATTTGATATTTCCTTTCCCTTATTCCCACATATTCACAAATCTTCTGTGTTTTTCCATTTTAATCCAATTTTCTGAAGATGAGAGGCAGGGACCTGCACTTTTTCCTTGCATTTAAGGTTTTCTGGGAACTGTTTTTTTCAATTAAGGGTCTGATTTGAGGGCATTAATCCAGGTTTTTCAAATTTTTAAAGATTCTAGTTTCTTTTATTTTAATTTTTTATTAAAACTGAGAACTGTTATAAGTCTGCTTTATAACTAATAATGAAGTTTGCTAGATGTCACTTTACATACAACTGTTGTAAGAAGTGTGTCAGACATGCTTCGTTGATGAATTCTAGCTTATGTAATTTTGATTCTCATTGACTGCTCTTTGTCATTTGTGAATATCAGGATAAGACCTTTCTTTCTTTTTCACTGATTGTTATGCTTTGGGAAATGAAAGTTTAAAGAAGTTGTGTGGTTTACTTTCATAACTTTGTTCCTCACCATAAATTGTTTTCAAATTTTAATTTATTAAAGTTCATTCTTGTTTGAAACACTCATTAATATATCTTGATATATCTTTTTGATAGTGCCTTATTTTGTGGGCTTTGGACAAGTATTGTTATGATTCATTCTTTTGAATCTTGATAATGTAATTGATTCTGTCATCTGAGTACATCTGGATAATAACTTCATTTTTATATCAACATATATGCCCTTGTAAACAACAGTTCAGAGAGGTTATACCGTTATATTGTTTTATCTGATAACATTGTTCTAAAAGTATGAAGCCATAGATTTGTTTTGAACATTTTTCATAATCAAAGTAGATTCTTGTTGAAAAATGTATTTTCACATCCTTTTGATATTCCCTTGTCTTACTTGAGAGCCACGTATGATGGAGTCCATGCCTTATTCTGTAGGCTTTGAAAGAAACATCGTCATGACTTAATCCTTTTCTTGACTGATAATGTCTTTTCTTTCAAGCTCGCATGATATCTGTCTGTATCTATACTTCGAAATAAAATGCTCGATGCCACAGCCTAAAGGTGAACTGATTTTTGCAGTGGAAAATACATACAGCAACTGAAGTCATAATATTATTATCTTTGGAGGACTTATGTAAATGTTTAACAATCTATTGGTTTAATGCCATTCATGAGTTCATTTAATTTGCATCTGTATAATCTATGCAGATTTGCATGGGCATTGAGGTTGGTTGGTTTCTGAACTGCTTTGATAGAGTCACCTGTTTTATGTACTTCAACCCATTTGGAGCATTTTGGTTTCTGCATTGGTTGTAACTGACGAAGTTCTTGTTTCCTCTATAGAGAGAATTTTGCCCTCTAATATTGAGAATCTGCCTCATATTCCAGAGTGCTGATCTTACTGGTGCCAACTTATCGGGTGCTAATCTTGAAGGAGCAAATTTGAAGGTATGAGATATGACAAAAAGGCTGTAATTTTTTGTATCTCTTGCATTAATGATTAATTGATATGCTAAGTTGCTGGTTCTGGTATGGGATCAGGTATGGGTATAGGGTTCAGGTATGCTAGTACAACACTTTTTTTTCTTGGGTACAGTATGGCTGGGTACAGCTGTATTATATATATCATACAGAATTGAAAATTCATTTGATATATCATATAATAATAATAACATTTGAATCTATGATAGTATGATACTTCATCATTGATCAATGGTAGTGATAAAAGATAATATTAACTGTCAATTGATAGTTCAAAATTTTAATATTATGTCATATATCATATATGTTCAAGACTCCAAAGTCAAGATTCAAATGAAAATCATTACAGTTACAAAATGTGAAAATAATATAGTAGAATATTTGTATTTTGGTCTTCAATCTTCTATCAAAAGCATCTAGATCAAAGTAATCGCTTGGTTCAACATGATTTGAACCACAAGCTAATGCAGTGCCACTTCCACTAGGTACATTATGTGTAGGAACCTCGTCATCTTCTACACTTTGGCAAACTCTACAATAGACGCATCCAAGTTGGCACATTGATGGGCTATATCCCAATTTTTGGTTGCCCTTTCCTTGTAGTCATCTTCCTTATATGATAGGAGATGCAAGTTGGAATGGATATAGATAAAGTCTTCTAATTTTTTGCAGCCAACCAATTATGCTTGATTGAGTGGATAAAGGAGCATATACTTCAATTATGCTCAACCAGAGAACTTGCAACCCCTTGAAATTGGAGAGAAAGTCGATACAACTTAAAGATAAAAAATACAAAAGAATGGTAAATACTAAGAATGTAAAAAAATAAAAAATGCTTTACTTGTGAAAGGCTAGAGGAACAAATAATATTGTCCATGGAGATACCACCATGTATGAGCATCTTCCTTGTATTGGTCTTGAAGAGCACAATTACTACGATCTCGTCTTGAGATGAACTTGCCAAACTCTTTCTTAACATTATCCACCACTTTTGGATTTGAGAAGATTCTTCAAAATGCTACCTTATTTCCATTAGCAACTTCACTAGCTCTATATGGTGCGGTTCTCCTTGGAAAAAAGGTATCATTGTGCTGTAATATTTAGGGGATAATTCATATGCAAGGGGATGCAAGGGTGTGTTCATCTTGTTCCAACAATCATGAATGACTTTTCCCACACATTGGGAAAATGTTTCTTCGGGGTCATTCTCCTTCTATGCTATTATGACCTTTATTTTTTCTATCGTAGAATTCAGGCCATCATAAATTTCTCCCAAGCATGGATGATTTATATCAACAAACTTAATCATATGCATGATAGGTTTGATGAAACTCAAGACAGTCCACATGAGGGCACCAATTATTATTCTGGATCAATTACTTGACCTTTTGTGCCCTCTTTGAATTTGATTGCTTTCAAATACTCCTTTGGTGAATAATGATCATGGTGCCCAATGCCTTTTGCATCTTCAAATTCATCACAAAATGATTATGTGATGCAAATCGGGTCTTAGGAATCTAATGAAGTAAATAATTGTGACATTAAATTTAAAATAAATTTTATTTACCTTCAACAGCTCCAAATTTGAGAAAATCCTAAAGGTGCCTTGTGACATATGATGGTTTGTTACAAACATTTGAGTCTCCTCACCCTTAGTGTATATAGTTTTCACCCACTATATTTGATTACCAATCCCTTGCATCACCAAGTTAAGGGAGTGTACGGTACATGGTGTCCAAAAAATGTGTGTACCTTTATGAAAGCACTTGTTTCCCTACAATTTTTCACATTGTCTGTAAAAAATTGGACAACGTTATGAACACCCACCATCACTATGGACTTTGCTATGGAATAAAATTCCCATAACACCACCCCAACTTTAGCCTTATAAATCGATAATGCTAAATCCCACGTCCTAGGCCTTCATTCCCATTTGTACCTTGTCGTTTTTTGTCGGTGCGGGAATTTGACTAGGACACTTCCGCGTCACGCGAATGGTCCCTAATAGATTCCTGGGTCAGTGGACATTGGGATGTTACATTTCTTGTCACCCACGAAGTGTAACGCCCCTTGCGACTGCAGACTTGCTCGAAATGGCTCTTTTGCCTCCAAACTTCCATTTTGAATCTACATTCTCATTGCATTCAACAAGAATTACATTCTACTCACTTCACTCTCTTTCCACTTCATTCTTTCTCACTTTTCTCTCCTTAGCACTTCCATTCTCTCTACACCATTGTTCTTGCAGGTTTCAAGCTCTACATCACTCTTGCACAATTGTCTTGCGCTCCCGAAGCTCTCATCCTTGCTGTTGGCTTCTCCAAGCTTGTAGTAGGGAGGGTAATCTTTATTTCATAGCTTTATCGTCTTTATAGTTAGCATATTGACTGTCTTTGCATTTCTATACGTCTTGTCTATTACTTTCTTTATCATTTATTTTGACATTGTGGTCTATTTGGCTGTCCGTCGAGGTGGAAACACAAAAGTGGGGGTTTGACTAAGGCAAGCACCGAAAAGCAGCCCCAACATTTTCTCGTTTCCGTGTGTGTAGGATCTCGTTTGTGAGGAGCTTGCAGAAGGCTGGACCTACTGTGAGTAGATTATCTTTTCCTTCTACGCGTCATTTTGTTCATAGCTAGCTTATTTGTCATTTAAAATTTTAAAGTACTCTCCTTGTTGTACTTGTTTATTTTTCACGCAATTCTAGCATTACGTTATTTTTTGTTAAACTGCCAGATTCCAACATTCGGGTTGTTAGCAGGTGTCGAGTGTTTCTGGTCACAAATTCTGCTCTTTGTTCGTACGAGATGCCAACGTGCCACAGGGATGTCAACGTGCTGCGTTGTCGTCCTTGGTCCGCACTCTTGTCCTCTGGCTGAGAGCCCGTCAGTCTATTTCTCGAGACTTCTGTGGTCTGTTCACCTAATTCCTGAAGTCCTCCATCCCAAAAACCCAAAAACATAGTCTAGCTTTTCCTTCATTTGCCACCTCGTCTTTTGAGCTTTGTCATTGAGGTGACTGGGGGCCATTCGCTCCCTTTAGACCTTGTTTGTCTTGGGACTTGGGAGTAATGAATGCCCTCCTTCACATTTTGGTGAACCGGACATGAACCTTCCTTCTCTCTTCGTCCTTATTTTGAAAATTTTTCTTCTCAATTGATTAGGATGCATGGTTGATAGTGTGTTGTGACGCTCTTTATGAGCTATACGACCTAGTCAACTACCTCCAGCCACTGTTAGAAGAAGTTATCGAAATCTAGACACGGGATCTAGGAGGTTCAGTCGTAGCCATTTCGACACGCCTTTCGATGAGTTCACCTTAGGATGCTCCACCGGTTACACTCCTGTTAATGAAGCTACAACTCATGTTCCTAGCCCTGCTGCCTTGCCCTCGACCTTTGTCTCCTCTTTGGAAGATGAAGCCGCTCTCAAGCGCCCTGCAGAGTAGATTTACTCCTTGGAGCTCATACTTGTAGAGCTTGCCGGATTTTTGGCGGGAGATAATGCTTTTTCCCAAGCGGCTCTCGTGGTTCAAAATCTGAAAGATTTGTTAACTAAAGATCGAAGAGGTCTAGAATTTCTTTGTGGTATTGTTGATATTGAAGAGACCCACATCCCCTCTTACACCTCTACCTTGGGCGCTACTCAAGATGTGGGATCCAAGATTGTTGGAAGACAATTGGAAATCCCGATGTTTGGGGGTGTCGGTGTGCATGCTTGATGCGGGAACCTTTACTAACACCAATGCCGTACCTGAGCAAAGCCAAACTATTAAAGTAAATAAAGTACCTTTGGGCTTTAGCTATTCCACACTTGAAGCTCAGGGCATCCCTACTTTTGGTGTTGATGCCAGTGCCTCTATTGGTGCTGGTGTTGGGGGCTCTATCAGTGTGGGCGCTAGTGGTCCTGCTAGTGTTTGGTTGGTCATACCTCGTCTACTAATCCTGTGTAATGTCCCCTCCCACCTAGCTCTCTGAATACTTCGTTGCCTTTTAACTCCCGAAGGCAATTGGTGGAAAAAGGGAGTCGTTTATTTAATTGTTTAATTATTACCTAAGTTCTCTAAGGTAATATTAAATAATTAATTAAATTATTCTTATAGGTGACTTTATGAAAATTGATTAAAGTGACTAAGAGGAAATATTTTATTAAGGAAACTATACAAAGTCACTTTATTGTTTTTGGAAGCTTTTAAAAAAAGAAAAGAAAAGAAATAAAGTCACTTATCGGGCTTGAAGGAAAATAAAGAGAATGAGCTCTATTTGGAACGCACCTTTTTGAAAACATATTCTTCTGGCAAACAGCAAACATTCCTTGGCGGGGGTTAGGAGCCCGAAGCTCTTGTTTCGGCTGTGAGATATCAGCCCTAGCAAGATTTCGAGTGCTTACAGATTGCATTCTTTGTGAAGTGGATTTTGGGGATGAATAGAAGTAAAAGATGTTATCATATCAGATTTTCGTGATACCTGTCCACTGGAGTTTTGGCTACCACTCTTGAACGATTTTTGGTAAAGACATGGCGCAAATGACAATGCTTCTTACCATGAATCCCTAGGCGTGGTGAAGGGCACTCTTTAAAACATATTCGGGTCAAGATTTGAAGATTCTGGGCGAGATGAAGCAAGAACGCGTTTCTGTAGGTGGTGACGCCTTGTTCTCAGCTGTATGAGGGCCGTGGTGAGTGCTGTGTGGGACTAAGGGAGGCGTTTGGGGTATTCTCAACCAGATATACCAACATTTTGGAGAAACGTCCATCAAAGAGTTGGTTACAGTTGCTGTTCGTGATTCTTTGGGATTGCACATGAGGACGACTTGTATCTTCCAGTCTGAAACGAACTTCAACCAGGTCTGAGCCTTTCTAGCATTACGTTTTGTAGATTTGGGACTGTATGTACATTTGTCATTTTTGAGTAGGGCCTCTATTGTCAGTCGAATCTGGGTTGCTATGTGTAATATTGAAACTATAAACTCAGAAAAAGTGCCCTTAAACTGATGTTACAGTCATTAAGACATTTCTGTATAACTTTCAGCATTCTCTAAGGAGTTGTGCCTTGCATAAACTAACCTTACCATTGGGGTATGAAGGGAAAGAGCATTTTCCATAGTCCTATCAGTTGTGTCATTGCTGTTAGTATTATGTGCTAAGACTCCCTTCGCAGTCACTTGTCTATTTCTGAGTTGGGATAGTACTGTATAAATCCATTGAAATCATTAGGAAAGCTGACAATGAAATTCTGAGCAATAAGGTTAATATAAAAATGCTGTAAGTGAAATCTAGATGGCTATATGTAACTCTCAGACATTGTAAAACCAGAAAGAAGGCATTCTAATTGCTGTGATAATTTTAAAGCTGTCATTAGAATTATGGTATTGTAAGAATGTTGTTGCACATATGCCGTCAATCTTGTTTCCTTTGTGTATGCAAATATTACATGTGGTTTATGTGAACTGACATTCAAAATGAGCTCCCTTCAAATCAAACAAGCAAACATAAATGAAAACCAACAGATACAGTTTGCACACCAAGTGTTCGACATAATTCCAAAGGAGTTAAATCAGAAATTTTAGAGCGAATTGTTCAAGGCACTTTACATCCTGTCCTCAATGCTCTTTTACAGAACATGGGATGTATGCAGAATCAGCTAGCAAACTTGGTCAGCTCCACCTCCCAACCTATGTTTCAACCTTTTTGCTGTCGTAGTCCTCTTTCTATTGCTATTCTAAACACTCCTATCCCTCAGGGAGTGGAGATTCTGAAATTCAAAAAGTACAATGGCCGTGGGGACCCGCAAACGCATGTCTTATCCTTCAATGCCATGTGTACTGATTTTTTCCATAATGACTCTTGGCCAAACTATTCCCATGTTCTCTCAAGGACGCTGCTTTGGAATGGTATTGTGCCCTGCCTGATAATTCCATTCTCTTTTGATCAATTGGTTAATCAGTTTCTCCAACAATTCTAGGCCAACATTGGGATGAAGATCACATTCAACAATCTCGTCCGATGCAAGTAGGGAACTCATGAGAAGTTAACTGATTTTATCGCTTGGTATTTGCTCGGATTTCTTATCATTTGCTTGATTCTGATGTTCAAAAAGTGCTTATCGGGAACTTGCTGCCCTCGCTGCAAGAGAAGTTTATTTTAATGAAATATCCATCTTTTGCGCATCTGTGTGCTGCCTTGCAAGAGTACCATCAAATGGTTGTCCAGTATGGGGATTCGTCCTTGCACTCTCGTTAGGATGGCCGATCAGTCGTGTCAATCTCTAGTAAGAACAAGGCTGTGGAAAACATGGTCTCTATTCCAACAGATAAAAATGCTATAGGACGTAATAGAACATTTACCAAATTGTTGGAATCTTATAATAGCATCTTGCAAAATTTGTTGAAAGATAAAATAATAATAACTTTGCTAGAGATTTGACCACTGCCCAAGCCGTATCCTTAATGGTACAACTCTTGAAAGTTTTGTCAATACCACCGAGTCTCTAGACATGACACCGAAAGACGTTTTCGCTTGAGTCATGTGATTCAAGACCGCATTGATGATGGGACTATCCGCCTCGATGGTAGAAAATAGAATAACAAATCTGTAATGAAGCCGAACAACTAGCTTCAGATATACACAAATCCTTTCTCGTTGCACTCTGCTAATTTGGTTACTTCATCTTCTTTTGATTTCACCCCATTTGAATATGTGAATGTAGTCTCATTCACTCATATTCCTCTTGATTTCACCCCATTTGAATATGTGAATGTAGTCTCATTCACTCATATTCCTCTTGTAGAGCGTGTGAATGTTGTCCCTGACATTTCATTCACTTCACATGATCTGCCCTTGAACAAGGAGCCATCTGATTTTCTTTATATCCAAGACCAGTATTTACTATTTATAGATGGTGACCTTTACCCATTGATGATATCATCTAAGATCTCGGTACTCTTCTCAAATTTGAGGCTTTTGTTTAGCTTGGTTGTCTTTCTCTAGTTTCTTCCTCAAGGAAACAATTTCGGACTCTAGCCTTTCACAATTTTCTTCCTTTATTTATCTTCTTAATCCTTGTTTCTTCAAGCACCTTGGATGATCATCTCAAGATCTCTGTTTTGTTGATCTATAGTCCTGAAAGCAATTTCTGAGCCTTAAAGTTCTTTTATCCTTTTATTTCCACCTTTATAAATGAGTTCTTCTCCTCCGGACCCACTTCCATCTTATTTCTTCATCTCCTCCCTCCCCCTTTGACCTCCTTGTCTTCACTCCTTCCAAAATATCACCTTTTATTTCGCTGCTATGCAGAATCTCCTATCTTAGGCAACTCTTCTGATGAATTTATTTTCCTCTTTAATGGTTTTTGTGTTTGTGTTTCTGTTTGCCTTTTGTTTATATTCTTTATGTTGATATCAGCCGAGCACCTTTTATTTATTCTCTCCTCATCAATATCTGCTTTCAGCATTTGTGTTAAAATTGCCCTACCTTCACACCAAAGATGGTGCCTAACTTGCCTATGTAATTCTTCCTTTCGATCCTTTCCTCACAAATGAGCTTCTTCTTCATCTGATTCATCATTGAAACTATCGCTTGGCTTGGCCTCTTTATTCATCATTTTCTTTGAGGCTTTGAAGGCTGCCTCTCGTTTAGATGATTTCTCTTTTTTGGTCCTCATTTCATATGCTGCGAGGATCCCATGCAATTCATCCATTTGTTAGAGTATCTAGATCTTTCATTCCTTCGATGGTGAAGACTTTGGCATCAAATCTCAAGGGAAGAGATCTTAATACTTTCTGCACAATCATTGCATCCTCAACCTTTTCTTCTTAGACCTTTGATAGTGTTAATGATTTCGTCCATGCGAAGTAGATAGGCTGCAATGTTTTCGTCGTCCTTCATTTTCAAACTTTCGAATTGTTTTCTATAAGTTTGAAGCATAGCTTTCTTTACCTCGTTGTCTCCTTTATAGATGTTCTTTAGTTTATCCCAAATCTCTTTTGCTGATTCATAGTGCATTTCTTTGTCAAACTCCAATTCTAATAGACCACACAAAATTGCATTCATAGCTTTTGCATTATTTTCACTTGCCTTATTTCCCTCCAGATTCATTGGTGGAGATGATGGAGCTACATATCCGCTCACAATTGATTGCCAAATATCACATCCAAGAGCCATTAGGTAAGTGCGCATCCTTATGCTCCAAAAGGCATAGTTTGTTCCATTGAACAATGGAGCCCTGTTTGAGGAGAAGCCTTCTTGAAAGGCCATGTGTGCTCTTGAGATTTAACTTCTAGCGGTTAGACTATACTTGAAGGAACTTGCTCTAATACCAATTGATGAGAACATGCTTATACTGAGAGGGCGGATGAATCAATATAAGGTGATCTTTTACTTTTTCAATTTACTAATCACAATAATATCAATCACACAACATCAACAAGAACACAAGATTTATGTGGAAACCCATTTGGGAGAAAACCATGGAGAAAATGATTGCTTGGATCTTTTGTCCAAATCTAGTCACAAATAAAATACTCTTGCAATTTTTGTAGGCAACAACCCATTGGAGACACCAATCCCCACCGCTCAGCACCAACTTAGCAAGAGACACCAATCTCTTCTATTGAGAGGCACCAACCTCCAAATCTCTTCTAATGAGAGACACCAAACCACCAAATAAACAAAATGTTTGCCTTCTTAAATAAAGCTGCTTCAGTGGATGAAGGTCATTTAAATCTCCTTAGACAAAATCTGCTTAAATATAGATCTGCTCAAATATGCTTCATAAGTCTTCTTGTATGGGAAAGATATTGCATTAAATTCTTGCCTTCTAACTTCCATTCAATCTTATATTTATACCTTACCATTGTACCTCTTCACCCAAGAGGGGCGACTCCTCTAAGAGAGGTGACTTTCTCCAAGAGAGGTCGGCCTGATTTAGTACTGATTTGATTCTTTTTAAATCCTTAATAGGGGTGATACATGAAAGGTGATGTCTCTTCTTACAAAGTGGTGCTAAACAAGGCATGGGTCGGCCATATAAAAGTGATAATAATTTTCTTTTAAACCAGCGCTGCCTCAATGGGGTTGGGCCTATAAAATGATAATAATTTAATTTAATTTAAGTGCTGCCTTGATGGGGTCAGCCTCACAAAGTGATCATAAACTTGCCTCTTGATCATCATTAAATCATACTTTAGATGTCCAATCTGTTTTTACTTTTTGGCAAATAATATAATTGCGATTAGTGGCCTTTGGCCTTTGGCAGCGATTTCTTGACATCAATTATGCTTTGACATCAATGATAATTAATCCAACACCACATCCCTTGAAAAATCATTGAAAAACATTGTCATTTGCCACATTATGTCATATGATTAATGATGAAGTGCATATACTCAAAATTGTAAATTCAAATGTTAAATACGAAGTACTGAAGTAAATACACATTGAGAGTACATTGGTCCAAAACCTTTTCCTACCTGTAAAATAAAATGAGTTTAAGGTTCTAGTAGGATTGAGGTTTGTGGTGGGCTACCATTTTAGTATTAGGATATTTTTGTCTTTTAAAGTTCCTTGTGTTGTTTAAATTCAATTATGTTTTTTTTTCTGTTGTTTATGAGTGTGATGTCTAGGGACACCCTGCTATCGTTGGTAGATCAAGGGATGTTGTAGTGTCCCCTAGGTTGTACAAGGGACAGTAAGGTATCCCTCGGCATTTCATAAAATAGGGGACATTCCTTAATTTCTGATTTTTTGGTGAATGCGTTGTGCTTGCCCCATGTCCCCAAGATGCCTAGGACATCACCCAAACCTTAAGGACATGTCTTTGTGGCCCAATGGTCGATTTTTTTTTCTTCAACTCTCCCGGCTCATTCTTTGAAAACAAAAGTGAAAGAAATGATAAAGGAAATGAAATGAAATAGATGGGATGGTAAGGGAAAATGTAAAACAAACAGATTTTTTTTCCATTTGAAGCATTTCTATTCAAAGTCTTTGGTCAATAAAAGGTTAGAAGTCCATAACAAGATCATAAAAGCCACTAAAACATCATTTACATTTGTTCAAAATAGTTATTCATATCTACTTGGCCTGTCAAATATTTTTAGAATAATGCAAAAAATTACTCAAAATATGGCTCATCATGCCGCCACCCCCACAACTTAAAGGGTCACAAGTCTCTTTTTGACAAAACCTCAAAAACTTCTGTATCTTTCAAAACAATGATTAAAAAAACTATGACAAAAACACTTCACTGCTACAGCTCTCAATTTTCTTCTTTAGGCTCGGCCATGGCTGCAAAATCATTATATAGTTTTTGTTACTATAACACAAATGCTTCACTGGTACAGATTAAGAAATGCAATAAACAGAGCTATCAATTTCTTAATTATATTCTTTTTGTTACTACAACATTTGGCTTTGGATTTAGTAGTTGCAAGGGTGAAATAAGGTAGAGGCCATTTTCATAGATGAGATTAATCTGTCTACTAGGGTGTAATGGCCCCCCTCTAATATCTGTAACAATCTCTCTCTCTCTCTTTGTGATTTTGATGCAATAATTAAGTAATAGAAAAATGCTATACACCACATACAATATTATATACTATTCTAAAACCAATTGAAACTCATAAATTGTTGATAAAAAACACCATTATCATAACAGATTATATTCAGCAGCAATGCTTTTTAATATTCATAAATCTAAATGATAGCAATGCTTTTTATGAGGAAAAGCTCGCAAAATCCTAAAAGCTTATAGTGCTCAAAAATGGGTGGGCCTCAAAAGCGAACTGAACCACCAAATTGCCAGGCTCTAAGACAAAATGCGGACCTTTGGAGGCTTTTTTGTAGTGCGAGGATGGTTCCTTTTTTTGAATTCATGAAAGGTTACAACGAGAGCCTAACGGCGAAATTCACCAACTCATAGAGAAAGGGGAATGTGGCTATTGGAGTGGTTAGATTTGAGGTGACGACTCAGTTCATAGCGGAGGCTACTGGTCTGCAAAACTAGGGAATTAAGGTGGCGAAGAAGAGCGGAGCCGATTACTAGTCCTTTGTTGACAAGTTCCTCCATGATGGTGAAAATATTACCAGGTTTCAAAATGGGTACGCGCGGCTTGAACTCCGGTCTCCCTATGCTTTGGTCAGTATGTTTGTGATGTGGTATTTTACCCTTGAAGGTAGATATATGACTGCTCATGCATATCACTTCCCTCTGTTGAATCATATCCGTCACAATGGGCATATTAATTTTCCATTTTATTTGCTCTCCTCTCTGCAACTTAACATTGAAAAGGGCTCGAATCCTCCCTTACATCAAGGTTTAATGCTTGCTCTTTATAAGCATGCCTTAGCTTTGAACCCACATGGTAATCCATTGGTAGCTAGATAGGAAATCGAGAATCAAAATGCTGGGGAAAATGTTTAACCTTTAGCGGAGGCTAACACCATTCAAGAACTTAACCCTAGACCCCCTCCCATTATTGTTGATAGAAATGTGAATTCCCCTGCTAAAACCTCTTCCTCTACTGCTAAAAGCTCCAACCCTTCTACCCCTATGGGTAAGAAGATTCTTGCTAAAAGCTCCATGGAGCTCGAGTTGGTTAAAGCTACCCCTGAGAAACACAAACATTCTCCGCTTCTTCTAGAACTGCTTAAGTCAAATAAATTGAAAAAAGAGTTGAAAATCCTGAATGAGGTCATCACTATAAGTGAAGAAAAAGAGGGCATTCAAACTGAGGATTTGGAGGATAGGAAGTTGAGTCAAGGCAGTGGAGGCTGAAGATCCAATCGAATTGCAAAGGCTGCTTCCCAGGACAAGAAGGGGAAATAGAAAGCCATTTCTCAAGAGGAAGAAGATTTGGAGGTGGAAGAGTTTGAGGCATAGGTCGACGAAGAAAGTGATGGAGACTTTGAAGAGACGACCTATGATATGGGGGAGGAGGAAACGAAAGAGAAAGAAGAAAATGAGGAGGAAGAGGTTGAAATTGAAGAAGAGCCAAGGAATGAAGCTGTGCAAGCTCCTGAAACAAAGAACATTGCTAATGATACTAATATTGTTGATGATTCTGGTACTGACTATCTGAAAAGTAGGTTGACTTACATGCAGGTCCAAATGGATGACATGACCTCTGATGAAGGTGGCGAATGGCCTGATGCGCAGGGCAATGGTTGGTGCAGTCTCAGTGTATGTATGTATGTACTAGTGTATGTACATGTATGTATGTAAGATTGTATGTACAATGTATGTATGTATGTTTGCTTATATGTATGTATATATGTATGTCTTTAGAGGGAGGGAGAATTTTGAGAGAGAGAGAGAGAGAGTTGTCTAGGTAGGGTGGGAGAGGGAGGCGAGAGACCACGAGAGAGAGTAGAGGTAGTGAGAGAGAGACTTGAGGGAGGGAGAGGGGGTGAAGGGAGAGAACCTAAGAGGGAGTGGGAGAAGGGGTTGGAGTGAGAGGGACTTAGCTAGGTAGGGTGGGAGGGATAGAGAGGGGGTGAGTGGGAGAGAGAGAGGGAGGAAGAGAGTGAGGGGGGGGAGGGAGAGAGAGGGAGAGAAAGAGAGAGTTATGTAGTTAGGGTGCCAAAGGAAGAAACTTGAGGTGTTGAGGAGGGAGGAGCTTGAGAGATGGGAGGGAGGAGTCGAGAGAGGGTGTGGGAGAGAGAGAGGTGAGAGAGAGACTGAGGAGAGGAGGGTGTGGGAGGGAGAGACCACAGAGAGAGAGAGAGAGAGAGAGGGGGGGAGGGGGAGGGGGAGGGGGAGCGGGGGAGGTAGGGAGAGACCTGAGAGATAGGGAGAGACAGGGAGTGCAAGAGAGAGGGAGTGGGAGAGAGAGGGAGTGATGGAGAGGGGGTTGGAGAGAGTGAGAGGGAGGATTGATAAATTAAAATGAATGGATAAGACTTTGATAAGGTGTGGTAATTACTTATATATAGAAATAGATCAGTTTTAAATGAGTAAAGATATACATATATATTTCTGAGTAGAGAGAAGAATAGGTGGGGTGAAAAGATAGAAGGGAATATGATACTATATATAATCAGATATATATAAAGTGACAAATGATAATATATTTTAATAAATGATAATATATATGATCAGTGATTATTATATATATTTTATATATCAATATAACCTTACACTTATATACTTTATCATTTATCATATATATAATCCATATATATATAATCCATATATATATATTACTATATATATAGAAAACAGAGATGTGCCTTCCATAGATTTCGGGGAATGTAGCATACACCTTACCAAAGGATAACAAAGACTTTTGAGCTTGAAGGCATATAATCCATTATCACTCTGATGAAGGTGACAAATGGCCTCATGCGCAGGGCAATGGTTGGTGCAGTCTCGGGCCAAACCAAGATTACTAGAAAGCTGAAGAAGATGGGAAAGACTGATGAAATAAAGGACCAGGATGAGTACGAGGGACCTGATTGGAGAGAGTGTATCCCATATAAGAGAATACCGGGACTTGATTGCTAAAGCCAAATAATGGCTTTTTATCTTTCTTTTGGTTATGGCTGCCTTGCTTTTTTTGGTGTTCTGTTTTAACATTCCGAACTACTATTTTAATATAGCTCTGTTATGGTTGAGAACCTGCTGGACTTTGGTGGACCTTATTAATGGTCTTCATAGTATTAACTGCTTTAGTAGTAATATTCAGTTTTTGATTAAGTATTGTGGTTCTATGGTTGTTGTTTTGGTTATTGGCCTGTGTGCCACCCTGGACTTGCTGTTTCTTGCTGCTGGCTGGTGCTGTTCTCCCCAGCTTGTTTCCTTTTTTTGAATTTTGGCTTCGTAACCATGGGATCAGGGCCCTTCCCTTGCTTAACTAATCACAAACAACATCATTAAAATGTTGAGGTCCACTTACAAGATGATGGATGAAAGCCAATCTCAAGTTTGGCTATATGGTTACCCAAGAGAATGGTAAGACAACACTCTAATAAAATCGCAAAAGGTGTGATCCTTTTTCCCAATGGTATGACAGCTTGAAGAAAAATAGAACAGTTAAAATCACAAGTTTTCAACCTTTTCAAAGTTTACGGCTCCTTTTCAACATGTATGGTGGCTAATAGGAAATTATTTGAGAAGTACTTCTCACAGCTCCCTTATGGAAGTGTACGACAGCCAAAACACTTCAATAATATATATCATTCAATCATGTATGGCATCTTTTTCATGAATAAATCAGCAATACATAGTACAAGGGTATGACCAATCTAAAAATATTAAATGATTTACCACCAAGCACCAATAAATATTCTAAAATAACCTCAAAACTGATCAAATATGAACTTTCTCAAATTCATTAAAATATTGGATCACCAAACTGAAATTGGAAAACTACAATCTTTCAGCACAAATTTGATTCATGAATGGAATCATCTCAACTAAAAACTCTGAGGATTTTCATCTTCCAAATTTTTGTACCAAAGGGTTTTCATCCTCCAAAATTTTGCACCAAAGGGTTTTCGTCGTTGGGTGTTGAAATGAACAAAATGCTCAAACTCCAAAATATTGTTTGATGACAATAACAATGGATGCCCTCTTTGGTGCCAAAATCCTCTTTTATATTCACTTGTTAAGTTTGAGTATTCTTTTCCCACCAAATATTACCTTCAAAAGTGTTAAAAAACACTATTCATAAAATGTATCATTAGGCCTGCATTAATAAAATAATAATAATACATAAATTGTCCATTTTACAAAATTATAAAATAAAGTTATTGGAAAACTCAAAATATTATTATTAAATTATTTCCCTGACATAATGCCTTAGCCTATGGGAAATAAGAAATAGGCTATGGGTCTCACAGATAATGTAATTTTGATTTAATTTTGAAAAGGGGACATGACATTGGTTGATGGAGATTGATTCAACAATTATGGAAGTCTATCATAGGGAGCAAGGCAAAGATGAATAGTGGAGAATCTTGACAAAAAATTTGTAGTAAGATAATTCACTGATTCCTAATACATTTTAAAGTGCAATGCCACCATTGTCCACTTCTGCTAGGCTTCCAAAACACTTTTAGCTGTGATGCCACTACTGTCTACTTTTGCTTGCTCAAAGGTATGCACATTCACTAGAAGGCCATGAAAAATGGGAGAAGGGCATTAACTTTATTTTTTGTTTAGTTTTTATACAGGTTAGGATTCATTGAACTTGTAAATTGTTGGAACTACCATGGATGATTGTAAATGATTATTATGAAATTATTCAACATTCTATATGACAATAGTGTATGTGCTTTTAATTTTGTCATATTCTGAGATAATGTGTTGTCATTTGAAGTATATGTTAAAATTATTTGATTTTATGCCTAATACTAGTCAACCACTACCCATGAAATATAGGTTGATGAAGATTGACTTGGAATTATGCAATTGAATCCCAATAAATCATCACATAATTTGATACACTGCAAAAACACCACTTACATGATAATACTAGTGTTAGCTTTTGTCAAAATTTTCTAGTTTTTAAAATTTTTGTGCTCTTGATGAGATATCTTGTTCTTGAGACACCATATGTGCAAGATTTTATATCTATGTATTTGGAATAGACATTTAGTCTCTATGCAAGCCAATTTGGCCATTGTTGAGACTTGAGATATTGTGTGGTTAGAAATCTCCTATCATTGAGCAAAAGAGTGCAATGTTTATACATGTTTTTTTCTCATACCATGAAGGATTGTTGGACAATATGAAATTTGGAGTCACAAATTGATGAGCCTAACTTCACTTGCAAATCACAAATGCATGCAGAATCACCTTCGATTGGTTTTGTTCACATATGCCCATTGACTGTGAGAAGATCTGAGTTTAACCAAAGAAAAGAGGGGATGACCCACTATGACCTTCAAGTGGTTAATTTTTATAATGAATGTTCTAACCACTAAAATATTAAAAATTAATAAATCTAAACTTAAATTGAGGATTTATGATACAGTCATTTCATTTATGTTACTTTAGCAAAATTTATGAGTCAATCCTAAAAAATATGAACCCCACAAAAATAATTGAAAATGATATTTTGATAAAGTGGATAATGTGTACTAAGCTTTAAGGGACAAATAACAATTACAAGCTGCATATTTCATTATTATATAATATAGGTTTAGCAAAGGTATAATTCCATATACATCTATTGAACACATAGCTATCTAGTTATATTCAAATCCACGAATGTTTATAGAGACACGTTCGTGCTTGTCTTCCTCAAGGATACATGGAGGGCAATCTATAGTCCTTAGTACAAGGAAGTAATTCTTGAAATGAGGAATAAGGATGCAATAGTAATTGTGATAGAGCCCGTCATATGAAATCCTTGATGAGTTTCACGATAATCCTTTCTCTAGCCACACAGGAAGAAATAAAACTTATGAAGTAACTAAACAACATTTCGATTTAGCGAAAATGAAAAAATGACCGAAAAGTAAGCATCATTGAAATTTGTTGAATAAACATCTAAGAAATAAATGCTTTTATATGTATGTGCATCCTCTTCATGCAGTTTAACTATCAGTCTTCAAGGTTATTTATATTAATACTCAGGTCATGGACATTTGCTGTGGAGGTTCTTGTTAAATTTATTCCATTGCATTAAACAAATATTCATCTCTTAGCACCTTCCTTAACATATTCACAACATTTTTTCCTACTAACTTCATATGCAGCTTTTAAAATATAATAATTTTTTATATTTTCTTCCTACGCTTTCATGATAGCTATTTCAAATGGTCTTTTAAATATATTTCTGTAAGATGTTTGTTATTTGTCATTGTTGGAATGCCCTATGTGATTGAAAAGAATATTCTTTGATGAAATACATGTATATTTGTGTTTTCATAGTTAAAATGCATCACAATAATACATGTGCTAGCCTTGTTTCCATGGACACATTCTTCTTGTTATATACATTAAACATACAAAGCATTAACACCTCTCTCGTACATTTTAAGCACATAAGATCTTAGTGATTGATAAATGTGTTATTTTCTCTTTCTAGTCATTCCAAAGAAGAGAAACGGCTACAATTTATTAGAAACGTTGATGTAACAACCTTGTGACTTGCTACTAATATCACTTTGTATGTTGTATACTTAAGCAGGGAGCAAAATTGAAGGGTGCAAACTTGCAACGTGCAAACCTTCAGCGGGCTTATTTACGTTATGTAGATTTACGTGATACAGTAAGAGAAACTTGTCATGATATATAGCATACAAACACTTATGAATCAAGCTAAATAAGATTTGAATTTTCAATCTAGACAATTTCTATCTAGCAACTTTCTGTTAGACAACAAAATTTAACTTATCCATTTAATCTTGCAGATTAGACAAATGTGCATTATTTTAACATAGATATTTGAAGTTGGTATGTTTACTTCATGGTGTTGTGTGATCAGTAATTAGTGTAGATATATTACTGATTCATGAACACAAATCTTATTCAGTCGATCCCGAAACTTAGCTGAATGTTTGATTTTCCTTTTATGAATTTTATTAGGAAACTATTGATTTTTGTATAGAAATTAGTTGTTTTAATTGTTGTCAGTAAAAAAGATTGCTGTATGCATGAACTGAAACAATGCATGAACTGAAACAAATAAAATGTGAAAGCATCATGAAACCAAAAATAATAGAAGTGGCTAGCCTATAAAACTTAACATGGGAAGAGGCTCTAGAAGAGTAAGGTTGTTTGCCTTCCCTTGCACCCTAATTCCCTTCAAAGGAAACCTCAGCTTTCTTTTTCTTCTTCTTGTTTGGATGCAATTCTTGGTATAACTTCCAACAAAGTTTTATCTCAAAAAAATTTCATGGAAATAATAATAACATTACACTTAATTTTCCACTTACCTTTCCCCTTTGGCTTGGGGTCACCTTGTTCTCTTGTATTTGGAAAGGACGATGTAACTTTCTTCTTCTATATCTTAAGACAATGAGCTTGGGGACATGTCTCATTAATGACTTTAGGCTTGGCTGGCAACATTGGTCTCATTCGATAAGGTGGAAGCCCTCCAATAAATATTTCATTAAGTGTCACAATCTTGAAAATCTTTTTTTATTTGGAAATTCTTTTTGCAGAACTCACTCATAATTTTCTAAACACAATAGCTTCGTCTTTGCCTAAAACATTGCCGGTTAATAGGCCTTTTGTTTTATGGAAAATAGGATAAAACTGCTTCTTAATTAACCTCTTAAATTTATCTAATTTAAAAATTGGTGGTAATTTCCTTACAATTGAAGAATGAACATAACTTCCACATCAAGTGAGTGCATGACAGGCCAATCTCAGTCTCACAAAAGAAATTCAATCTTTGCTTATATTATGTAATCTAAAATATGTCTTTTCTTGAGCCAATAAATGGTCAAGTAATAAATTTCACAGAATTTACATCACCTTCCTACGGCAGGATTTCAATCTTGGCTTCCACTTTGAATGAAGTTGGAGTTGGAGGTCATAGTGATTCAAAATTGGATAATTAACATATTAAGACCTGCACATCTAATTATAAAATTGTTCCACCAATATGGAAAAAAAAACATAGAGATCACACAACAAATGATGTTTGTAGGCCACGATGCTCTAATATACTCATGATAGAATATTTACACTCAAATTAAGGAAACACTACATATTACTGTGAGAATTGTATTGTCAGTGCTTAACATCACTACCATTATCTTTATCACTAACAAAGAGCACTCCTGATTCATGGATATGTAATTATACTTCTATCGTAGAATATTCATAATAAATAACCATGAGATGTCAAAGGACATATTTATTTATATTAGTGCAATTTCTAGGATATTAAAGGACATTAATTCTTACATTGGTGTAACTGCTACTTGTTTCTTGCATCAATATTCTATTGAATCCTTTTCTCCTTAACTAATGCAGTCACAAGGAACATTTCTCTATTAGATTAATGTCACTCTCTTCTCCAAGTTTTAACTTATTTCAAAAAATGACTTTGTTACTTGTAGGAGAGAATTTATAATGTATTTTTTTGTTCTTTTAATTAAAAAGTGCTTCATGGTATTTACTCTGTGCAATCAATTATGGTTCCATGAACCATTAATTGGTTATTTGTTGGCATCAATTAATATTTAATTTCCTATATTTTGCTTTATGTGTCAGCACATTACCATTATTAATGCCACATAAATGGGAAATGCAACCGAGTGATGACTAAGTACTTGAAGGGGCATAGTGTCTTCCATACATCTCAAAAAATTACTTAACAGTATCCCTTAACAATACCAAATTGTATATATGAAATTATGAATGTTTTTCTTGTAATAGCCTTTTCCCATTTTAATGTTTTCAATTTCTAGAAATTCTGCCGAGAAAAAAATTATTGGATAAGAAACAGTGAAGTGTTTTTTCATTACAGGTTATATTTTCTTTTATGCAAATATAAGAAGGCTTGTTAATATGCACTTTTGAATAGTGTAATATTACCATCGCCTATTCTTGTCATGCATATTAATATCCAACATTGTCTTGTTATGTTGTGCTCTAGGCCTTGGAGGGGGCAAAACTTGAAGGTGCAAATCTTACGGGAACAAATCTTTCAGGAGCAAATAGGTGATGTCAATCAATCTATAAAGGCATTTGATGTTCTTTTTTAGTTATATGGAGCTGCATCAGTAATTTGGTAGCTCAAATATCACATCAAGAAGGCTTTTCTCTGCTTGCAAAGAAGGTACCAATAAAATCTAATTCTTATATTCATTGGCAATATTACTCATCAAATATGTAAATTATGTTCAAGAGTTTGTAAACATTGTTCTTCAAAATCTTTTGTTGCTATCTATTTGATGCAGCCATCTTTTCAATGAAAGGAGGTGGTTCGAGTAACTTTTGGTCAGTTGTATATAAACATTCATATATATATATATATGGACACTTTCCTTCTCTTCCTCACCCCTTCCCACCTTCCTTCTCTTCCCCACTTGCATACATATTATAAATTTCACCTAGAATGTGTGCATAACTACTTTCTTTAACTAGTTGCCTATGTGTGTTGCAAAGCGAGGGTCCCAAAATTCAAAAAAACGTGTGAATTTTCATATTACTATAAATATCAATAGTATGTTATCATCACACAACATTCTAGCTCCATTTAAATATTATTATTGTTCTTGAATTGATGTTAGTGGCTTACCAAAATAAAATTCAATTATTTTTCCTAGTTCTTTGATGTCATAACCCTCTTGAACAACATTAATTACATTTATATTTATATAATAATAAGTTTTAGGTTTTGTAGCTTAAGGTTGTCTTGAGACTTATTTTTCAAGAATTATATAACACTAATAATGTTTGTATAACATCACCATAAATCAATTTGTTGAACCTCAAGTGAGTGAAAATATTCTAGGAATAAATATTTTTTAATCTCTAACAAATTTAATTGTGCCTATTAGTAAGTACATTACTCTCCACCTTACCCAATGGTCAATGCCATAATTAATTATTTATAATGAATTTCACTTGTATTCCTCTAAGAAACCAATCCTTTCATAATATAAATAGTATCCAAAGCCTCAAAACTAATATAAATTATAGAATATAAATAATGATCATTATAAACAAAACAAACTTCATTAGTCAACCAAGATTGAATGACATGACTCTTAATGGAACATTTCTTATATGGATAGTAGGGGCCATTTTGTAAGTGCTTCAACAAATGTGTAGCCAGCGTGGTATTATTTAATAAAGAAGTTATACAAGTGGTGCAATTGCAAATTATTGTTTATTTAGTTAGAGGGATGTTTGGAAGTCCTTTAATGCATGAAAGGGCACTTTAACATATGATAAAATGAGGGTAGATCTTTGATAGTGAACTAAGGTGATACCTTAGTGTGACGAGAGTGGAAGGTGACTGAGAGCAAGAGTTGATTGTGGAAAGAAGAAAAAAAGAGCACTGTGGATTGTGTGAATAAACGATTGCATTTATTTTATTTTTAGTTTTTTGTATCAATTCTTTGACCATAAGAAAACTAAGCCATGTAATTGTCATTTCTAGTTGGTTTTACCCATAATGGGTTTTCTACGATAAAAACATATTGATCAATCTCCCTATGAATGTTCCTTGTTTTTGTTCATGATGGTTTAAGTCTTGTCCATGTCCCTCATGACTCAACACTAATTCTAGTTTCTAAGCATTTGATGATTGCCATTTGAGGTGAATTCAAGTAGAAAATGATATTTGTGCGGTTTGTAAATTCCATATTGTTATTAGAGTTGGTTTCCATATGACCATTTTGGATATTGTGGAGTTCTGGTTTGGGTTGACTGACAATGACATGATCCATCAAAGACAAATATATCTACAAACAGGTGAACTCAATCTTTGAGAGAGAGAACTAAAAGACCACAAATACAATCTTGCCAAATGAGTTGCTGCATTAGAAACTAGTGTAAAAAGGGTGACGAGGTCCCAAGCAACCATGACCAAACAACAAAATCTCTTAGCTAGGATCTAAGCATTTGTGGATATGGTGGTTTGTGCTTTAGAGAGAAAATTTGGTATAAGGGAAACAAAACCTTAAGGAGATGATAAAGTAGAGTTAATTGGTGAGGAGCAACCTCCACAATATTAGATAGATTTAAACATGCTTCCTTCAAAGTTGAAATTAAAGTGGAACTTAAGACTTTTGAAGGATAAATAAATGCCTAGTTGCTAGACAAATGGAGAGTGTATTTTAGTGTGCATAAAGATAGAGATACACATAAGATCTCTTTTGCATGCCTCAAAATTAAAGAACATGCTTGAATTCAAAGGGATGGTTATCAAGCATCTTCTAAAAATTAGCCAAATATATCTAGGTGGGATGAATTCAAAAAAATGTTTTTCAAAAAGTTTTTATCATGTTGGGCATTACAAGCTTATAAGAAAATCAAGTGGTAGTATTTTAGGCAAGGAAGTGGTCAAAGTGTTTAGGACTATATCACTAAATTTTGTAGGTAATCCATGTTGATAGGTTGGAGTTGGAGGATGAAGACAACTTGACCAAATACATGGGAGATCTCTTTCCACACATAATGATATGAACCATCTCAAGTAAGTCAATGATTGATGAAGTATGAGTGTAGACATGTTATATTGAGGAAGAAAAGAAGCGAGGAGAAGGAGATGCCTCAAAACAAAGTTAGCTTACAAATCAACCTAAGAAAGAGAAAAAACAACCATTCAAATACAAGAAGACAAGTGGAAAGTTATATAGAACTCCACTACATTGCATGATTATAAGGATTCAATGAAACATTATATGCATTGTATCATTGATGGGCTCATTGAGGCTAAGTGGGGGAAGTTGCATCCTAAACTACATCCCAAGAATCATTCCAAGGTCTTTAGGAAGTTTGTGGCATCTTTGGAAGACACATTAGAGGTGCAAATTGAGGACAATTCTAATGTAGACAAAAGACCGGGTTGCATTGCTATCAACATGACTATGATGAAACAAAAGAAGGAAGGGATGAACAATTTATTCCAAATCAAGAAAACTAATACAAACGAAATTATGGAGGGTAGTTCACAACCTAGTTTGACTTCAAATGAGATTGTTAGGAAGCTTGGTTTAAAAAACTATGATCATCCTTATTCATATCCTCTTGGTTTGGTGGAAAGGAAGACCAAAAGATGCAAATTCAAATTCTATGTTAATCCATACCATATTGATTAGTTAGCACAAGGTGTAGTTAGCCTTGTTGCATTTGATGTAGTGTCTAGAAATCTTTGTATCTCAAGGATGCTAATTTCATAAACAAGGCTAATAGAGACTTATGGGTCAAGAATGGGATTGACTATATCATCTAGGTACACCAAATAAATCCCAAGTGTACCACAATAAGCGCTAACCAAGCAATAAGACTTGTTTAAACAATTAAGCAATTGTGTTCAATTTTTTTGAAGGATAGACATGGATGGTGAGAAATAAACAAGTTCTGAAAACAATTGTTGGGAAATTCAATCTCTATCCAAATATGACTTCAATGGATGGGATACTAGGCTTGGACTACAACAACATGAAATTCTGAAACTTATATGCAAATATAAAAGATAAGTTGCCTTAATATGAAATTACCATGATTAGATCCATCTTTATGATGTCGAAAATCAGCCAACATGCTTATTAACAACAATATATAAAGAATAACATCACCATAAGATAGCAACAATGAGACAAATCAACACAAGAACATCACATAACATTAGATTTATGTGGAGAAACCCTTATGGGAAAAAACTCCAAGAAGAGAGGCCAAGTATGCATTATCTTCAAATAAATGAGATTACAAAACATTCACTTCCATTCTCCACTTTGCCTCCAACATGGTAGCACTTGTGCACCTGTGAACAACCTCCTTATGCCTCAACTTGACCTTGTTCTTGCAATGAAACTCTTATCTCCAACTATTGCTCATATTTTTTGCATCCAAGAGGCCGAATCATAGTTGTGTGAAGAGGTCTTAAGCCCCAAACAAGACTCCCAAAGATGAATCTTCATTCCAAATGTCCCCAACACTTGGATTACCTCTTCGAAATGTGGAAGTGTTAGTTTTTATGATCAAATGTAAAACACAAAAAATTAATTCAAAATCAACACAATGGCACAACAGATACCTTGGGAAAACCCTCCACTTGAGGGAGAAAAACCCAACAACAATATATCACTTATATATTGAATCACAAAGAAAGTCTCCTTTACAAAGAGGCCGATATGAAAGCCAAATATAAGCACCACAATCTGATGCAACACAACAATGAATAACTTAGCCTTCTACAATAATAACAATATGCTCTTCTACATAATTCACAATATGCTCTTCTACATAATTCACACTTGAACTTATGATGAACTATAAACTGAATGAATAAACAATGAAAGATCATTGAGCATATATACAATATAATGGGAGAGGATGTGCCTCTTCAAAACCATAAGTCGACCTCCTTAAAAAAAACTTGTTTCCAATACACATGAAGTCGACCTCCTTGAAGATCATGCCTCCTCAATAATTAAATATCACTTGATATTAAATTGTACCTCTTCATTAAATATTAATCATCATTTAACAAATGACGTGTCACTTCATAAAATCGCTTTCATCAATTAAATAGCCGATAGGCTATAATTTAATTGTCTTCTTCATGCGATTTGGGCTGGAAGATAATTTCGACGCTGTAAACATCAACACTCCCTCTCAGCTAGGGAGAATACTTCCAGCTGAATAAGACATATCACCTCATCGTGATGTCTACCGAATGGCTACTCCCATATGTGGAAAAGAAGATATCACCTCATGTGATATCAGCATCATGGCTACCCATGTAGGTATGCCACCATTATCACTCAGCATTGATGTTGCCACCTGTGGTAGCGTTCACCATGGCTACTCCCGAGGAGGTGAAAGCACAAATTACAATAAAATCATCCACCGAGACTCTCTCACTGCTGATGTTGTCATGCGTTACACACAGCTATCCACACCATAGCTACTCCCGGAGGGTGGAAAGCAAGGGAAACTCAAATCTCTCTCATAAGAGATGCATTAACAGGCACACTTCAAATCTCTCTCCCGCGAGATAAATGCATTAAAGAAGATCACTAATGCGAGGCTCCCTCTGACTAGGGCTTCATTCTCCACATGCAAGCTTGTCATAAAGTATTAAACTTTATCCTAGAGAGGCTTGGTGAGGAATGTCACAATAGATCTTCTCATCGGTCTTGATATGCCACTTCCATTTGGATTGCTCCTCAATGCATATCTGGATATAGTGGTATTTGATCACCAACATGTTTAGTTTGTCGCGAAACAACTGGATTGATAGAAAGCACTGGCTTTGATTATCCATGATAGATAATAGTAGAAACCATCAATTGTCAAACAATCTGCAAGGAGCTTCCGAAGCCCTGCTGCTTCTCGAAATTTTGCCACACAAGCTACAATATACTTTCGACCTCGTGCTTGGAGTGCCCACTTTGAAGACTTCTTCACCGCTACACGAGGGATATCATCCGCGGACCACAAACTAAAAGCAGCATCGAGGTGCTCTTAGATCGGTAACACACCTGCCCTGTCCAATTGATTATAACCATCGCGGCTCCGATCCCACGCCAGAAGAATATCTCAAGCCATAGCCATTGTGTCACAAGTATCTCAAGATATGCTTTGCTGCAACTAGATGTATTTGCCTTGGTTCACACATGAACTGATTGAATGCACTCACTGCATAGCAAATATCCGGTCTAGTATTGACTAGATATATCAACGATCCAATCAATTGCCTGTACATCATGGAATCCACCAGATCTGAACTAGCTGCAACCTCTTTCAACTTATGCAAGTTGGTCTCCATAGGCCTAGACATGGATTTGCAATCCATCATACCAAATCTCTTCAGAATATTAATAGTATACTTCCCTTGACTTAGAATCATCTCATCAGGCTTCTACCATACTTCTAAATGAAGGAAGTAGTGCATGAGACCAAGATCCTTCATTTCAAATTCAGAAGCTAACTCCTTCATGCATTTGACAATGAGGTGATCTTCTCCAATAAGAATCAAATCATCAACATACAGAACCAAGATCAATGCTTCGCCATCACTTACCTTAAAGTAGAGGTTTAAATCAACATCATTCTTGGAGAAGCCTAAGCTCATCAGGTAACGATCAATCCTTTCGTACCAAGCACAAGGAGCCTGCTTAAGGCCATACAAAGCCTTCTTCAGTCTGCAAACATGAGACTCCTTCCCATGTACCTCGAAGCCATCAGGTTGCTCGATATATACCTCTTCCTCGATTACACCATTCAAAAATGTTGTCTTGACGTCCATCTGGTGAATTTTCCATTCTTTTGCTGCTGCAATAGCAATGATGGTCCTGACTAAAGTATAGCAAGCAACTGGAGCAAAGGTTTCCTCATAGTCAACTCCCTCTTTATGTGAGAATCCTCTAGCCACGAACCTAGCCTTGTACTTCTCAATGCTCCCATTAGCCGCATGCTTGATCTTGAAGATCCATTTAGAAGATACCATAGATTTGCCTTCTGGTCTAGGTACGATGTCCCAAACATCATTCTTGAGAATGGATTGATACTCTTCAGACATAGCATCTCTCCAAACCTGCTGACTAGTAGCTTCCTCAACACTGGAAGGCTCAGATTCAATGATTTGACTCATTAATGCAACATAGCTGGAAAACTTATGAGGTGTCTTGCTTTCTCTGAATGTTCCTCTTGGGGCTGCAAACCTTTCTGCCTCCTGCATTGTTTGCCTGGCCCAAAGAGATCTTTTTCTTCCAATCACAATATCTGTAGGCCCATTAGTAGGTTCCAAGGGCTCGACTGGATCATCATCTTCTTTAGGTTATGGAGCCTCCCTCTAAATCTCAGGAGTATGGTCAACTTCCATATCTTGAGGAGACTCTTCATTATCTATCTCCATGTGAGTGCCCTTGGATCTTCTGAATGCAACATCCTTTTCAAATGTGACATCTCTATTGATATCAATCAACTTTTGACCTAGAATGTAGATTCTGTAGGCTTTTGATGTCTCATTGTAACCTACAAATATTCCCTTCTTGCCAAAAGGTTCCAACTTTGTCCTTTTGTCCTTAGGCACATGAACATATATAGGACAACCAAAAATCTTAAATGACTTACTTCCGGCTTCACCCCTGTGAATGCTTCTTCGGGAGTCATGTTCTCCAGAATGTGATGAGGACTTCTATTTTGAACATAGACTGCTGTCCTAGATGCTTCCGCCCAAAGGAAGGTTTGCAGATCTTGGTCATGAATCATAGCTTTGTTTGCTTCCACAATAGATCTTTTCTTCCTTTCAACATTGCCGTTCTATTGAGGATTATAAGGGACACTGAACTCCCTCTTAATCCCAGCTTCAATGCAAAAGTTAGGGAAGCTGCTGGAAGTGTACTCTCCTCCATTATCGGATGTCAAAACTTTGATCCTCTTCCCAGCCAAATTCTCCACCTGAGCTTTGAATTCTTTGAACCTTTCTAATACCTCAGATTCTTTAGATTTCAAGAAATAAATCCAAGTCTTTCTAGAGTAGTCATCAATAAAAGTAATGTAATACAAGAAACCACTCGAAGAAGCAACAAACATTGGACCACATAAATCAAAATAAATAATATCTAGAATACATTAGGATCTACTTTCACTACTATGAAATGGACCTTTTGTATTCTTACCCAAAGTGCAGCCTTTGCAAGTACCTTCATGCTCCTGGTTGAATTTTGGAAGTCCCGTGACCATTCTCCCCATGATAGGTAGTGCTTGAAAGTGAAGGTGAGCCAATCTTCAATGCCAAAGTTCACATGAACTTGAAGAATCATGCAATAGAGCCTGAAGTGGACGAGTGCATAGTCTGTAGAGGCTCTCATGTCTAACTCCAATCACCCGAGCAGTCTTGATATTAGAGTTCTTCGTCCATACAAGAACTTTGCCTTCTGAAAATGCAATTTGGTACCCCTTGTCTTCCAAGGTTGAAATGGAAACAAGGTTTCGCTTGATACCTGGAACAAATAGCACATCACTCAACTGCAAAGAAATGTCGAAATGCAAGTGAAGAGAGGAGGTCCCAACTCCTTTCATAGAGTAACTAGCATCATCTCCAATATGACTTGTTCACTAGAATCTCTCCACCAAATCAATTAGATGCTCCCTAAATCCAGTGATGTGGCGAGAGGCACCACTATCAATCAACCAAGTGTTGGTGTCGGTAGGTACATTGCTTGACAAGGCCGAATAGAATAGAAATTCACTTGAATCCTTCTGTGGAGAGATCTCATCAACATCAACAATGGTAGCCTATTGCTTAGGCTTGGTTGGACAGTCCTTTGCATAGTGACCATACTTGTCACATCTAAAACATTGGACTTAGGAGAGGTCCCTCTTCTTCTTGAATGCGGGAGCACCATCAACTCCTTTATCTCTATTCCTCTTGAAATATCCTTTCTTTCCATCTTTCCCTTTCTTCTTCGAGGATTGAGTGGCTAGAACATGAATGTCTTCATTAGTGGAGCTTTGACCAATACCTCTCACAGCCAACCTAGACTCTTCTTGAATGCAATCCACCCTCAATCAATCAAACTTGGGAAGTATTGATCTTGCATTGATTCCTTGAATGTAAGACTCCCAAGATGAAGGAGGACCATTAAGTGCCAACATGGTCAAATCCTTGTCATCAACAATATGACCAATAGTAGAGAGTTGATCTCTCAATTCAGAAACCTTCATGAAGTAAGCGATGACAGATTCTCCTTTCACCATCTTAACATGATGGAGTTGTTGCTTTAGTGCAAGTGCACGGGTTGTGTTGTTGATTTCATACATCTCCTCGAAGGTTTTAAACATCTCTCTTGCCGTCTTCAACTTGGAGACGATAGGAACAATATGGTCCTTCACGGAATCAACTAACATCTTCTTCGCCTTAATATCTTTCTTCTTCCATTGAACCTTCTCTTCCTCATCCATCGGCTCGAGGAATTTGCTCTCCATGAACTCAGCCAATTCATTTTCCTCCAAGGTGAGCATAATTCTGAATCTCCAAGATGTAAAATTTGTTGCTCCCTCAAGTCTGTCCTCGGTCTTGAGACCGTTCACCATCTTGATGAAGAGATAGAAGTGATCAAAGATGAGAAAGAGAATAAAGAGTATCGCTGCAAGACTTCTTCAAACCCGCTCATATACCATGTTAGTTTTTATGATCAGATGTAAAGCACAAAAAAATAATTCAAAATCAACACAATGACACAACAGATACCCTTGGAAAACCCTCCACTTGAGGGAGAAAAACCCATCAACAATATATCACTTATATATTGAATCGCAAAGAAAGTCTCCTTTACAAAGAGGCCGATATGAAGGCCAAATATAAGCACCACAATCTGATGCAACACAACAATGAATAACTCAACCTTCTACAATAATAACAATCTGCTCTTCTACAGAATTCACAATCTGCTCTTTTACAGAATTCACACTTGAACTTATGATGAACTATAAACTGAATGAATAAACAATGAAAGATCATTGAGCATATATACAATATGATGGGAGAAGACGTGCCTCTTCAAAACCATAAGTTAGCCTCCTTAAAAAAAATTGTTTCCAATACACATGAAGTCGGCCTCCTTGAAGATTGCGCCTGCTCAATAATTAAATATCACTTGATATTAAATTGTGCCTCTTCATTAAATATTAATCATCATTTAACAAATGACGTGTCACTTCATAAAATCGCTTTCATCAATTAAATAGACGATAGGCTATAATTTAATTGTCTTCTTCATGCGATCTGGGCTGGAAGATAATTCCGATGCTGTAAACATCAACAGGAAGGGCACTAGTTTTGGCTCCAATACTTTCCCTCCAACTTGGGTGCCCAAACTCGAGAGATAAACATTACATTAAATGCAATAAATGATGGAATATCAAGAGACACGTACTGCCTCATTCCAAACTCCCACTTGGAGAAATACCAACAATCACTCATTTATCCTTTCCTTATCTTTTATTATCCCATTCTAAGCATCCACATGTGGGGAAAACAATATTAAATATTTATGTCCACAACTCACCTTTACCGCTGCTAGTGGACCCATCACCCCTTATGAATATATTACAAACAATAGTGAGAATTAATATTACAAAATATTTTTCTCGATACACCCTAAGTGTCTAGAGACACTTTTCCAAGGATGTTGGAACCATGCAATATGACATAGGATTTACAAGGTAGATGACACCTTAATCCTAACAATGGAGATGTGATAGACATTTCTATAATATATTGTGCCAAAAAGGAATTGAAATGTTTAGATGACTTTCTAGATTCTAATAAAGATGTATCCCAAGCTCCTTAAGATTTGCCACCAAAGAGAGGTACAATATGAGATTAGTCTTTGAAATCTTTGTAACTTAACATTAGTTTGTAGAGGCAATTACTTTTGTGGAGCAATGAAGTAAATAAACACCTTAAAAAGTTGTTAGAGAAAGGGGTCATATCTTGAATACTTTGCCATAGGTATCACCCATCATCATGGTTGAAAAGGAGGATGGTTCTTGGAGGAAATACATTGATAATAGATCCTTAAACAATACCATCATAAAAGTAGGTAGGTACTACTACAAATAGATGGCGTATTAGACTAATTCCAACATGGAATGCACTTCACTAAGTTTGGTCTTAAATTCTAGTAATATCAAGTTTATGAGGAGATATATGGAGCACAAATTTCAATACAAAACAAGGATTGTGTGGGATTGACACCTACATTTGGTTTATGTAATGATGTAATGCACTAATCATGCATCCAAGAGGCCTACAAATATTGGATTTTGGATATCACTTCCATGAATCATGCATCCAAAGAGAGAGAGAGAGAATATAAAAAATCTTCGTTTTCTTAGTTTTGTGATGAATTGCATGCAATAGGTCTTAAATAGATCTGTTAAAAATATCATCTAATTATAATGCAATGTAAATACATACATATGTGTATATATAGTACACATGTAATATACATCATATATTACATTCATACATGTGTATATATGTATGTGAATGCATGCATGCATGTTAAAAAACAACTAGATTTTTTTGTTAGAATTTGTCTATATTTTAACACATATACATACATGCATGCATGCATCAATCATGTATCCAAGAGGCTTGAGTATTTGTACTTACATGAATATAGTATTTGGATATGTCACTTCATGTATCATGCATCCAAGGGGCTATATATTTATATATCTGTTTATAATAAGTTTATTATATTGAATATACATTTTTAATTCATTTTCTTTAGTTTTGCGATTAGTCATATGCATTAAGTCTTGGCTAGATTTGTTGTGTATATGACAAATTCTAACACAAATATCATCTAATTGTATTTCAACACACTTTTTTTTCTAGAATTTGCCATATACACAACAAATATACCCAAGATCTAATGCATATGCTAATCACAAAACTAAGAAAATGAATAAATAATTTTTATATTCATTATAATGGGGTTTATTAAAAAGAGAACTTTACAAATGTAAAGCATCTTGGATTCATGATTCATGGAAGTGACATGTCCAAGAGGTAAGAGTTTTATCTCTCAATTAGGAGGGGAGTAAATTCAATTTAACTAGCATGTTAGATGGAGTGTAACTCCACCTAGACTAGATAAGTGTCAATTAGATGTATAAATCAAGAAACACAACTAATTGACACAATTATTTAAGTGTGCTTAAATAAAATGAATAAATAAAATATAATGGTAATTGTTCTAGCCTACTAAACTAACATGAATCTAGACTAATGAGTACTTTATTACTCTAACACCCCCTCAAGTAAAACTTAGGAAGAAAGAAAATCTTCAAAGATAGGTCTTAGCAACTAGGTTTTATTGCGTACCCATGCCCAATGTCTTCCACCTAAAAGAGAAAAAACTCAATAGGACAAAAATCCATCCCAAGGAGAGGATGACAAATGAATGAATTTGGAAGCTAGTTGTGTACTTTGAATGTTGCTGTTGAACTATGACAAATTGATCCATGTGATCAAGTGTTATGAAGATTTGGGAGCATTGACCATAATGAATGGCTCTCAACTGAGATGTGAACCAATGTGAATCAAATGCAAGGTTCAAGGAAATTAGCTCTCAATTTGAAATGCTAACCAATGTGAATCAAATGCAAGATTCAAGAACATTTAGCTTACAATTTGAGATGTGAACTAATATGAGTCAAGTCATAAGCAAGATGTGGAGAGAGAATATGAGGATGAAAATTAGTTGATGTAACTTGATTTGAGTTTCAACAATAGATGGAGGTCGAATCATAGTACACATCTTGTGATTACACTGCTCATCTCACAATATGTTCTTTTTTGTAGAAATATTGGAAATCCATAGATCAAGCCCCCAACATGAAACTTTATTTTAATTAGTTGATGCAACTCGATATGAGCTTTCAAAAATAGATGGAGGTAGAATCATAGTACATTCTTGTGACTACATCAAGCTCATCTCACAATGTATCTTATCATGTAGAAATACTGGAAATCCATAGATTAAGCCCCCCCCAAAATGAAATTTTATTTTAATTTATTATTACAAAATCTCAATGTTATAATGAGATAAACTACACCTCACCAAGACGTGGAGGTTCAAAAGAGTTTTTTCATGCCCATAAGAAATAAGAAAACCAATACTCAACCAAAAAAAATAAAAAATAAAAAAATGCCTATTTAAAATGATCTTCAAAGATGCAAAATGAAATCGCTCCAATAACATGGCAGCTAATGTAACACCCACTGTAATGACTCAACTAAAATTTTGAAGAAGCTTCTTCCTGATACTGTAAGATGAGTGATATTTTATTTTTGATTTATGTAATAAAAAATCTCAAAATATATGTCAATAAATAAAACGAAAATTGAAAAATGAAAAATGAAAAAGAGGATTATTACTTAAGGATCACAAATACCATACTTAATGACAAAATGCCATTTTTAGTAAATGGCATTTCAACAAAGAAAACTTCAGCTTATACGTTACTGGTGAGTACATTTAAAAGGTGGCTGTACGTTACTGGTGAGTACATTTAAAAGGTGGCTGCGTTTGAGTTCAGAAAGCCTTTAAACCTTGAAGCCCTGAAAACATGGTGCTAAAATCATACAAAGGTATTCAGGTAATTAACAACACTTGAAAGACCGTGAAGCACAAGGCCTTCACTGAGAGTCTCGCAAAATTTGCCCTTGTCAGTGAATATTTTGAAAATAAATTCATCGCTGGAGATGAACATGACTGGGTCGATAGCTATGGAAGAGACCACCGATATGGAAGATTTCTTTGATGAGATCAACGGTGCAGTGTAATATCCAATGCCGCCGCAGAAAGTGGGACGTAGGGACCGAGGCAGCAGGAGAGTGCATTGGACGACACCATGAATGAAGCGTACATGTTACCATTGCCATCATTAACATAGCGAGACCCTGCAGGCGCCATTTAAGGCAGGTCTCGCGAACAACAAGTGGTACAGGTGCTGTTCATGCACTGACAAGCTTCCGCAAATGAATCTGCAAAATCGATGGCTGACCTACATGGGGAGTTCTAATCAATTCAAAACAAGTTCTTGCAAGAAAAACATTATTTTTTGTGAGTTTGCAAAACAATCACTAGTTTATTTAGGTTATATATATATATGAATAGACAGCTATCTATATTATTAATAGAGATAAAGTTACATATTTACAAAAGCCGAGTCAGTTGGGTCTAGCCTAAAAATCCATAAACATTACAAACATATAAAATAAAACGACCATCAAGCGGCCAGAGCAGTGCGTTCTTATAATTAGAAAGTGAGAATTATGAGTGAATATAGTAATGGTTGATGCAATCAATTGCCTTGCATTTAAGAGAATTTTATTGATTGGGAGTTTATGTTGGGACTATACAATATACAACATTTTATTATGTTCTTATCCACCTCTACAACACCTCTACATATAATTGCAACAAGTGGTAAGAGTTTTCATAATGTCTTTGATTCTTTCAAATATTAAATGATTCATGCATCAAAGTTTGTTCATCCTAATTTGTAGCAGTTATTCAAGATTAAGTTAATTTGTTATCATTTAAAAGTATTTTCTTATATTAAGAGAGTAAATTAATATGATAAGGAAATTTAGACATCAATCCAAGTAATTAAGAAATATAAATATTATACTAATCACAAATCTATTTTATACTTTTAAGCATAAAATAAATCATTGCATGAAAAACATGATAATTTTATGGTTTTTCCATAAGATCAAGTAGAATAAGAAAAGTGCAAGTTTATTGATGTATATGCGATCCAAGCCATCAATCACAAAGTTGTTTATAGTTTCACAACTTGAGCATTTCAAGAAAGTCTTTTGAAGAAGCACATGCATGAGATGTAGAGTGATGTAGGAGCATCCTAAGGGCCAAGCTATCTTGAACAACACAAAAAAGATTTTTTTTTAATTTCTATTTGTAATTTGTGTGTTAACTATTTTGGTTCATGGTTTTGTGTGTATTGGAGGCTAAAGAATTTACAACAATAACATTAGAGCATAAATTGAGGCATTGGTGTTGCATGGACACAAGCTAAAAGGAATTCTTGTATTTTGCAAACAATGTACGAGCCCTTGTAAACTTTATAGAGTAGAGTGTCACTTGAATGTGGTATGTTCCTATGTAATATTGATGAAGTTATGTAGGATCCATTCTATGCCCTATGGAGTGCATATACAAGGAAGCCACTCAAAAGATCATGAGTTGGGATTGAATGGTCACTAAAATCAAGGGAAATTTTATATCATATAGATACATCTTGGACTTGTTCAAAAGACTTTAGAACTTGTGTTGGAAGGAGGCATCCATGAAAGAGTTCTTCCAACTCAACATTCATGAGTTTCATATGAAAGATGATGCTAAGGAAGTCTCTAGGTACATTAGTGGGTTGCTTATCTCAAATTTGAATGAGATGAATTTGTTGTGAGTGCACTTTGTTGAGGACATTTATCATCTCATGTTGAGAGTTGAGAAGTTTCCCTATACACAACAAGAGGGAAGGGTAGGGGTGAAAAACTTAAACAAGGCACATGGAGATAGAAATGCATGAAAAAGAAGAATAATGTAGAAATGTGTTACACAGAGCTCCAAGGGAGAAGACTTCCACTTGCAAAGGTAGAGGAGGTTGTAGAGATGGTTGCTTCAAAGGCACTTGCTTTAGATGCAAACAAGGAGGTCATTGAGTGTTTGAATACCTAGAACCTAAGTGAGAGAAGGGTATTTCAAAGGGAACACATGTCAAGCACATGTCAAAGAATAGTGAAGCAAAAAATACAACTTTACAACATGGAAAAACTTTTATGATGCTCAAAGTACTACTCAAGTCAAAGAAAGAAGAAAATAAACTATGGTTGAGGAAGAGCATTTTCCACACCAAACTTTGTAAGCTAGATAGTAAGCATTCCAAGTTGATAATTAAGAGAGATAACCCTAATAGGTTGGTCTCAATAGAGACGGTTCAAAAAATGGGTTGGGTCAGCCCATAATACTATGTCCCACTTTTTGGCTAAAGCAGGACATTGTAGTCAACATTAAATTTTCACATTATGAAACTTATAGCAACTAAACCATTAATAATTTGGAGATGATGTGAACTAGTGATTTGTGAGGATGTGTGTAAATTCTAAATATATATTTAAAACAAAGAAAAAAATAAATTATGATTTTTTTACGTAACTTTTATTAACTTGTTTTTTTTAATTGTAAACAACATTTTTAAAAAGTGATGTTTATGTTGTAATGCGCATTTTTTTTATAGAAAGGATAAATTAATAATTATTAAAATATAGATTTTTAACATAAATATCGAGTGCATGAATATTTTTCATATTTTTTTGTCGCATTTTTTAAAATTATTTTTCAAAGTTATAGTAATTATAACTTGGACATAGGTGTATGTCATAATGGATAACTTGTTTCGTATGTATCAAAACTCTTTTTTTATTGAAACAAGGACATCAATATGTAGGGCACAACTATTTTTTAGAATTTTATTTCTCTATTTTTCTATTTTACTACATGTGTGAAACAAATACCTTGATGTTTGGTGAAAAACCTACATTCACAAGAAATAAAAATTAAATATAATAGTAAAATTAAAATATTATAAATTATAATTTTTGGAAAATTTATAATAAGGGATACATACTTAGAAAAGATAATTTCTAAATGACTTTATTTGATTTCACAAAAGGTAAAGAAAAAGTGGGGTTTTGTTAGCATTTTGATAGATGCGAAGGAGACTCCATTATGGGTATGATTTAAGACTAGAGGGGTTCTACCCAAGGGGGTTTGATCTAAGGTCTTATATAATCTTCTTCAATTAAAATCCTTTATATGGAACCCATCAAGGCTTGAATCATTAATGTTTTTAAAAAATATATGATTTCAAGTAAAAATCAGGATGTCCCAGAAGTGGGACTCATTATTGTGGGATCGCCTGACTAAGAGTTATTGCACACCCTACACCGTAGAGAGTATCTTGTGTGTAGAAGGGACAACTCATTGTGACAAAATAGCGCAAGGTTGCATTTCACATTTAAAGATGTTGTGTAGATAAAATATGGTACAATGTAATGGCAATGGATTTGTGCATGTGCTCTTGAGAAGGCCATGGAATATAATTGAAGCACAAGAAATAATGGGTAAAAGAATCCCTTTAAATGATGGAAATATGTTTAAGATGCAACCAATCTAGGAAAAATAAGAAAGCATTACAAGTCAAGTCATGTTATTGAGCATTAATGATATATTCAAAGAAGTGAGGGATGTAGAAGAGTGTATACAATATTCATAAGCTCGGATAAGAGGAAAAACTAGATGTTGTGGCACTATTCAAGGAGTATGCTAACATCATTATTAGTGAGATGTTAGAGGGATTGCTACTAGTGTAAAGCATCTCACATTGCATTGTTTTGATCATTGTATCCAATTTGTTAAACAAGGGACCACATAGAATGAGTCCACATATGAGTGTAGAACTCAAAAAGGAAATAAGTTTTACTGTAAATATTCTTGATCAAGTAGAGCATGAGCCCTTGTGTAGTGCCTATAATACTTGCACTAAATAAAGGAGAGTTGAGAATGTGTATAGAATTCAAACCAATAAACAAGATCACCATCAAGCACACATTTATGTTGCCATGGATGGATGGCCTATTGAATTGTTTGAGAGGAGTAAGACACTATTTGAAGATTAACATCAAGAGTTGTTATTATCAAATTATAATTAGGGAAGGATGTGTGTGGAAAACTACATTCAATAGAAAGGATTGTTGATATGAATGGATGGCAATGACATTCAAGGAGAAAAATGTAGCAAGTACATTTGTGAGGTTGATGAATAGGAACTTGAGGCCATTTATTGGCAACTTTATGGTAGTATATCTAGGAGGAATAAAAAATTCTAATGTCCATAAACCTTTAAACTAGCATAACCTTCCACTCAAATTTATGCATGAACAAATAAGAATGTAAGGGAAAATAATAAAATAATATTATATAACCAACTTAATTGATTGATTGATTTGTATTTTGAATGATTACATGGTACAAAAGAGCACATGCTTATATCAAGCAAGGGTGAAGATAACCATTGCATAATTGGAAGCTAGCTAAAGCTAAACTAGGATAACAGGTGAATGTTAATGAAATGTAATCTATAATGATAACCAACTTAATTGATTGATTGATTTGTATATTGAATGGTTACATGGTATAAAAGAGCAAATGCTTATATCAAGCAAGGGTGAAGCTAATCATTGCATAATTGGAAGCTAACTAAAGCTAAACTAGCATAATAGGTGGGCGTTAATGAAATATAATCTATAATGATATGTGGAAGCTAACTAAAGTTAAAATAGAATGATAGATAAAAGTAATTCAAACAAAACTAGTTAAGTGTCAATCAAGTGCATACAACATGGGCGTATGACTATATGACATTGAAAACTTGAGTGTGCTTGAAAAAATTAGAATGTATTATTAAATCTAAATGATATTAATATTAGCCTAATGTGAACACTCTAACAAGCCCCTTAAGTCCATATTAGGGAGAGAAAATGAAAAAAAAGAGAAGAAAATCCTCAAATATGGGCATCACCAACAAGGTCTAATTAGGTATTACAATAATAGAATCCCCAACAAAATAAATAGAGGACTCAATCCCTCATGAGAGGAGAGAGGAATAAAGCCCTCTAGAAAGGAGGGAGAAATAATAAATGAATTAGAATCTCTCTTGAGCATAGAAGATGCCAAAAAAAAATGTTGGTCCCTTGGAAGGATGATAGATATCACAAAACAATCATAAATTGATGAAAGTGGATTTACACAAAAAGATGAAGAGGGTTCACTTCCATCAAAATAAATGTCTACCTTTATGAAGATATGTGAAAAGAGGTGCATGTGCAAAGTCTTCCCACTCCAAAAATGATATGAAAGAGTTAGAACAATAATAATATAGTATTAGCTTAATGTTTGAGGAACAAGCCATATAAATGTCATTATTAAAGAAGAAGCAATAAAAGAAGAGATTGTAGAAAGGGATGCATCATCCACAAGAGGAATGAATTTCACAATAGGAGTGGCATCAAGAGGCATCCTCAAAGACTCTAATAAAGGATCCACAAGAAAAGGTGAATTAGGATGTGATAAAGGGGCTCCATAAATATATATGGAAAAGCATTTGTCAAATAAGAAAACAAGGTCCTCCAAGAAGGGAGGACAATTTATAATTTGAGACTCAACAAACAAACAATCAATGTCATATGAAAAATAATCCCAAAGAGGTTTTTTGATGAAGGAAGATCTTATAACAAATACATCAAAAGATGCATCACAAGTTGGCAATGCCAATGCTATCACATGCGAGTCCTCAATATTTGTATCTTCATCTCCATAATCATTAGTATCATTATATAAAAAAATGAGAATTAGGGAAACATCATTCAAGGTGTCACAAAATAATTGCAAAATGATCAAATATGTAGTAGGAACCTCAACATCCTCAATTTGGTGTTTAAAACCCATGAAAATGGAGAACCATGAGTTTATAGAATCGATGCCACAATTATTGAGCCACTCAAAGTATTTGGATGAGTTGGTTGGTTGTAGAATCTATTCCAAAAGATAAGGAAGAAGGCCTCACTTCTCGAAGAAAGTCTCCATATGCACTCAACATGGGACACAGTTAGTTCCATCCAATAAAATTTTAGGAGTGACATTTTAGTAAGAAATAAAAAATGCAAAATAAAATAAGTTTTCTTGATGTTGAACCCACAAGTAAAAACTATTAATAAGGTCCCAAAGGGAAGCAACCCCCATTAATGATTTATAGATCCCCCTAGAGTAATACTATTAAAAACACTTTGAATTTGGATCTTTATGTTAGTTCTTGAGTATAAAAGCCCCATGGAGGAATGCCATAACCTCACCAAACATGTAGGAATGACACTTCATAATTGAGTCTACTTGTAATGAACCCATTAAAGAGTTTGCACACACCCCAAAAAAACTGTAGTGGGCACTAAAAAGTGCAAAATAAATGAACTCCTAAGCAAGTACAAAATGATATTTTATAAATGAGTGTGTTTACATTTCTATTTAAATGGTTGTAGAGATGTTTACAATTTCAAAATTTGATGAAAAGGGAAAAATTACAATTGTGATATAGAGCAAGAATGAATAAAGTGCATTACTACATAGTACACAAAAAATTCCACACTTAAAAAAATGGTTTGCAAAAAGAGTGTACATGAAATTTATGGGCATTCAAAGTTATAAAACAAAAGGATTAGACAATGAAACAAAGGAAAAATGGTGATAAGGGGTGTGTGAAGGGGTTTACCAAAATGAAATTATGACCTAGGACACCCTTACTTTTCCTAGTTCTATTAGAAAAAAGAGATCTCCCAAGGATAGAATTGACTTTCAACCTTGAGGTCAGTCAACTCTATGGGGATGGGAATTTGTTGTTTCCTAACGACATAAATGACTTAAATTTACTTTGGGGAGATAAACATAAAATACTTAATGAACTCAATTATGTGATGCAAACCTTGAAATGCAGAAATTAAGGATAGCACAAACAAAAATAGTAACTTTCAGGTAGATCTGAGAAAGGAAGAATGACATGTACCATGCTCCAAAAGTGGGTGTTGAGTTTCTTGCAAGTATAGATTTTCCCTAGGGCAAATGGGTCTCCATATAGGGGTCCAAAATTTGATTTCACAATCCTCTGATTTCGAAGCGTACTCCCGATTTCTCTAGATTCGACCATCGAAAAGTTGGAAATAAAATATGTAGATGAGTTTCCATGGCTTGACAACTTTGATGATAACTTTGACAACTTTGCAAAATTGCATTTTTGATCCAATTTCACTCCTTCACCTACAAATCTGCACACACAAAGAGAGGAAAAATGTTTGTTTTTGGGTGAATAAGGGTTTGCCTTGGTCAAACCCCGGTTTGGTAGCTAAACCTTGATAATGAAATAATGAAAAAATGGAAAGAATTTGATGAATGGACAAAACAATGTTATGTCACAACTCACCAAACCCTTAATGGCCGCCCTTAGAGGATTGAAGTCTAACACATCTCTCTAAGGATTGGATCTTGCATGAATTGGCTTGAATGATTGCTTGATTTGATGCTTGGATGCTTAAAACCTACATCACAATGTTAGCTCCAAAACATAATATGAACACACATGAATCTTGACATGATGATATGATCTTCAATGCTAATGTAGATGCTTAATAAATCTGCTCTTTAATGCTCTTGACAATAATATTTTCTCTTGTGAAAGTTTCCTTAATGCTAGATGTTTTGAATTGATAAAATAACTATGTATTTATAGGTGTTTATCTAATTTCCCAAAAAATTAGATTCCACAAGCCGACATTTGAAATTTGAATTTGAATCATTAAAATTCCACCAAAAACATATTAAAAATTGAGTCTTGGCACATAAGGAGGACCCATTCGCCCTTGGGTGAATGGGTCTTGGGACCTAAATCTAGGACACACAATCTCCAAGATATTTAAAATAATGTTAGCATTTGTTTAGTGTCAGTTTCCCTTTTGTAAAATTAGAATAATAAGGCTTAGGAATGCATAATTTAGGCAATTAGAAGCTTAATGAAGTCCAATTACTTAATGGGATGCAAACATAATGTGAAAATGTAGAGTACATTTTTCAACACTACATTTAGCCCCAACTTTAGTGAGAGTATGATCCCATGCTCAAACTCACACTAAAGAAGAAAAATAAGCCAAGAGAGGTCTAATTGTACAACTGTTAGAAAGATGAGATAACAAAGATCAAGGAGGAAGATCAAGCCCCCAAGATTAAAGATCCCATGAAAAACCAACAAAGGCACAAAGAGACATACAAATGTAGCAACAACACAAGATACAACATCATACAAGGTCAAAATTAATGCAAAGATAAGAAAAATAAAGTCAGATCAAGCTTCGATTGTTTGTCCAAACGATATGGATCAAGCCTAGGTTGTTTGTCCAACGATAGACTTAGAAAGGATAGTGTAGTCTGATATACACTAGGTGAGCCTCGATGCAATATGAGAAACATACAATGGTCTACTATAGTTCAATATACACCAGGTGTGTACCCATAACCATACCAAAGTTATACTCCTTAATAACTTTGATAAGGTGCCACACATGACAATCATAAGGCTAGCAAGTTGTGTTATCCTAGACACATGAAATAAAGGCACCACAAAGCAAGTTGTGTTATGCTTGGTGGCCAAGAGTTTTGTTTATGATAGTCAAAGGGGTTTTTCTTAGTTAATGAAAGGTCTCACTTTAGGGAACATCATGCTCGATATCACCATCAAGAGAGGACTAGTTGAGAGATAGAAAATTCATACCTTAGGGAATGCAAGCCATGGCATTACTAGTAAGAGAATGTCATATGCCAAGAAAGGTCACACTCCTAAAGGACATCAATCCCAATGTCACCAACAAGAAGACACATCACATGAAATAAGAAGACTACACTTTGAACAAGAGGTCATGTCATCAAGCAAGCAACAAGCAAGAGGCATAATGCCCCCCACTTTAAAGAAATTGCTAAACACCATGTTGTGAGCAATTACGTTAAAGTAGAATATGATAAAATCCAATAGATAAAATAGACATTAGAGCTTATTTGGAAATCCCTATGCAAATGATATGTTTCCAAATAGAGTTGCATCATGAAAAGGAGGTTGCCCCCCACATGCAATCCTAAGATAACACATAAGGGATCCATGGATTTGGGGTCAATGTATGTCTTTGCTTCAGTGATATAATCGAGCTTGAAATCACCATCATTCCCCAAATAACTCATGGAACAACAAGCACAAAGAAAGAATGAGACATCGAGTTAAAGGACAAAGGAGAATCCTTTTAGGCCAACATGGAAGAGACCTAAATGTCTCAATGCCTTGCATCATCCCCAAAAGGAAACACAAAAAAAATGAAAAATACAATGATTATGACAGATAGAAGAAGGAAGATACAAATAGAAGAATGTCACAACAGATTCACTTTGTATCCTTGCACCAATAGAGTGACAAGGGTCATCCAAAGTAGGCTCACAAACATACCAAGTGACACAGTACAGGATATCACATTACACACATACAATCACACAAAGAACATGAAAAATACATAAAGATAGTATGACACATGTGATCCGACCTAAAGTAAGTTGTTTGCATCCCAATATTGTTCATCATATACGAAAGCCAGATGACTAGCCAAAGGGGAAATGAGTGCCAAACTAGGACAAGGCTATCTAACCCCTTGCCCCCCAAATGTAGGACAAGGATGAGCCAAGATAGGTGATGAGAATGTGCTCCTTGCAATATTGAAATGGTTTGCATTAAATGTAATACATGTAATAATATGTTATGATTCTACAACTATCACATGGGGAGGAGAAAAGTGTGTGCATTCTAGTCAATAATTTGATATTCACGTAGCAACTTTTGTAAAACGTGACACTCATCAATAAGATGCTCAAGAGTTCCATGGTATACACAATAAGACATGCTTATACTTTTTCCATGCTTAATCTCTTTGATAGGTTGCAGTGTAATCAATCTTATACTGAGAAGTTGATCCAATTTTCATTCAGTCTCTGTCATAGTGTGTAAGAATGGTAACTTCTTGAGTTTATAGGTCTTGGGTTTCTTACTTGATTGGGAAACTTGTTGAGGTGGAGGTGGAAGATCTAAGGTTACTTGATCATGCTCATAAGGCCTTAATTGGTGTTTTGAAATAATCTTGTGAAAGAGAATACCTTTCCCATCAGGAGAGGTAGCGGGAGAAGGGGATCCTTGATATCCTAGTCCCTTGGTATCTTCTGATGGTTGTTGTTCTAGTAATTGATGGATTTCATGTTCATTAGTTATGTCACATTCTTTTTTGCTTAAGATTTTGAAGCCTTGACCATAACTCTCTTCTTAGTTGATGGGTGCATTAGTAACTTGATGAGCAAAGGATAGAAGAGTATCACTATTTTCCATGTTAACAAGTTCTTTCATGATTGATGTTTGAGGCTTGCTTTGTATTTCAATTTTGAGATGAAAAAGGTTGAACATATCAAGTGATGGGATGATAGGAGGTGTTGGTTGTTGCATGTAAGGATAAAATGATGCATTGTTCTCAAGGTTGCGTAGAAAGTTTTGTATAAATTGTTGCATGCTATCTTCATCTTGGCCTAAAATATACTCCTCACGGGGACGTTCATTAGGAGGTGAAGGTTCATGAGTGTTGTAGTGTTGAAAAATGTACACCTTTAAATTTTCACACCATGTTTTCATCCCCTTAATTAATTGGACTTAATTAAGCCTTTAATTGGTCCAATTATGCATTCAAAAGCTTAATTTTTTTCATTTTCTAAAAGTGAAACCCACATTTAATTAATACCTACAATTAATTACACATTTTGGAAAATGTGTGTCCTAGGTTTAGGGCCTAGGAACCATTCACCCAAGGGCGAATGGGTCCTCCTTAAGTCTTGGATCCCATTTAAAATATGTTTTTGGTGGAATTTTAATGATGTAAATTCAAATTCCAAAGGTTGGCTTGTGTTTAATTCTCGAGTAATTAAGGAAACACCTATAAATACAAGGTCTTTTTATCAATTCAAATCTAAGTTGAATAATTCAAATTTCACAAGAGAAAAGAATATTGTCAAGAGCATTGGAGAGCAGATTTATCAAGCATCTACAAAAAAAATAAAGATTCTATCATCATGTCAAAGTTATGTGTGTTCATGCATGCTTTTGGAGCTTACATTGTGATGTAGGTTTCAAGTTTTAAGAAAACATTCAAGCATCAAGTGTCAAATCAAACATCCAATCAAGCCATTTCATGCAAGATCCAATCCTTAGAGAGATTTTTAGACTTCAATCCTCTAATGGTAGCCATTAAAGGGTTTAGGTGAGGTGTAACAAGCTTTCTTCATTTATCAATTCCTTCATTTTGTCATTATTTCATTAACAAGGTTTAATTACCAAACTAGGGTTTGATTAAGGCAAACCCTTATCAACAAAAAACAAAAAAAATTCTCTTCTCTTTGTATGTGCATATTTGCAAGTGAAGGGGGATTGAAAGTTGATCAAAAGTGCAATTTTGCAAAGTTGTCAAAGTTTTCAAGACACATAAACTCACCTACAAGTTTTATTTCTAGATTTTTTGACAGTGAAACCTGATGGAATAAGAAGCTTAGATTTGGGATCTAAGGACTGCAAAAAGAATTTTTAGACCCCTATATAGAGACCCATTCGCCCCTAGGTGAATATGTCCTTTAGTAGAGCCTAAAACCCAATTTTGGAGCCAAGTAAACACCATCCTAACCTTCTCAAATCTATTGTTTAATTGTTGTTTCTGATAGTCTTATCATTATACTTCATATTCCAAGTGTTGGATCTCATAGGTTTGATTGTTAAAACACTTTTATTTTTCTCCCAAAACTATTGTTTAGTCATTTTTGTCATAAGGAAGCCAAGGCAACATAGTGTCCAAAACCTAGGGTTGACTCCCCTTAAGGGTTGTAAGTCAATTCTAATAATTTGTGGCACTATCCCTCTTCCTAATGAACATGTGAAAGGTGGATTTGTGATTAGGTGGATACCCCCTTTTGCTTTGATATACCCCCCTTATCACATCCTTCTTACCTTTAGGGAAGGATCCCATCCCCTTTTCCTATGTTTCAAGTGTTATCAATTGCATTAGGATCATCTCCAAATATACAACTTGAAACATCAACAAAGGATCTTAAGGTCATCCATATGTTACCAAAACACATATCCACAATGAAGTTTGATGCAAAGTTCCAGATTTGATATGATAATTAACTGATTGTAAAATGCAAGAACCTAAAAATGATGTCTTTTGAATGCAAATTTTGTGTTTGAACTATGCACTTGTTTTGACAAATTAACTTGAATGAAAACAATTTCATAAAATTGTAATTCCATAAATTGAAACTGAGATCTACCAACATCTAGAGATAAAGTAAATAGAGACAAATTGATGCCCAAAAATTTGGAAAATGGCCTATATAAAGACAAATTTTCCCTAGGGCGAATAGGTCCTTGCATAGGGGTTTGAAAAATTAAGTTTTGAATTTCTGAGATAATGTTTAAAATTGTTGTTTTAGGTTGCAAACAGATACTTTTAGTTATAAATTTCTAGATTTTTTATGTTTAGATGCAAATGTAATTTGATGACAAACAAGAAAAATGACAACTTTCTAGATGCATTTTTGTTTGAATTTATGTAAATGATTGAAAAACACTAATTTGCAGACTACAATGTAAAATGAATGCAATATGTATGAAACTTTTTAGATTTTTGAGACTTTAAAGGATGAAAAATATGATTTTAAAACCCTAAATGAAATGCAAGTTAATGCAATTTTGAAAACACTAAATGAGATGCAATGAAAACTAATGCAAATTCTAGATCTAGGGTTTGAATGACCACCAATTTCAGAAAACTTATAGTGTAAGAATGTTAAGTTCACCAGAATGAAACAAAGGAAAAATGGTGATAAGGGGTGTGTGAAGGGGTTCACCAAAATTAAATGACACCCTTATTTTTCCTAGTGTCACTAGAAAACAAGAGATCTCCCAAGGATAGAATTGAATTTCAACCTTGAGGTGAGTCAACTCTATGGGGATGGGGATCTGTTGTTTCCTAATGACAAAAATGATTGAAATGCACTTTGGGGAGATAAAAATAAAATACTTAATGAATTCAACCATGTGATGCAAAACTTGAAATGCAAAAATTAAGGATAGCACAAACATAAATAGTAACTTTCATGAAAATTTGAGAAAGGAAAAATGACATGTACCAGGCTCCAAAAGTGGGTGTTGAGTGTCCTACAAGGAAAGATTTTCCCTAGGGTGAATGGGTCTCTATACAAGGTTCCAAAATCTCATTTCACAATCCTCTAATCCTAGATTGTAGCTCCTAATTTCTCCATATTCCACTGTTGAAAAGTCGGAAATAAAATTTGTAGGAAAGTTTTCGTGGCTTGACAACTTTGATAACTTTGACAACTTTGCAAATTTGCACTTTTGATCTAATTTCAATCCTTCTTCACTTGCAAATATGCACACACAAAGAGAGAGAAAAATGCTTATTTTTGGGTGAATAGGTGTTTTCCTTGGTCAAACCCCGGTTTGGTAATTAAACCTTGATAATGAAATAATAACAAAATGGAAATAATTTGATGAATGAACAATGTTATGTCACAACTCACCAAACCCTTAATGGATTCCCTTAGAGGACTGAAGTCTTAACACATCTCTCTAAGGATTGAATCTTGCATGAATTGGCTTGAATGATTGCTTGATTTGATGTTTCAATGCTTCTTTGAATGGTTGAAACCTACATCACAATGTTAGCTTCAAAACATAATATGAACGCACATGAATATTGACACAATGATATGATCTTGAACGTTGTTGTAGATGCTTGATAAATTTTCTCTTTAATGCTCTTGAAAATAATATTTTCTCTTGTGAAATTTTCCTTAATGTTAGATGTTTTGAATTGATAAAATAACTATTTATTTATAGGTGTTTATCTAATTTCTCAAAAGTTAGATTCCATAAGCCGACATTTGAAACTTGAATTTGAATCATTAAAATGCCGCAAAAAACATATTAAAAAATTGGGCCTTGGCACTTAAGGAGGACCCATTCTGCCTTGGGCGAATGGGTCTTGGGACCTAAATCTAGGACACACGATTTCCAAGGTGTTTAAAATAATGTTAGCATTTGTTTAATGTCGGTTTCCCTTTCAGAAAATGAGAATAATAAGGTTTAGGAATGCATAATTTAGGCAATTAGAAGCTTAATTAAGTCCAATTAATTAAGGGGATGCAAGCATAGTGTGAAAATGTAAAAGAGTACATTTTTCAACACTACATTTAGCCCCCGCTTTAGTGAGAGTATGAGCCCACGCTCCAATTCACACTAAAGTAGACAAATGCTATGTCACAACTTACCAAACCATTAATGGCTGCCTTTAGAGGACTTAAGCCTAACACATATCTTTAAGGATTGGATCTTGCATGAATTGGCTTGAATGATTGCTTGATTTGATGCTTAAATACTTGCTTGAATGCTTGAAACCTACATCACAATGCTAGCTCCAAAACATAATATGAACACAAATGAATCTTGACATGATGATATGATCTTGAATGTTGTTGTTGATGCTTGATAAATCTACCCTTCAATTCTCTTGACAATAATATTTGCTCTTGTGAAAGTTTCCTTAATGCTATATGTTTTGAATTCATAAAAAAATAACATGTATTTATAGGTGTTTATCTAATTTCTTAAAAATTAGATTCCACAAGATGGCATTTGAAACTTGAATTTGAATAATTAAAATGCCACCAAAAACATATTAAGAATTGGGTCTTAGCACTTAAGGAGGATCCATTCACACTTGGACGAATGGGTCTTGGGACCCAAATCCAAGACACAATTTCCAAGATGTTTAAAATAATGTTAGCATTTGTTTAATGTATGTTTCCCTTTCGGAAAATGGGAATAATAAGGCTTTGGAATGCATAATTTAAGAAATTAGAATCTTAATTAACTCCAATTAATTAAGGTGATGCAAACATAGTGTGAAAATGTAAAACAGTATATTTTTCAACACTATAGACAATTTTTGTGAGAGACTATAATATTGAGCAAACAAGGTGTCAAATGTAGAAATCACTTACACTATTATGAAACTAGTGGAAAATAGCCATTTAGAAAGAAAAAGTTCAAAAAGGACTTTGTATGGTAAAGTTATGGAGTTCCAAAATAAGGTATCAAAAATCAATCTACTCAACTATGAAAGAAAATTTCTCTAAGGTGAAAAAATAAAGAATGATGTTATTCTAACATGGTGCTTATGTGAGAATTGACTATGTGGTTGCATGTATAATGACATGGACAAAATGTTGGGACCCATGTCATAGGATGATGTGTCTATTGAATAAGTTGTTTAAACCCCATTGGGTGTGGTGGGATATATGATGTGGCGAGGGGGTCCACCTCTATTCAAAACATGATGGATGTTTGGGGTCAATCTGCTAGTAGATTGAACAATGTACTATAAACAAGGTATTTCACTTAAAACAAAGTACCACAATATTAATGGTGGGCACCTTACCTTTTTTATTTTAGCACTTAAAGTTCTTTTACATAATATACATTTTCTTTATTTATTAATTTTTGAAATAATAACAATAATTCAGTTTCAACAAACCTTCATAGTAGGTCGTATGGCCTTAGGAAAAATGCCCTAGCAATTATTTTTCCTTGAATGCACAATTCAAAATTAGATATTTTAACAATCATCCCTAATTTTTTCATACTTTCGAGATGCAATGACACAATCCATTTTTCATGAATCTATTTTGAAGACTAAGCATTCTGTGATTAAAATTCACAAAACATGTAACCAAAAACTAGAATAAATTAACTTCTAGGTGACAAAACTAGATGAAATGAAAGACAAACCTAGTTATTTCATCTACTTTGAAAGCTACGTTTGGCTTTTTTTTTTTTCTCTAGAAAACTATGATCAAAGTTTTGGATTTTAACACTCCAATTGTTGTAGTCTCAAAACATGATATATGAAAAGAAGAACACCAAGAAAGGAAAGGTCATAAAGGGAAGGGGTGTGGATGGATCTACTTTGATATCATGTAGGAATAAGAAAAAACTCCAATTTACTATAAATTATTAAACTAATATAACCTTCCACTCAAATCTACACACATGAAAATAAGAATGCAAAGAAAGATAGCAAAGCAATACTAATAACCAACTTAATTGATTGATTTTTTGATTGAATGATTATATAGTACGAAATATTCTATGCTTATATAGAGAAAAGATGAAGTTGATGAATGCATGATATGAGGAAGCTAACTAAATTTGAACTTATAATAGGTGGAAGTTAACTACAAGTAATTTAGCATGATAAGTGGAAGCTAAATAAAGAAAACAAAACTTGATAAATCAAAGATAACTCAATGTAAAATAGTTGTGTCAATGTGCTTAATACACAGGCACATGACTAAACGAAAAAACTTTGTCATGTTTAAGACAATAGAGTGGATTACAAATATAATGAGAATAATACTAGCCTAGTGAAATGGCATGAACAACTACTCTAGTGTGAACACTCTAATAATATATGTAGTGGCATTTTGGTGTTTAAGAAAAACAATGGAGGAGCATCTTGAACATCTATAACAAGTTTCTACATAGTTGAAGGAGGAGTTGCAAATAAAAATTATAGAGTTTCATGTAGAAGGAACTCTCATACTTGGGATTCATGGTATGTCATGCACACATTTTAACATGTGAACATAGACACTGACTCCAATTTTTTAAAAAAATTAAATAAAATTTCTCCTAATATCATGCTCAACATTATAATCTATCATGAACACTTGTTGGCATTGCATGTGTAATGCCATCCCAAGCACACCATCCAAAAGGTGAGAGAAGGGAAAACATATTTGGGTGTGATAGAACCCATTTCACACACCTTGCAATAGAGGTAGATCTTGTAAGACTCCTTTGAGTTGGGATAGGATTGAGGATAAAGTTGCTATTGACCCAAATTTATAGTGAGATATGGAGATTTTTAGTGGGTGAGTATTCCTAAGAATGTAACCACAAAAGAGTCCAATCCATTATGTAAATGGCTCTAAGATAACAACTGGATATGTGGGTCCTTTTGGGATTTTAGAGTGGATAGAGTGCATAACTTATTGTCTAGCCTATTGTGCATCCACAATGTGTTTCATGTTTTATCTTTGTGGTGATATGTTCATGTTGTGTCTTATGTGTTGGATTGGAATGCTTTACAAGTGTAGTCAGATGGTTAGTTGGCACTAGAGCCAATTCACATCTTGGCTCATTAGACATTGGAGTTTGAGGTTGAGAGTTGGACTAGGTTAGGGTCGAATGAAACTGATATGATGAGGTTGCCACCACCTAGGAGGATGCTTTACAAATGAGGAAACTTTATCCTCACCTTTTTGATACTATCTCTATGGTTAATAATTAATCAAGTGATTTCATTCTATGTGATTTTTGTGTAGATAATTTATGATTCCATGGTTATGGTACATTTGCATATGTTGTGAATTGATAATTTCATACCTTAGAAAATGTCAAGTTCATTTGAGAAATGAAATGTTGTTATGATGATAAACATAATTATAGAATACATTTTTTTATTAAATGTATGCTAAATTTGAATGTGTTATATCTTCTTGTTGCTTTGGCTATGAGTATTATTATAATGGACTAAAATTTGTGACTAAGTGTGCAAGTTATTTCCATTGCCAATGGAAACCAATAGGTCGCATGGTAAACCTAATTGTGCTCAACTAGTTAAGCCAACCTTATTCCATATGGAGGGACCATGGTCACATGTGATGTGGATTCGTCCTTTGTGATGTGAAGTTTCTTTGTGACATCGAGCCTCTATATTTTCATACTTGGGATACATGGTATCTCAAGACGAGCTAAGGATGGACCTAGAGAATATTATGCGATAAGACTAATGTATAAAATCACATAATTTGAGCTATTTATATATATATATATATATATATATATATATATATGTGATCTACTTGATCCTGTGAAAGTGTATTTCACCTACATAAACTATGTCATTCTTCCTAGATGAAAATATTATTCTTTTCTTTAGAATAAAAAAATAGAGAAATAGGAAGTACACAAAAGAACTTGGTAAATGAGCTAAGGAAGATTAGAGTAAAATCTAGAAAAAGAACTAGAAAGAACCACACTTCAAATGACAAAACAAACTTCCTAGATGACAACATTGTTGTGATAATGTTTGTACATCAAATGGAAAAAAATATAAAATAGAAACCAAAAAGGATAACAATATATAATAAAAAATAGTATAAAAAATACTATAAAAATATTGTAGTAATCTAAGTGTTATAAGATAAATGAGATGACATATAAAAAAGTTAAATTAAGTGACAATCATAACAAGGGAGAAAGTATATGAAAATTCCATGTCAGAAGATCATCAAGAACATTTGTAGTTGAAATAGGGGAGGGGTGAGACTACTTGGGAGTTTTCTAATATGGTCAAGCCACAAAATTGGTGTTTTGACCTCCATGAGTAGTCAAATAGAAAATATATATGGAATAAATTGTGTTTTCTCCTATCCTACATGTGTCTAGGGATAAGAACACCACTTAGAGTAAAATAAGATCTGTAATGTGAAAATAGTAACAACTATACCTATTACTATCTTAATGTGTGTGAAAGTAAGAATGAAGGATGGATTGGGATACATAAAAATGCCAAAAAACACTTTAAAATAATGTCAAAAGTGTTATGGACGAGAAACATTATATTGGTTACCCAAGGAAGTGGTCAAAGCAACAAAAATCTCAAGGTGATCCAAATACTCTCAACTTAACAATAATTTTATTTCTTACAAAACACTAAAAATATATATTATTGCCTTATAAAGTAGAAATGATAAAAGTGCTAGAAATATATGGAGATATAAAAATAAACAATTAACTGTTAGTATAGGTTTTTATTTTCCTAGTGTGTTAATTTATTTTCCTTTAGTCATGGGTTTTTCCTACACTTTTATTAAGCTTTTTTAGGTTAATAAAGTGAATTTAATTATTTAATAACTAGGATATAGGGTTATGAAGTGTCAACATCCTAAAAGGGTGGAGTGTTTACTATTTTGATCATTTTATTTAATATTGGTGATCTCTCCTTATTGGTTGGATTTTCCACCTCCACTCTCTCTCTAGTTCTATATAAACTCACTACCTAGCTTGTATATTCATATTCATTGTTGCATTCCTTGGCATGCATGTACATTGATGCATGCCATTATTTTGTAGGTTTTCTTTGAGCTCCTAATGCAATATTGTCATCTTGACATTTGCACATCTCTTGGAATTTCGAGTCTGTAATTGTGTTATTTCATTTACAGTTTTATAGCTTATCGTTGTCATAGAAAAGTCTTGGTTATTCACTTGTTTCAGATTTCTAACATGGTGTCAGAGCTTGGGTTTTGAGAGTTTTGGTTACTTGGATTTTTAATTAAGAGATTGATTTTTTTGTATGATCTTGTAAATTCCCATATGCTCTTCTCTTGCATTTCAATACAATCTGGAGAATCATAAAAGAATTATGAAAATTTGTTAATCCTATATTTGCATGTGTGTTTTTGGTGAGATCTGATGATTATGAATATTTTGACATCTTTTTAATTGCTACATTACTTTTGGAAGGCTTGAGAAAGTTAGATTTAACTTTTGTTTCACTCAATTTGGCCATATGACGTAGTAGCAAACAAGGCTTTGAATCTCAAATCTAGTGAACAACTTTTTACTGGAGCACTTTCAGCCCAAACAGACCTTGCCATTGTGCTCAAGAGACCTATCAGATGATTTTTTATTAAAAATTTGTTTATATTTGATACTAAGAGCCTCAGAGGATTTTTTTTACTTGGGAGGCCATATGATCCCCTAGTCGCACTATAAATGACATCATCATCATCATAATTAAAAAAAATAAAATTAAGTGCTTGGTGCCTATGTAGGGGCTAATAGCCCACTAGCCTTTGGCCACCTGCAATTGCCATAAATCATAGTGACATGGCATAATTTCTAAGCCACTAGCTGATTTTAACAAAATTCATGACAGTTTTATAAAGCATGACTTGCCTCCAACACAAATCATCATCGACCAGTCGCCCAATCACCTCCCAATGACCACCATTGTTGGTGATGATGCCCAAGAGCCATGAGGACCCTCATATAAGCCAAATTGGGCCTTTTTATTCAAACTAACACAAATTTTGCCTTAGTTGTTAGATTTTGGCAAACAAATAGTTGACAAAAAGTTAGACACGAGCACTTTCCATCCATAGAGGTTTTGAAAAGAAAATTTTCCATTTTTTGCTAGATATTGTAGGTTGAAGTTGTTTGTTACTTTTTTCTTCAACATGTCATAAATTTTGCCCTGTAGCTCTGTTTTATGGAAATGAATAGGCATTGGAAAGGTATTGAAGAGCACTCTATAGGGTTATTTTTTAGGTTTTATATCAAACTCATTTTGTATCAATTTTTTTTATTTTTGGTCATTGTGGGCCTTGAAAGCATTTTAATATGGTAAAAGCCTTGCAATTACACTAATCATAAAGTGCCAACATTGTAATATATTGGGGGGTAATTTTTGATACTAGTGGAAAGGGGGGGTGTTCTTTTGGTCATTTGGTGTCTTTTGGTATCATTTAAGGATTGTATCATGGGTTTTTTTTCACCCTTCTATGATAATATTGGATAAGAACAATTATGAATCTTTGAGAAAAGGAATTCTAACTGATCTCAAATGGCTCAAACCTTTTCCATACCTTTATGGGCTCATACCTAAACTAGACACACTTGAAAGTAAATTAGTATGGGGTAATAAAGATCATGTAGTAGGATTAATTAGTTCTAGTGTTGATCATGACACCATGTGGGCTATAATGGAAATTGATTGTCCCTGCACACTTTGGATTAAGATTTGGGAGATGTTTGGAGACCCTCATATTTCTCCATTCCCAAATGATCTTGCTTTTGATTGCCTCATTCCACTTGATGATCCAAATAATATACTATTTGTTGATTATTCTTTAGAGGAGCTTAAGTATTTTTAGGTCTTGAATGTTTAGATGACATAAACACTTCTCATCTTGCATCTCCTCCTTGTATTGAGATCACATCTACAATACATGTTACAACTTTAAAGCTCATAGTTGCTTCTTCAAGAGATTCCAATGATTCATTGTAGTAGGTTCATTTATGTATTCTAGATTGAGTTCATTGGGACCAATTTTTACCAAAAATATCTTGTTTGTTTGTAGTGTCCCTCATTTTAGATCTAGATATCACTATTGAGGACGTATGTATTCTCTTTAAGGACAACTCTTTTTTCCTTACATTTGTTGCTACTACAAAGTCCAATGTTGCTTCTTCGAAAGCTTCCAATGATTTCTTGCACTACAGTATACATAGTATTCCAGATACAACTCTATAGGATGATCTCTTGATAGGTATTTCAGACTTGTTTATGGAGATGCATATTGCATATTTAGAAGACACCATTGATTGTATTCATCTTCTCTTTGATGAAGTTAATTCTTATTCAGTTGTTGTGAGGGAACACTTTGACCCTCTTATTCATTCTCTACATGATCATTCATTATAGTTTGACATAAGTGTGGATACTTTGGATCAACATTTGGAGGATACATCTTTAGAGGACATACTTGAGTCTTTGGATTGTGTTCTACCTCCATCTCTTAGAGATTCTGATCTTCTATTTTCAACAGTGTGGCCTAGAACACCTAATTTGATTGTGACAACCTTTAGTATCGACTTGGGGACACTTGAGCCAAGTTCACAGATTTCATACATTTTGAGTTTTCTTCCTACATATTCCTTTCATGAAAGGGGAGATGAATTGTGCATACACATTTGGTATTGTTTCTTCCTAAGGGGAGGAACATTGTTCAATGATCACAAACCATTTTCTACATCCAGTTTCAATAATCTATCATTAGATCTCTTTGGGGGGAGGGAAGCTTTGTCCTTCCACTTCATTTCTTTCTTTATTCTGGGGAGGCATACTTCCTTGTTGTGGGAGGGACTTATTCTACTTTTGGGGGATTGTATATGTACATGGTTACCTAACATGACTTCATTTTTTGGGACCCATCATCATCTTTCTATCCACCTAAGCTACACTTAAGGGGAGTGTTAGTGTAGGTTTTATTTTTCTAGTGGGTTAATTTATTTTCTCTTATTCATGAGTTTTTCCTACACATTTATCAATCTTTCTTAGGTTAATAAAGTGAGTTTAATTATTTAATAACTAGGAGATAAGGTGATGAGGTGCCACCATCCTAAAAGGGTGGAGCATTTACTATTTACATCACTTTATTTTATATTGGTGATCTATCCATATTGGTTGGATGCCACCTCCACTCCCTCTCTAGTTTTTTATAAACTCACGTACCTAGCTTTTATATTCATATTCATTGTTGCATTCCTTGGCATACATGTACATTGATACATGTAATCATTATTCTATAGCTTTGCTTTGAGCTCCTAATGCAATATTATCATCTCAAAATTTGCACATCTCTTGGAATTTTGGGTTTGTAATTGTGTTATTTCATTTACAATTTTATAGCTTATCTCTCTCATAAATATCTTGGTTATTCATTTGTTTAAAATTTCTAACAACAACATTATCACCTTATCATGAAACCTACAAAGAGAAGAGATTTCAAGATAGGTGAAGATAAGCTATTTTTTTCAAAAAATTATCTCTCAAAATATATCCAACAAGTAGCAATGTAGAAGAACACCCAAGAGAAATCCTACAAACTTCAACACCTTAAATGCAATAACTATAACCCAATAAATTATCCTTTAATAATAAAATTTACTATGATATTGATATAACTAGGGTGCTATAAGAAGCAAAGATTGCATGAAAAATCCTGTAAAACTATGTAAGAAGCCAAGAGCATAGCCAATCTATTGCATGGACTATTCAATACAATGTCCAACTTTTTTCAAATTCACCCTCTTCTAATTTCTTTTCTTGACAAGGGAGTTATAGAATTTTGTTCAAATATGGTATAAGGTAGGAAGATAGTTGTTATAAAACCAAAGGAAGTTAAAAATTCACAACTTTGGGCATTAAAAAAAGCTTGTATGACTATACTACTTTGGGATGCAATCATAACTATGCATACCTCCACACAAGTTCATTTTTGTCTTTGAAGATTCCATTTAAAATGTCATGAAATTGTTACAAAAAATAAAACAAAATAAATTAAATTAAAGAAATTCATAATAAAAGAACATTAACACACAAACACATAACATGGTTTCTAGATTAAGGAATAGACTAATGATGGGTTAAATGAGTTCTAGAAACATACTATGAGAATAAACACTAAAATAGGTATAATTTGTAGTGTCAATATTAATATAATTTTTGACATTATAGTAAATAGAAGTCATCCATATATAACACAATTATATTAATTTTATTGCTTAAATTTTAACAAATAAATCACCATCAAAGTAACATATAGAGAATCCAAGGGATATGAAAAGTCTCATGATCATTTCTTACCAAGCTCTAGGAGTTTGTTTAAGACTATAGTGATATTTTTGTATTTTAAATACACGTTTCATTTAGTTTTTCAAAAACTTTACATTGAGACATAGATTTCTTCTTGGAGGTCATCATTTAGAAATGCATTTTCCACATACATCTAGCTAATCTCCCTATTATTTGGGATATTGAGGAATGTTGGGTGAATATTTTGTAATTCCTAATTACAAAATGGTAGTTTCAACCACAACTATGATGAGAAATTAATCTCTCCTCTCATAAAGGGGAGGCTCCCTTCTTATTTCTCACTAAATCAACAATAAATTAAACGAAGGTTATGTACATTACAACTATCCATGGGAGTGTCTCCATTAGCATATTCTCTTTTCTCAGAATAGGGGAAACGAGTTACAATAATGTCCTTGATGTTCACAGTAAGTAATAAGCTAAATAACACTAGTTGGAGCAATAATAACTGATACCCAATTTTGTTAGATGTAAGAATAACAAGAACAATTACCAACAAGTGATAGTAACTTTAAAAATCCATGGAAACCCAAAGTCTTCTGTCACTTTCCACAATGGTTCAAACATAACAATGGCAACAACTTATGGCTCAAAGACTCCAAGTCATTCCCAAAGATGATTCCAAAGAGTAACCTATGTAGCAAGTTGTAGCTCAAAGACTATCAACTAACAACACCAAAAATCCACAAGAATATAGCTAACAATTGTAGCACAAATACTATGAGTTCTCAACCAAATTCATACACAAAACATATAGCTCCAAATGCAATATGATAGCACAAAGTCTATCTGTACCAAATCTGAATTTCCCTTTAATAATGAAATAATACGCCACTTATAAACCAATTTCAAGATAATATGACAAGCGACATAAGAAAACTCTTACATACAACAAACATGCTCCAAAGAAAAGGTTGGAGGCAATCTACTTCTTTTATTGATTAAATTTCATTTTGCACATTCAACACAAAGTGTAATGCCTCGCCACACAACCCTAGGGGAAGTTGCAATTTACTACACAAATGAACTAATTTTTTTTTTTGAATAAGAACAATTAACATGCAAGTTCACTAACCAATTGCCAACAACCCCTAAGGTTATGAGACTGAGTTACTTAAACCCAAACAAGAAACATGAATTAAAACCATAACATTTAATTACTAAAGAATTGAAAATGCATACATTCTATACATGATAATTTATATCAAAGAATATGTAGTACCACATGATTTCAATAACGATCACATAGCAATAAAGTTACAACACTCATTCCTCAAATGAGATCAATCCAATAAGCAAGATTACATATTACAACTTCCATCTCAATAACAATGAGGGGTAATAAAATTACAATATTAACTGAAAGCATAAAGCATGAAATGAAACTGGATCCCACAAGCTCTCCAACTAGAAATCTCATCCACATGAACAAGAAGACAACCCAACGGATTAAGGTGCACGTTCCACCCAACCGTGTGATACCTGAAGGCTCACCCCCCGTGCTAGGAGATAGTAACAAGGAATTCCTACCCAAGACCATCTACCACTAGACACAAGCTAAAACATAACTGAACTGAATTGAATACAAACACATTATCACTTAACACAAGGGTTACAATGCTTCCAGAGAACAAGGATCATTTACGTAGTACAACAACTAACTTCTGGTTGACATATAGAGAGTGTCACACTATATTTGCTATGAGTTACCCAGGTTCAACTGTCTTAGGCAACTAGACCCCCACCTTGGGTTACCCTAGCTCAACTCTAGCAGCCATCGGACCCTCATACAAACTGTGCTTCTCATCTCATCTCAAACCTTAAAAGCGAATGAGTTATGAGAGAGGCATTAATTATCTTAATTAGTCTAAGAGTTTTTCATTAATTCTTTTTATGTTATCACTTACTTAAAACCCTAAGTGAGTTACCCTGGCACCCCTTTGTGTGTCGGACCCCCACAAAGAGCCACTCTCCTATTGACAACATACCCAACAAAACCAATCACCAAGGGTGAACTAGATAAGATAACCTCTCCAATCCAAGGAGGCAACGGAACACAAAACCCTCTCCAAACACTAGAGGAAGCAAAGGTCAAACCCTCTCCAAACACTGGAGGAAACAAAGGTCAAACCCTCTCCAAACACTGGAGGAAACAAAGATCATGTAGTACCCCTCCTCTTGCTAGTTGGATTTATTACTTTGCTATGCGTTCGTTTGCTATTTGTGACTATGATGGTACTGTTATTGTGTGATTTGGTTAGTTAGACATTTGATGATGCTGTTATTCCATTAGTAGACATGATTATTTTATAGGACATTATGGTTGATTATATCAGTTGACTTTCTGAATTATGATATGATGCAGTGATTTAAATTTAATATATTATGAGATGATTGTTAGATAGAAATGTAATTTATTTATTATGTTATAATTGTTAGAATAGGTGTGACGAAGGACAATATAGCACCACTCGTTCGCGAGTGCCCTGCTATGTTGTGATTCCTTCTCACAATGTAGTACTTTGATTTAATGCTTGGATATATATGTATATATGCACATGTACACAACTTCGTTTGTATGCAGGACTGCAGGTACAAGTCTCGATTCCACCTGCTTTGGCAGGACAGGGCGAGCACCAAATAACCCAATGGATAAATGTTGATACAGAGGTGACGATGAAGTCCTTCCGTTCCATGATGTCAGGTCGTCTCATTGTTTGGTATGGTTGTTGATTTTGTGTAATTGTCGTCTTTGTCTGTTGTGTTTGTGTTTTGTCTTATTTTATGTGGGCATTGATAATTATGATCTATCTTAATGATTGAAATAAATTATTTATTTTAATGCTGGATTAAATTGTAATTAAATATTTAAATATTTTAATTATTTTTGAAAATCTTATATTGCAATTAATTAATAATTAAATATTAAATGTGGCTTAATTATTTTAATCAAATAAATTGGTGGTGGATAATTATGAGAAAAATTTATTTAAAATAAATAGGTAATGTGAGGTGCAAGAAAGGTTGCAAAACAGGAATTAAAGCAATAAAATAAATAAAAGAATAAAAAAGACAGTGTGAGCCAATAGAAATTGAGAGTTGGGAAAAAGCTAGTTTTAAAGAATTGATTTTTCTTTTAATCTTGGATTTTGGAGAGCTTTGAAGAGATGAGCAAGATTTTTATTTAATTATGAATTTTTGAGAAGCTCACACACACACAGAAGAACAGAAAGAGTGCTCCAGGGATTGTTGAGTTCGTTTTGGACTAAGGATTGGAATCGGATTCGAGGGCATCTTCAAATTTGCATTGGACTCTAGGTTCCTCTCGTAGTTTTCCTCGTACCCTTTCTATTCCTGAAAAGAAAAATAGATTTTATTAAAAATAATTTTTGTGAATATAGAAAACTTTTGTTGAAAACTGAAAACTAGGGCAATTTATTAAGCTAGAAAACAAAGATGATCATTGTTCTATACTGTTTCCAATCTGTGAAAAAAAACTTTAGTTTTCTGAAATCCTCAACTTGATAATATTAGCATTTAGAGAAAATTAATTTCCTTCTTAAATAATATATCTGAGGGTTGTAAAAATATAGTTATTTATGAGGTTTTCATTGCTTCTTATTTCATTCTGTTACTCCTATTTTACCCTCTGCTCTTCATTTCATTCTGATATCTTTATTTTAACTTCTATACTTCTTCCCTGCATTTAAAATATATATATATATATACCTTGTTTTTTTATATAGTTATTGATTGATATTATATATGTATACATTTTAATCTTTCAACCTGGCGGTGGTACTGTGCGTCGGCCGTACGCCGACAAGGAATAAAATTTTATAAGTTTTCCAAATTCTGTTGAAAACGTTTTTTTCTTCAGTATTTATATATATTAAAATCGAACTTTATATATATTTGTTTCTGTTAAACAAAAAAAATTTATTTAAGGGAAATGCGTATGGTACAGGGGGCGGAGGGTAGAAGGACGGCCGAGGCCGTACCTTCGCCCTCAGCCCACTTGTGCACTGCACACAACAGCCTTAAAGACTGCTGTGCACAACAGTCAATAAGACTGCTGCGTGCAGTCTTGGGCTACGGCCATGGTAAGTACTTTGTTTGTTTTTTAAATTTTATTTTATTTTCATTTTATTCTTTTTTTGGTATATTTTAAATATATATATATATATATATATATATATATATATATATATATATATATATATATATATATATATATATATATATATATATATATATATATATATATAATTTAATTTTGACATATACATATTTAAATTTATTTAATGGATATGTGGTTATTTTTATTCTGTATAAATAAAATTTTGATGTATTTTTTTTAGTTAATAAAATAAAATCATAATTAGTTAAAAATTGTTTATTTAAATGAAATTAATTGTAATGTAATTTCATTACATTTTAGGAATGTAGCTGTGCATTGTATTAAAATGTTTAATTTTGTTTATAATTAAGTAAAGTTTATTTATTTTAAATTGGGCATTAAATAGTTTACGTTTTGGATTAAACAAATAAGAAAGACAAGATTTTAGTCTTTAATTGTGATGGTAGACCTTGTTGAAACAATCGTATCTAGTTACTTAATTGGGATTAGAATCAAACCTAATGGTGCAACTTTGCAAAATATTATGTGAGTTTTTACTTTTATGTTATGTAGTGTCATCTTTGTGGGAACCCGTTGTTGATTTTTGTAACCTTATTCCAGAGGCTTGTTATTTTATAATGTCATCTTCGCCGTGGTAGGCTTTGAAGTTTTTGATTTTATGAGAGGAAGGGTTGAACAGTTGGTTGAGACTTTTGATTTTGAGCAATTGCGAGATGGTTAATACCTCGTGTATCTGAGTTTTGGTTTTATGATTTATATGTGTTGTTTCAACCCTTGCCTACTTGAGATATGTTAGGGGTCATAGGAGGGAGAGTGGCTCTTCGTGGGCGCCGACGCCTCGGATGAGGAAGGGCCAGGATAACCCTCGAAAGAGTAGTAAACAAGTGATAACCTAAACAATAGATTTAGGGGGTGGGGTAGTTTTAAAAACACAAGATAATAAAACATTGGATTCCTCGGCTATGCATTAGGGCTACCTTAGACTAGTGATAGACTGAGAAGGCCGTGGTCGGCATAGTCATAGTCTCGTCTTCACGAGAGACTATTGGCTCCGCATTAGCTACCCTATGGTGCCGACGCCTCAGTTGGAGGAAGGGCCAGGAAATCCCATGAGAGCTATGCGATGACACTCTCCACTTGACTCCCTCGTTGCTTTGTGTTGTTGCCTCTGGATGTTATCTCTTTGTGATGTTTATGTGAATTCTTGTGAATTTGATTCATGATTGTTAAGTGATAGTACTTCATGTTATCGCGATGAGTTTCTTGGTTTTACTTGTTATGTGATTTGAGAACGTGATGGTTTTGCATTGCATACTTGGGTTGTACTTGTTTTGTTTCATGTTGTTGTTGAGTTGGTTGACATTCATGGTCAGGTTCACTTCCTCGTCACCTCTAAGCACGGGGGGTGAGTTACTTGTAATTCACATGGTTGGGTGGAACGTGCTCCGCACCCGTTGGGTTCCCCATCAGCGTCTTGTCTTCTCAGCTTTCCGCAGTGGAGATGTACCAGTGATCAGTTGTACTTCGTATTTCATTATACTTGTATCAATCCCCATGTTGGGAAGTTCAATGTAATTCATATATCAAAGAAAATTGTAATGTAATGTTATATCAAGGATGTAATAGTTAGGTTCTTTTGTAACTCTTTTAAGAGATTTATCATGGATGTAATTATGCGATGTTTATCATACTCGCATCATGGTTATTGGATGTATCATCGTTTATGGTTATCATAAAATAAATGGTTATGTTATATTCTTTATCTTTATTTATGTTTAGTGTTGCAAAGTAACCTCGCATGCCCCAGAGAACTAAGTGTGTTAATGTTATGTAATGTGCAATGTGATTTTGGTTAAGTGTTATTACATGTTTAATTTAATTATAACAAAAAAATTATTTGCTATGTGTGTTCTCTGGGGTTTGCACGACGGGCATTACAGATCATAAACCACTCCTTCCAAAGGAGGCACAAACCACATAACCCTATCCTAATCCCAAGGAGGTACAACCCATCCCTGTTCGTGAAAATCGGGTGAAACAACAAAATACCTCTATACACATTTCTCAAGGCGATTCACAAGTCGAACCACTACATGAAGCATCCCAACCTAGACAACTCCTCTAGAAGACTTACTAGACAAATAACCCAATTTCCCAACATCGAGAAAGAACATAAACATCATTTAGAAAACAATTCAGGCAACTCAATATCTAACATTGGGGTTTCCTAAACCCAATCCAAGCAATGACGTAGTACATGAAATTAATTAAATAATTAGCGTTATTTGCACATACTCTAAGTAAATCAAATCACATTGACAACTTAAGGAATTTAAACAAATCATTTAATTCCATTTTCTCAATCATACATAATGATTAAAATCAATCTTTTTAAATGAAATCATTTATTATAATACTAATTTCATTTCAACTATAATAATGCAATAATCATTTTAAAATTCGTATTTAAAATATTTAAACATCATTTAATTATGTGCCTATAAAATATCCTTTTAATATTCCAAGATTTCCCGATTATACATCATAATCAAAATAAAATTTTAAATAAAGTCGTTTGATTATACAATTAATTTTATTTCAACTCTGATGATAAAATAAACTCCTTAAAATAAATTATATTTAAATACAAACATATATATATATATATATAAACGTATATACTTGATGTATATACCAATTTATATATGTATATTTAAATATATAATTATTCTAGAAATATATCTATTTTAAAACAACCATTTTAAAATACCAATACAAATCATTTAAACTTTCATAATCTATGTACATTATTTATATATATATATATGCATATTATATATAATATAGCATAATTTAAATAAATAAATTAAAAAGAACGATTTTTTTTAAAAAAAAAGAAAAAGCCCTAAGTTAGGGCACACAGGCTGCCTTGCCTCCCCAGGGTAGCGGCCTGTGTGCCCTCACATAGTCCGCTTCCCACAGGGCGGCAGCCTATGTGAGGCACACAAGCCGCCTCCCACAGGGAGCGGTGGCCTGTGTGGCACACAACCCGCCTCTCCCAGGGGTGGCGGTCTGTGTGCTTCACACAGTCTGCCTCCCACAGGGGCAGCAGCCTGTGTGGCTCACAGTTGCCACCTCTTGGCTGGGTAGCGGTGGGGATGGTTTCCCCACCCCAACAAAACAACAAAAAAAAATATTTTATTCTAAATCTAGCACACAGAAAAATAAAATTTCTACCTTGGCGAAATTTCCAGAATTTTTTGTCAAAAAGACCCCCACAAAATAAAATACAGTAACAAAATACTCAAGCATAATTTCATAGCACAATCTTGGATATCCCCAATTTCAACTACACAAATTTAATTGTTTTTCTTTTGCTTCCTCTTCCATTCTCTATTGTTTAACTTGGAATTTCAGCTGAGATGGTTTTCCTTCAAGAAATTTAAATGCTTTTAAGATTTTAACAAAGTTTTTCCAAAAGAATTCCAAGCAAGTTTCCAATTTTGAAAAGAACAATTTTCTAAAACAGTAAACAAATGGAACCTGAAATCTGAAGCTGGATGGAGAATTTGAGAAGAAAGATGAGCTCCAATCTCCAATTCCTTCAAAGCTTTTCCAAAATCTCCTTCCAAATCCAACCATGCATCCCCAAAACATGAAGAACTCCTCTCTATTTTCTCACAGATCCCCCTTTAAGAAATGAAAAGCCTTCCCTAAATTTTCCCCAAATTTTGGTCAATGCCCTAAAATATCTTATCCCCATAGTTATAGCAAAATTTGGAGATATTTTGAATTTTTTTTATTTTAAAACCAAAATTGTTTACAACAAGACTTTATTATCAATTTTGAAATTTCTATTTCATATGCATTTAAATGCTTTCAAATATTTCCAAAAGACTTTAAGTGTATAATTTCCAAAAGAATTTAACTTTATTTATTACAACATGATTAATTTAATTAATCAATAAAATAAATCTAATCCAACATTAGATGCTTTTATTAATTAAATTAAATTAATGAATAAATTTAAATAACATTTATAACCTTGTAACCAATTAAATTTAATAAACAACTAAATGCATAAAGTCATCTATTTACCTTTTTCAATTTGCAATAAAAAAAGAAGAGAAGAACAATAAATAAGCAACTTAGCCTGACTAAAACCCGACAACACACTATGACTAGGGTGATGACTTGGCATGGAAAACCTAGCTACTATCTCCCAATCGAATACCGTTGGCCACTGGACACGCTCAAACCTGTGAACCAGGTGGAGTCAATGTCATGTACTTGTCAACCTGTGAACAAAGAGTACATTGAACATGCATATATATATAATATGATCAAACACACCGCGAAGAGGAAATCTTGGAATCGTAGGGCACTCGCGAACGAGTGATACAATCATGTCCCCTTCACCAATATAGACTTTCTAACTGACGAGTCTAACATCAACAACATAATAAAAGCATAAGGCATTTTTAATTAAGTAACTGCTACGCTAATTCAAAACATGCCATAAAGATAACATCACATCACACCAATAAACTATCGCTCTATAATTATCTATCAAATTGCACACACATGATACAACATCTCAATAACCAAAAAGCACATCAAAGCAACCAAGGACACACAGTCCAACCAGAACGCAAAACGAAGGGGTATTATACAAAGATTGCAAGTATGCTCTTCAAAATGGTAGTTTTTTACTTCAAAAGATCAAAAGGTCCTATTACAAAAGAACTCCCTCATATATATAGAGGAGAATTGAGAGCTAATTTCTAGGAAATAAATAACTAAATTGACTTATTCAATAGGAGAGTCCGATTTGATTTAGGACTTCTTTGTTTTTACATGTAATTACATTTTTGAAAGTGACATATAAAATGCTTGAAACTAATTAAATAAAGCATGAAAATACTAAAAATTAAACAAGGTACATTCAACTTTCTCCACCATCCTTCTCCATGAAATCTTCATACTTATTCATGATTGGTTGAACTTCATCATTATTAGGACTTTAAGTATGTTTGGAGATAGCTAGGACCCTTGTTATGGAATCCTTTAGGGTGTTACAAGATTTCTCGTGCCTTCCTAAAAACACCTTTAGGTTCTCTAGGGTTAATTGAAAATCCAACAACTTATCCATTGCAGCCACTGAGAAGGCTTGATCTTCAAATTATTTATGTACCATGTTGGTGAATTCTTGGACAACCACATATAAGGAAAGGAACTTTTCGTTGTCATCAAGTAACTTACAAGGAATCTCTTCAACCCTGTTGACAAGGTTTAAATCATTGTCCTCGTTGACTTATCAAGCACTTTGCAAGTCGTTGATCAACTCCTTGATGATGTTGACTTTGTGTATCATGGTCTCCGTTACCTTAAAAAATAATTCCCTATTGGTAATGATCCCAATTTCCATTAATGCATATAGTTTGAGCTTCTTCATCTTGATCCAAGCTTGCAAACTGTTTTCCATATCTTGTTGTTCTTGGGATAAAGTATCAACATTTTTTTTCTAACTCTAATCTTGTGCTTCCCATCTTTTCCATTTTCTCCACGAAGGATCTTAAAAGCTATGGACCTTGTGCAATCATTCGGTCTAGGAACTCACCGACTACCCTGCCCCTTGTATGCACTTTTTCCAGCTTCTAAATGACTGGACCCTCAATGCTTGTGGTCATAGGCTCAACTGACTCTGAAGATTGAGTAATATTTTGGAGTACGAAAGTTGTTCTGCCTTGGATTTATATTGATCCTTCACCTTTTTGACTTCATCAAATTTCTCAATGAGGGAATTCAGTGTGGATTGAGCATCTACTTTAGCACTCTTGTGAGTTATGTTCCCTAACTCAACTCTTGTGATAGAATAATTAGAGATTTCCACTTCTTCCAAAGTCTTGTTAGGAGGAGGTTGTGCCACCTCTACATACCTATAACCTTCTTTATCAAACAACAACCTAGAAAGATTCTTTGGATTTTTCTTGGTTTTCGTCTTCATTGGTGCTAGTTTCCCAAATTTGAAGTCATTTGGGGAGATGACTCGCTTCTTCCTTTTTTGGGTTTGGGATGAAATCCAATGTGGAAGTGGAGAACTCTCTTTTGGATTAGCCGCCATTGCTTGAGTTGATGTTGCTGCACTTACAAAAGTTGTCACAATTGGATTAGTGTTAGTCAAAATAGTAGTATGAATTTCCACACTAGAAACTTCCACAAACTCATACATAAACTATTCTAAGTTGGATTGAGAAGTAATGTCAAACGAAGGTGATGATAAACTAGGAAAAGACATGGGTGATCCTGAAACATTGTCCAAATCATGTTTGGAACTATCAAAGATTGATCCTGAGGAAGGGGATGAATGAATGGATTGGATCAACACAGTTGGAGGAACATTGACAGTGACTACAAGAATGACAGTGGTAGGAGCAATGATAGAAATTGGTGGACATAGGAGGAGGAGTAAGGGTAGATACAATTGGAGAAGAAGAAACAAGTGGTTTCTCTAGAATGTTCTCACGAGGAGATACTCGTTCTTCCTCATGTTGTTCTTCTTCTTGCCTTTCCTCTTGAATAGATTCTTCTTGCCCATCAACCAATGTTTTACTCTTTTTCTTACCACCTTTTACAGAAAACATGATCTTTGGCCTAGAAGGCTTTTTGGAGCTAGGAGAATCACTTTTATTCTTCATACTTATTTTTGACTTCTTACCTATATGATCTTGTGATTCCTCCTCTAATCTAGTGAGAAGGCATTTCAATTGAATTCCCTTTTCTTCTAACCATACATTTGTGTTAGCGAGAATTGGTTCAAACCTTTTTCTAATCGAAGTTACCTCTTTCTATGACCACTGGGTGGCTAGTAGAGGAGATTCTGCAACATTATTCCTTTCATAGGTAGGATCTAGGATGTCTCTATCATCTTCCATACCTTCAAGAATATCAATTAAGTCAAGATCTTCAATTTGTTCCAATGTCAATCTACAACAATCCAACTTCCTTATCTCGTCCTCTGTCCTATAGTTGGCACACACATCCTCAATCTTGTGCACATGTGTGTGAGCTTTCTTGATCATGTCTTTCATGCCTTAATAATCAAAATCAAATATCCTTTTGAAATTCTTCAAAGTGACCAACTGCAACTTAGATTCAATAGCCTTAGCTTTTGGAGATGTCTGAATTGAATATCTGCCAATCGTCAAGGGAAACTTGAAACCTAGCTTGTGAGATTCCATCTATTTTCTATGGATTACCATTATTTTTCTACATAGCTCCATTAATACAATCTTTTCATTGGGGTACCTTGGGAGCATGTATGGATATCCCATGAAGAAACCAACCCTTAAGTATGTGAATGTGGGAAATTTAAGGTAGAGGAAACCATACTTGTTCACCACTACCCATGCTTCATAAAAAAACCCTTTTCCTTTCCAACTCAAGATCAAATGCACACATGAATGAAGTAAAGAAAGCATCATTCAGTCTTTTGAAATGGTGAATGATTCCATCAAGAGTAATCTGAGGGAAATACTTGTACATGAGAGTCACTCTTCTATTACCTTCTGTTGTCAATCCAGGAAAATCTCTCATCGCAGTGGTAGAATACACCAATTAGGATTTCATATAAAACTCAAGTGAAGTATACACTTTGATCAAATGATCGTGAATTGTGTCACTAATTTTTTGACCCCAAAAGATTTATTGTTTCCTCCTCAATATGATTTTGATGTATAAATATATCCAATTTTGGAAAGTTGATGAGGTAGGAAAACCTTACACACTACTGAGAAGATTGATCAAATCATTCACCTCTTCGATGAAATCATTGCATGAAAAGCTCTTAGGCCACCTTGAAATAGTCTTCCTTAGGTTCTTCAACCATTTACTGTTAATCACTCTCTTGGTAGAATATAGATCTTTATCATATTCTTCTTGTGCATATTCCTTAGTGATATCTACATAGGAATCAATAGTTGGACATATGAAAGCCTTGTCAAGAAAATTTGCATCTAACCTCATGACCACATTTTTGTTTGTATCCCTGATGCTTCGTTCATTTCTATTATAATGAGTGCAAACTTGAAGAAAAAACTCTGGATTATGCACTGCAATAGAAATGAAGCAACTATATGGATATTACTTTCAACTATAGATCTCTTACCATCATCTAATGGTTGCTTCTGAGTCCTTTTCACAAATTCGAACATGTCAACATACCCAATTTCAGTATCTTTGATCTCATCAATTTTTGATGATGCTAAAGTTACTTGGAAAACTCCTTGATATTTATACTTCATTGATTTTTCATTGCTCAGATAGGGATATGAAATCTGAAGATTAGTTAGCAAGTGACTATATTCTTGTAAGAGTGTGGATGTGAAAATATTGAAATGCATGCACATAAGCTACATTACAAAGTCCATTGTCTTGCAATGTTAGAAAAGATTGAATGGTTGGAAATTGCAGTAGTGGGAAGATTTAGAGTGATGTCATGAGATTGGATGGCTTAAGCGTGATAGAGGAAAAAAATGGAGTGAAAGCTGGCAATTTGGAAAGTAGGATGCAAAATGGAAAAAATTCCTAGTGTTAGCGAAATTTTGCTAAGTGGTTGTAAGGCCGTTGAATTTCATTTCCATTACAAGTGGTTTGATGCATTTATGTAACTGTACTGAAAAATAGCACTTTTGTAAGTTGGTTTGAATGTTATGCAAAAAGTTGCAAAGTCAAAAAAAATTTCCGACTTTGCAAGTGGAAGAAACATTTTAAGTACAAGGTCGTTGAATTTTAGTGACCTGAAAAACTTTGGTTTGTGTAAATTCAAAGAAAAAATCTGACTGAACATTTGGGTAATACATGTAAGTGCAGAATCGGTGAAAAACTCCGATCCTACATGGGGGGTAAAATTCTTAGTGTAAGTGCACAGAGAAACATCCCTCCGTACACTTGACTTAACATTTGATATTGGATTGGTGAAACTCACTGAACCTACATCTTGTAAACAAAACACATGCACTAGTGGTTAAATTCACTGCTAGTACATGTGACGTTGGAAGTTGTTTTAATACACAAGCATCAAATTTTGACGCTAGTTCAATTTAAACGTCATTAAACTTGCATTAATGACCAACTCGTGTGAACTTCAGTTTTGCACAATCTCCACCAATGCAATTTTTAATGAGTTTGAACAATATGCAAGGTCGCTAAAAATTAGTGACCTTGCATTTTTTATTTTTTCATTTAGACATGCAAGGGCATTGAAATTCAATGCTCCTGCATGAGAGGAATTTTCCAACTTTGAAAAGTAAAATTTCGTAACTTGGACCAAAATGTGAATTTTGAAAAACTGAAAAAGGTTAATGCTCAAAATGACATTTTGAGGCTAGGGAACTGCACACGAGGGAAAATGTGATTTTCCTCATTTTGCATGCTTAGATTATATGTATTATGAAATGGACAAGTTTCATAGGAGTTATCCCATGAATTGAGCTCAATTGAATTTGAGGATAGCAAGGAAATACGCATCCTTACAATGTTCTTTTTTTCCATTGGTTTAAATTTTTCTTCACAATCAAAATCATGTCATTAATTGAATTCTCTAGTGACTAACCTTGCTTTTATACTTGTCAATTTTACCATTATAATTATATTTCAACCATAAATGTTTCTTTTTAAAGCCGGAGGTTGCTAACTCTTGGTCATTGAAGAAGGATTATCTTAGAAGCCACTTGGGTCTTCTAGATTAAGTATTACCCATAGAACCCCTCTCTCTCCCCTCCGATATTATAGTTTGAGGTTCTTTTTTTTTGTTTTCAAATTCTATAAAAATAAATGTATTAGAATGACAAAATAATATCTCTAAATCTTGTAGAAAGATAAGTATAAGAGACAATAATTATATTTTCTGATGATAATAATTACTATAACTATTATATATGAAAAAAATACCTCTATAACTATTATTTTCATTTGCAAGAATTTTAAGAAATCTTTGTAAAAAAAAAAAATTGGTACTTTCCTATTTGATGAAGTTACCTTCAAGATGGGGCGAGGGCCCAGGCTTGATTGGATAAAGCATCTTGTTGTAGATAAGAGGTCACAAGGTCCAATCCCCTTGTTCCCGTGGTATCAGAGGGTGTGTTGTACCAACGTCATTGATCACGGTAAGAATTTTACCAAACACATTGCATGTTATAGGGGGGACTATTATTTTTGTAATGTCGCAAAATTGCACCCTAGGGGAAATTTCACATTTACGTATTTTTCCTTGCATTTATTACACCTAAGCACATTTATGATAAGAGCCTCATAAGTCAAAATGTCACGATTCCAACCCCATGAGATCCAATGATGAAGTGACAATGGTCTGCCACCTCATTTCTCAAAAAATGACGAGTTGGATGCTTGCGCGACATGCAGACATCTAGACAACACGCAAACGCTTGCATGATGCACAAATGTCTACGTAACACACGAACGTTTGTGCGGCGTGCTAGCATCCTGGTAGTTTTATGAGTTTGAAATGAGGAATCTTAGAATCTTGACTCATGACATGTGTCCTTGTAGTTAGGTTTACAAGTATAATGGCTCCTCCCGCCCTTGTAGCAACAAAAATCCCTTTCTTTCTCTCATTTAGGGGGTTCTCTCTCATTCTAACACTTCTTTCTTCAATCTCACTAGATACTATACTGCTCCTTGCAATCTCTTCTACAAGTGAAGCTCTACTAGACTGAGGTCACTCCAACAACCAAAGATCTTTTCCAAGCATTCTACAATGTGTATGTGTGTTTAAGAGGGGGTCGAGGACTATTGGTAATGCTCTCTTGTCCTTATCTATTTATGAATAGATTACTTTGTTTACTTGTTGTATTCTGTGATGTGGGTTCTCCTCCTCAAGTGGGGATTGTTTTCACCACTTTCTATTTGTCTAATTTGTTTACTCTCTCTATATATCTGGCTGCCAGTGGAGGTGGGAACACCAAAATAGGGGTTTGACTGCGAAAAGCCCCAAAACAAGCCCAACATTTTTCCTCATTCGTCTTGTGTGCAGGTTGCCAAAGTGATGCCTAGAGAAAGGTTTCATGTGCTTGATCGGTTGTAAGTTCACTCTCAACTCTCTGTATTTTCTAGCATTTCCTGCTTTCTATTTTTCTGTTGTATCGAATAGACCTCAGGTCTGAGCACATTAGTAGGATTTTAGCATTTATGTTCAAGGTTTTGGCTCTTTGTTAGCCTTGGATGTCAGTGTGGCCTTTGGAATCTAGTGTGTTGTGCTAGCGTTCTGATACCACGTGTAGTCCTTTGGGTGAGAGCTATTCCTTCTGAGGTAGAGATCCTGAAACCCTGCTCTCTTAGATTTTGAAGCTGTCTTCTTGAATAATTAGTTTGTATATGAACTTCTTTGCAATTTCTTCATTTAGTAATGCTTGAGGTAGTTAAGGGTAGTTCACTCCCTGGGATTTTCTTGAGAACAAAGAGACTCATGAGTAGTAAATCCCCCTTCTCTTACATTTTGGTGAACCTGACGTGAAGAATGCCAAATCTTTTTTTGCAATGTTTTAGTGCTTATGATGATGATTTCACTAAGAAATATTGCAATATGTTGGACGATGCTCTAGATGATTTATTAGTAGCATCTTCCTCTACTCGTAGATCTTCCAAACAAGCCTCTTCTTCACAAGTTGAAGAGTCGGTGAACATTGTTGTAGTCTTTGTGGCTTTTCCAAGGCCTAGGAGACCCGTTGTTTACCTGATCCTGGCTAGCCCCTCTCATAGGAGGATTTATTCTATTTGTGGGATTCCATACCATAGTGATTCCTTGGATTTATATACAAGGTTTGTGAAAGCCACAAAATCTACTTTTATAATGTTGTTGGGCACACATATAACACAATAAGAAATAAGAAAAACTTGAATCAACAACCTCTTGTCCCTACACCTCAACCTACTCAAGTTCCTACTTCTTTACCACCTTCTCAACCGAGTTTTCCTCCAACACCTAAACCAACGACTAAAGCACCTAGAGACTATAATCTTATTGAGCAACTTTGTGTTACTCCAACTAAGATACCACTTTGGGATTTGCTTCAAATTGCCCCAATTTATCAAGGTATGCTTCAGGAAGCCTTACAAAATATCCTCTTTCTTGCCTTCACTAGGTTGATGGATTTTAATGTGTTGATGGCTCATATTCATGCGGATTTTTCAAATATCACATTCTATCCATGGGAACTTCCACCCTCATATGTGCAAAATCAAGTGGACCATCTAATGATCATAGTTAATGTTAATAGTATTAATTTTAGACATACCCTCATTGACACTAGAGTTCGACTCTTAATGTTTGTGGTATGGATCTATTACCTAATATTAAAGTTGATTCTTCTTCTTTAGCCGCTTCTTCTCTGTATATTCATGGATTTGATAACGCTGGTCAACAAGCCCTGGGAATGATAATCTTTCCTTTGTGGCTAGGCCCCATTACCTTACCCACCTCGATTTATGTGATGCCTAGACCCTTACCTTACAACCTTCTTTTGGGGAGACCCTAGATTCATGCTATGGGAGTTATAACTTCTACTCTACATCATTCTTTGAAATTTGTAGCAAACAATCAAGTGGTCGTGATCAAAGCTAACCTGGAAGCTATTCACCTTTGTGAGTTGGCAGTTATTGGTCAGCCTTCAGTTGTTTCCAATCTTAAGAATTGCATTTTGTCTCTAACCTCTGATGTGATGACATGTTCCTCAGTGATACCATCTGTGGAGATTGTCTTTGAAGTGAATGTCACTAAAGAAGATCAATCTAAAGTAGAAAGTCCTAAGTCTTCCCCATCTACTTCTTCTGAATCAAATGCATTTCTTGGTGATGATTGGGGATCCTTAGAATTCTTCAAATTCTTTATCGGAGAATACAAAGTGAATCCCGTCCACCTCGATCTTCCAATTACTTCAAATACCTCTGCTAAGAAATTTGATCAACCTTTTACAGAGGAGGAAAGTTGTGATCCTAACAAGGAACCCAACTATTCCCTCAATAACAAATATGATCGAAATTCCGCTATGGAGGTTAACATTTGTGATTCTAACGAGAAGGATGGTTGTGATCTCATAGACACGTTTGACACTCATTGGTGGAATGACACTCTCTATGTGGAACCACCCCCTTTTGAGACTTTGCAAATGCGTTATGGACCTAGATACATGCTCTTTTCCAAGTATGGTTATGGGTGTAAAGGTCTAGGGTGTATTGAACAAGGAATTCAGGTCCCTATCCAATTTAAGCCTCGCAAACGTCAATTGGGTTTGGGATGTCCAATTGAACAATCTAGATAAAAACCATGGTGTTGTGTTAACATGATTTTGGTCGAACCTCTCAACCTAGTTCATCCTGAACTGATAGAGGAAAAAGTAGAACCTAATGAAGTTCCTCTAGATGTCTTTTCCTCAGAAGAAGCACTTGAAGAATTCTTAGGTGCCTATTCCCACTTGCCTTCCTTTCACCATAAGTGACAATTCTCATATCGCTTGAATAAGCAAGAATAGTTTGGATAATCTATTTTGAATATGGATGAGGACGCTCCTCTATCTAACAATGATGGTGGTGTCCCAATACCTCATCCAGAAGACTGTAGGTGTGTGTGCAAGAAGTTGAGTCCACTTTTTGGCCAAAAAGTGGAAGTGTTTTCCTTGATTTTCAGAATTTGACACATTTGACCTTAAAATTTGAAGCTCTTAGAGATGGAAACTTGAAAAAAGTCACTAATCATAAAATGTAGTACTCAAAGTCTAGTTTCCAAATATCTAATTTATTTCAATACCTAGATGCTATAAATTGATTTTCAATAGGCATTTCTAAAAACCATTTTTTAAAAGTCACTTTTTTTTTACCATACCATGCACGTGTACATCATCCATATTTTGACCTAAATAATTGTATTTTTCTAAATCCTTTTGGGAAAAGATTTGTAACTCATTGAAGCACATTTTTGATATTTTCTTGTATTTTTTTATTGAATATTTTTTTTGGTTAAATTTTTATTAGTCATAGTTGTTGTTTTGAAAAATCATTGTGTACGTCATGCATTAGATGACTTAACTTTTTTGATTTTTTTTTATATTGAAAAGAATTGTTTGAAGTACGTTTTTGTGCAATTCGTTTGACAAAAAAATGTTTTAATAAAAAGTTATTAAAATAATAAAAACCCTGATATTTCAAGTTTATGGACCAGTTTCATAAAAAATTAATTGAAAAATAGAAAAATTAATCCAATTGTAAAAAAATTACATATTTGGAATCTGTACTATCTCCTCTATAATGGGTTTTAATTTCATCAAAAAGTTCTGCAAAAAAAGTCTTCAGACATATGTCCAAAGTCATTATTTTCCTGTGACATTGTCAGGACCTCCAACTTGCAGGTCAAACTAGGTCCAAAGCTTAGGTTCAGTTTCCCAAGCCTTTTCCCAAACCAAAAAACAAAGCAAAAACCCATCCAAATTTTTTTTTATAAAAAAAATGGGATCCTGTTCTAAAACGAGATCTCGTTTCATAAAAATATAATTTTTTTATACTTTTAAGAAACGTGATCCTATTTTTTAATGACCCATTTTAAAAAGAGATCCTCTTTATTAATGGCCCATTTTAAAACGGGTTCCTATGATCTCTTTTTTAAGAAACAGGATCTCGTTTCTTAAAAATAGGATCCCAATTTTTAATGGCTCGTTTTAAAATGACCATTTTTTAGGAAACGATAATTCATTTTTAAAAAAACACGATCTTGCTTTCGGCTCGAGACCCCAAACCTAAACAAAATCCTGTTTATTAAAAAAAAGATTATATTTTTCTTGAAGCCAATTTCAGGTTTTTGTCTAAGGAAAAAAATTCCACGTTTCGTGGACTCATCTTCTTGAATTTACCCATAGTTCTCTCCTTAAGGGGGATACTATTGAAGTTTTCATGGACCCTAAATCTTCTAAAAAAGTGATTAAGATCGGGAAGTTCCTTTCTCCTTAAGAAGCTAAGGAGCACTCTAACCTTTTACATTCTCATCCTGATATCTTCACTTGGTCGTACGAGGACATGCCCAGTATTGATGAGTCTATAGTGGTTCACAATATTGTCTTATGTCCCAATGCCAAGCCTGTTAAGCAAAAAATTTGAAAGATCAATCCCAAGGTCACCTTGTTGGTTAAGACTAAGATAAAGATTATATTAAAAGTAGGCTTCATCTATCCGATCGACTATTCGCCTTGGATTTCAAATATTGTTTCTGTTAGTAAAATTGATGGTTGTATTTGTATATGCATTGACTTTTGTGACCTCAATAAGGCTTCTCTTAAAGATGATTTTCCATTTCCTAATATCGATATGATTGTAGATTTGACTGTAGGCCATGCCCTATTGTCCTTCATGGATGGCTTCTTAGGCTATAATCAGATCCGTATTAACCTGGAAGATTAGTATAAGATGGCCTTCACTACCCCTTGGGGTATCTTTTGTTATGTGGTCATGCCACTTGGGTTAAAGAATGCAGGTGCGACTTACCAACAGGTGATGTCCTTAATCTTTCATGACTTCATTCATAAAATCCTAGAAGACTACATTGATGGCATCTTGGCAAAATCTATAACCCGTCAAGATCATATAGGGAATCTTTATCTTATCTTTGAAAGACTTTGACTCTATGAGATGAGGCTCAATCCTCTTAAGTATGTCTTTGATGTGGACATAGGAATTTTTTTGGGATTTATAGTTTCTCACCATGGAATCAAATTCAATAAGAACAAAATTGAAGCTATTGTTAACATGCCTCCACCTAGGAACATTGCTGATTTATAGAGTTTAAAAGGGAATATTTAGGAAATTCGTAGATTTATATCTTAATTGGTTGATCCTACCCTCCCTTTCACTCATTTATTAAAAAAGGATGTTTGCTTTATATGGGATAAGGAGTGACAAAAAGATTTTAATTCAAAAAAAATTTATCTAGCCAATCCTCTCATATTAATGTTGGCTATGCAAGATAGACCCTTCTTGCTTTACCTTGCCACATCACCATATGCTTTGGAAGCCTTGCTTGCTCAGTATGATGATGTTGGAAGAGAAAGAGCGGTCTACTACATTAGTCGTGTCCTAGATTATGAAAATCATTATTCCTCCTTGGAGAACCAATTCCTTGCTCTCATCTTCACAACATAGAAGTTAAGACATGCATTTTCTTCTTCATGAAACACTTGTTATTGTGGAAAGTGATCTTCTGAAGCATTTGTTTTCTAGTGCTGACCTTGCTAGGAGGTTAGCGAAGTGGGTAATGTTGCTTTATGATTTTGACATAAAGTTCGTAACTTAGAAGTCAATAAAAGGTCAAGCAATTTCTGATCAATTGGAAGATGCTCCCTCATCTTGCTCCTTCTCTAGTCTATATTTTTTTCTCGATGAGGATATTTTGGAAATTAGTCACAATCTTGTGTGGGATATGTATTTCGATGGATCAAGATGTCAGACTAGCTCTAGAGTAGGTATAGTTCTAATCTCACCTGAAGGCAATACAATCCCTCTCTCCTTTCGATTAGAGTTTACTTGCACCAATAACATTACTGAGTACGAAGCCCTTGTTTTTGGCTTGTGTTCTATGATCACATTAAACATAAAGAATCTCCATACACATGGTGACCATGAGCTTATTGTGAATCAGATTGTGGGAACCTATCAAGCTAATCAAAGTAAGTTGTCTCAGTATCGAGACCCCACTTTGTGCTTAATCAATTCTCCTCTTTCACAATAGATAGTGTCCCTTGGAGAGAAAACCGACATTGTGATGTCATGGCGAGTGTTGCCTCCCTAGTACCTTTAGATAAGGATATGAAAGAATACCACTTTGTGGTTCATATTCTTCATTCTCTTTGTTGTTTTTGACCAACCTGAATCTGATGCTCTCATGCATTCTCACGTAGACTTAGGAGAATGGTACTCTAACATCCACAACTATCTGAAGGCTAGAAATTTTCTTGATGATGTGATGAAGAATGACCACTCTTAGATACAAAAACTTTTAGTCTGTTATGTTGTTTTATCAGATGTCCTCTATCAAAATTCTTACAACGGTTTACTTCTTCGATGTCTCACTAAAGTGGAAATACCCCTTGCCCTTAAGGAATCCCATTCATGTTCTAGGGGTGGAAATTTTGGTGGTAAATCCTTGGTGCAAAAATTGGTTCACATGGGATAATTTTGGAAAATGATGGAACTGGATTCCTTTGATTTTTTCAATAAGTGTCCACAGTGTCAACAACATAGTCATTTTATTCATGCTCTTGCTCAAGAAATGAAAAATTAGACCTCTCCTTGGCCTTTCACAAAATGGGGGTTGGATATTATTGGGAAGATATCACCTCCTTCTAAAGGACATGTCTTTATCATTACAGCTATTGATTACTTCACGAAATGGGTTGAAGCTATCCCGTGTGGATTCACAACTGCTAAAGCTATTTGTAGCTTTCTTCTAAGGAACATCGTTTCTTGCTTTGGATTGCCTTCCACCTTTGTTTCTGATAATGGCATCCCATTTAAGAATAAGTAAATAAATTCTTGGAGAAGTTTCACATTCAACATAGATTCTCTACACCATATTATCCTCAATCCAATGGCCAAGTAGAAGCATCTAATAAAACTCTTGAGCTTATGATTCAAAAAATAGTAAATAAACATGGTAAGGATTGGCATATTCAATTGACATACGCTTTGTGGGCCTATTGCATGAGTGTTCGTACAACGAAAAAAATTCCTTACAACCTTATGTATGATGCTGAAAATATCATGCCTTTAGAGTTGGAATTTTTGTCCTTGTGGGTTTCCCTTAAAGGTTAATTGATGACAAAACTTACCAATCTAATAGTTTACATCAGCTTGAGATGCTCGATGAGCACTGATTGCAGGCCCTCAACCACTTTAAAGCTTATCAACAATCATTGTCTAGGAAGTATAATCAAGGTGTTATTCCATTTCAAGGTATGTGACCTAGTTCTATATGAGAATCAGAGAAATGTAAATGTGCCACCTGATCAAAAGGGAAATTTTAGTCCTAATTGGTTAGGTAGGCTTACATTGTCATCTCTATGTATGGTTTTGGTGCCTATGGCTTGTCATCTATGGATGGGATGCCTGTAAAAGAACCTTCTAATTCAATGCACCTTTGTCGATACTACACGTAGTGTCTATGTGTCACATGTGTAATGTTCACCCTTGTGGGGTTGCAACATCATGTATGTTGAAATTCCTTCATTAACACATTATATTTTTTTTTGTGTTATGATGTAACTATGTGTATGTGAGAGACATACATGTGTTAGTTTTACTATGCTATTTATCCATACATTACATTACATCTTTTGGTTAGACAATTAGATCATCATTATATTTAATTAACATACATCCATGTGTGTTTATTTAATCATGATAACATCTTATTTAACAAACATCTATAAATACATCTATATCCATCACACAATCATACTTGAAAGAAAATAAGTATACACATAAAGAAAAGAACACCTTGATATTAGAATCAATATCTCATGTATAAATATATATCGAATGTCATGTATATGTATCATGCCACTGTCATAAAGAAAGTGGCAGCTGTATATATTTATCAATATCTATACATCAAGAATGCTCTACAAAATATGTATCATTGCTACAAAAAATATATACAAAATGGGATCTCTATAGTCTGGGCGTTTTGCTCCCTAAGCCCTTTGGGTTTGGTGGTTGTTGGTGCTATGGATGAAAAATGGGTTTGGTGGTTGCTATCCCATTAGAAGGTGAAAGGTCGACATGGTGGAATCCCACTGCTCCATCAATGCCATCAACATATGGTCATGGTACATCTCCGGCATGTGATAAACATGCCATAGGAAAATCCATCGTAGAAGCATCTCCTCCGCATTAGATAAACACTAATACTAGTCTTGAACAAGGCATAGCACCTACCCACTGGGATGCTCCCTAATCTTCGGATATTCTTGCAAAAGTAAAAGAGATTCAAGTTAGACTATTTGATGTAGAAAATTCTAAAAAATGCCAAATAGCACCTCTGGGACATAGGCACATCGTGTAGATGTTTGCGCGGTGTGATGTCATCCTAGACTCCACCATTAAAGCTGGTTGGACGCTAATGTAGTTGAAGGATCCTAGTGTGCGTGTGGGACACCAACGCACTAGGAGGATGCAGGCACAAAATTAGGATGCTTGCGCTGCAATTTGATCTAAAATCTATCTAAAAATCTAAAAAAATGCATTAAAATGAAGTTTGAAGACTCACCTGGTTTGGCTCGAGACCCTCGGCGACATCATAAGTTAATTCATTTTTCCATACATAAGTTAACTTGCTAGGAGAATGTTCTTCCATATTTCCATGAATGTATGCCCTAATGTCCTCTATTGGTAAAACTTCAAACAAAATATGCGAGAAAGCACCTAGTGGGTCATCTTTTGTGCCTTTCATAGGGTATCTCTTAAATTTTGGCTAGGGTTTCTCCATATCCTCTATAACTTTTTGTGTAGCCATTGCAATATGAATTAAAACTACTTTTAAACAAGAAATTTTGCAAACTAGGGCACACAAGATTCACTAAATACCTTTTTTCTTTGTTTGTTGAATTAGGGTTTCGATGCACTGAACCTTGAATCACTTTGAAGATCTTGAATTATCTTCACACTACTTTTCTCCTCTTCAAATCCCTTTGATGAAATAAATTTTCCTTAGCAAATTTTCTTTTAACCCTTCGATTTGACCTAATTCTGCAACAAGTGCTTCAATTCATAAAGCTAGCAACCCTAAAACTATATGCACAGTCATCTTCCAAATCTCCACAATATTCACCAATAGATCAAAAATGTCGATCTTCATCTCATATCTTTGTGCTATAGCCTCGACACCATTTTTTTGGTGGGGAACAAAAGATATTCATTAAGGCCCCCCCTCAGCCATAGCTCTTTGCTTAGTTTTTGGAGGAAACATTTGCACCACATGATGGCATAGGTTCTCCTTTGTCTTTTGTCTCTTCCTCATTTCTCCATTTTTTTTCCATTTCCTTCTTTACTTCAACTAGATCAACCTTTTTGACTAGTTCATTCCTCTTTACCAGATTATCCTTCCTTGTGTTTGTGCTTTTGCAAAACTTTGCAATATTTTCAAGTCTACAACAATTGTAACATACAACATTCTTTTGAACAATATTCCTTCCATTCATTCTAGATCTACATTGATTAGCCTTGTGTCCAAATCCATAACATGTATAACAACAACCATTGAAAGGTTGAATCATTCTACAATTGTTATATGCACTCATCATTTGACTTTTGCATTCATTTTCTCTATGTCTAAATCTTTTGCATGTAAAACATTGACTAGTAAAGGATGGAATATTCTAATTCATTTGCTTCTACATTCCATTGCTCTATGTCCAAATTTATGGCAAGAGTGAAAAAACCGTTGAAGGATGGGTACCTTTGAGCATTTGGTTTTCTGACTAGAGGTCTTCTAGCTTCATTTCTTTGATTCCAGATCTTTCCATTGTTCTTCTTGACTTTCATCTTCTCTAGTTCATTGATCTTCTTTTCTATATTAGGTGTTTGATCTACTTTTGAGCTTTCACCTTTTTCAAATCCTAAACCATCTTTGTTTTTGGATGCTTTCTGACTTGGAATCAACTCATCAAGCATTGTAGAACTTGTCTTGAATTTATCTTCATGACTTCTTTCTTTCTCTAGATCTGATCTTATATTTACCACTTCTTGTTCAAGCCTCATGAATTCATCGAATTTTTATTTTCACCATTGCATTTGGACATTTTTCAACTCTTTTCTTTTCTTCAACTTGCACTTTTAGTCTGATGATGTTTTAATTCACTTGTTTCAATTTCTCACTAACTTCCTTATGCCTTTCTTTGAACTTCTTGATTTTCTCTCTCAAATTTTTGATGCATTCATTTGCTTCTTTAACATTTTCCTTCAGATCTTTGTTTTCACCTTCAATTTTGTTAAAATCTTCAAGAGTAACTTTGAGTTCTCCATATTTTTCAAGAATGCAATCTTCTTCTGTAAATACAACAACAAGGATCTCTTTTGGAGGAATAGGAAAACTTCTATCAACCATGTGTTCAATCTCCAAGACCTTTCTAGAGTGGTTATGCTCCTTCCTGCGAACCAAGCTCTGATACCAATTGTTGAACACCTAGAATACTAAGAGGGGGGGGTGAATTAGTATTCCCATAGACCATTCAAACATCAAACAACTAATTACTAATACATATTCAAATGTAGTAAGGAAAGAAGCATAAAAACATCCACAACATCACATAACACATGAACACCAAGATTTTTATGTGGAAAACCCAAAATGGGAGAAACCATGCTGAGGGTTAGCTTATAATATATTATAACCGGTTATAGTATATTACATAAATGCTCACTGCAGATGGACTCATTATCCACAGAGAAAAAGATAGAAGAGATATGATGGCTCACTGTCTATTTTGAATTGTTACAATTACATCTACAATATGGAGGAACACAGTTCCAATGAAGCACAATAAAAATCTTCACACTGATTCTAATTCAACACTCTGCAATGCTCTTCATTCACACAACTCAGATCTTTCACAACATAATTCACACTGCTATGCTCAAATTCACATCACACATAATACATGTCACATCTAAATCTCATCTATCTCAAAACACAAAAAATAATCCAACATATATATCCACATCTAGTAGAACATCAATTAGGTTGGTCTAATTAGATGTAATACCCAAAATATAACTTGTTAGCTCCAAAAATTATCATCCATAACACACACCTCAATTCAAATATCAAAACATCTTAAGATAGGTTGGAATGGACCTATAATAGATACCACATAAGATAAAAATACTTATTCATCCTTCTTGTTATGTTTTGCATAACCACCCCATTTTGATCAAAAACAAAATGGGTCCCCCTTGTGTTTGTTTATCCTTGGTATTTTTTTTGGTTCTTAGGAGTTGTTCTTTTTCCTCCTAATTCCTTGTTCCTTTTGTTTGGTGGAAGCAGAACCAAAATGGAAAATGGATTGAGAACTTTGTGAAGGTTCCAAGTCCGGTTTCGGTTCCGGTCTCGGCCCCGTTCTTGCCTTGTTGGTTTTCTTTGTCTGTTTGGTTCCGGTCCCATTTCTTTTGTTTTCCTTTCCTTTTTTTTCTTGTGTCGGTGTTCGTTCCTTTGGTGGGAGTGGAACCGGAATTGGAATTGAATCTGGAACTTTGCAAAAAGTTTCAGATCTGGTTTTGGTTCTGATTCCACCCCCTTTCCTTTGATGTCGTTTTCCTTGCCGCGGGGATGAAACTAGAACCGGAAAAAAATGTGGAGCTTACATCAAGTTCCTAATTCCATTTCAACCTTGCTTCTGGTTTTGCTTTACCTCTGATGTATGCAGAAGTTGTGTACTCATCCCCATTTTGATTTCACACCCGACCAACTGCATTAATTGCATTAATGACAACCTCCTCACACGTGCGAAATGGTTTTTAAACCTTAATGAAGGTTAATTGGCTCATTATCATTATTGCCTATGTTGTTTTAGCAAACTAGAGTTGAGAAAGTGTGAAAGAGGAGCATGATTTGGTCGAGGGAAAGCATCTGCAAGTGGATTCAGATTGAGTTTCATCCTATTTGGTAGCATTTTGAGGTAGGTGGGTTTTTGCCTCCGTTTCATATGTTTGTTTTCCTGTTTCCTATTCGTGGTGTTCCTCGCGCTTTCACAAGACCTTTCTCGTGAATCTTCACATGTTTTTGTTTGTGTTTCGCTTGCTTTTTCAGTTTTTGTTTTGTTTTTCCTTCCATTTCCCATTTGTTTTTTTGTCTTTTCCCGTTCGTTTTTGTCGGTCTGCTATCATCTTCCCATTTTGGTGGTATCCGTACTGTCGTGCCCTAGTTTCTCTTAGGGTTTCATTTTTGAAGGATATTGTGTGCTTTAAAAGGTTGGAAACCTATTTGATGACCCTTTTGATCTTATTTCCATGTCGATTCAATGACTTTCATGTTGGGTTTTTGATGCCCTAATTTCTTGAGTCGATGGGTTGTACAAACTAGGGTTTGTATGCCGTCTCTTTACAATATCGTGCCCTAGGTTGTTTGATCCCACCCCTATTTTGCAAATGTTGAAGTTGCATGTTTATTCTAAGTCTTCCCATGCCTTCTTGTGACCTTGTCCTAAGTCATTATAAGTGTTTGGCTAAATTTGCTTCATGTTTAATGATAAAGTGGCAGAAGTGGAGCCAAGAACAAACTCAACTCATGAGTATGTGCATAAGAGTTTAGGTTTTATTTTAATCCCACTCTCCATTCCACATCCTTTTCTTTTGACAGAAGCTAAACTAGAATGAAATCAGACTTGGAACTATTGAATGATTTCGGGTTTGGTTTCCATTTCGATCGCTGTTCTAATTCTGATACTGACTCCAACCCTGATCCCGCCTTTGTTAGAAGTGTTGTAATTCCTAATCTCTTCCTAGTTCCACCTCTAATAAGTTTCAAATTTCACTAAGTATGAGAGGTTACCTAGGGAAAGACAGGGCAATATCAAAGGTAATCTTCTAATGTTGATTTTCATGCTTTCTATTGGTCTAATCCAGGGTTGATTTGTAGAAGTAATGTTAGGAGTGTCTGGAGAAGTTTCACAAGTGGAGGGACAAGCTACTGAGGGTTCAAGGCAAGTGAAGCCTAAGAAGATAAAGGTGGAGCAACTACCTTATACCTTGAGATACAAGCACAAGAGTGCTACTATCATTGCAAGCAAGTTAGACTCAGATTGGGTAGATATTACCGATACTAATCTAGGTCTATTCAATTATGAGGAGTTGTTGGTAGACACTTTCTCTGAATATGTGATTGGGAGAACTGAGAGGATAGCCCAATTTGGGCTGGAACATGTGACTATTTTCCCACTATCAGTCTAGTGTTTGAAGCTTATAATCACAACAATAGGGGCTTACAACCCTGCAACAAGGAAATGTGTGGATCTTCAAGGTAATGTAATCATTGATCTCTCCCCAAAAATGATGAAGTTTATGTTCAATGCACCTACCCCTCAGAACCCTAAGCAACTAAATGAGGTAGAGGTGTTGCAATTGTTCAAGAAGCATAAAGAAACTAATAGGGCTCACATGAACAAGAAGTGGTTATAGGTTGAAAAGAAGTCTCTGACTAAAGTGCCAAATCAACCTAAGAGGAGAGACTTCCAAAAGGATATTGGTGACTTGATCATGATGTTGTCTAGGGTATTTGGGAAAAGATATTCTACATGCTTCAAGGAGTGGATGTTTCCTTTTATTGAGGAAATTTTGAGTGGAAAACAACAATTTGATTGGGAAATGATCTTGTCGGACAACCTACACAATCAAATGATCAAAGTGAATCAAACAAAGACCTTCTTCATGACTTCATATGTTGTATATGCTGCTGGAAGGATGGGTATATTTCTTGGATTGAATGCAGTAGGAACATTAGGGGAAGCTCCTAGATAGAAGAAGGCATGAGAGCATTATGATCAATTAACCTTGCAAACATCATAGCTGCATTGTAGAAGGGTTAACGATGCATTCCTTTATGTCATCATTAATCGGTTGATAGGAGATGTTGGATACATCTTGAGTAGAGATGCCATGGCTTTGATTGCTGAATGGGGACATTGGTATATCCAATGCCCCAAGTTCTCTTACTTTCGGTTGGTAAGATTTGATGGAAATCCTCATCTACTCCCAAGATGTTGAATGATAGGATTGTCCTCATGGAATTCATATATCAGGCCTTGGCGGTCAATGGAAAGTTTGGAAGTAAACACAAAATAGGATAGCACAAGTTTCCCATGAAGTTGGGAGAATACAATTGTGCTCATATTGTGGCTACAAAAGCATTATGCGATGAATTTAGTCACTTAAGGTTGGGATTGTATACATCCCGAAAGAATTTTGATCCAAAACATAAGATGAATGGTTTGCTTCCTACCATTTTTGAGAAACATTATAACCTATTGGAGGATTTTTGGATGGATTTGCAAGATGAGTATGATGTTAGAAAGAGAAGCTATGAAAGGATTCCTATTCCATTGATGATTGAGTATGGAGTAAAAGAGGACATTCCTGATACACTATCTAATGATGGTGTGGTTTTAGATCCTGACTATGAGGCAGAAAACATTGGTACCAAGAACTTGGACCCCATCAATTGGGATGAGGAAGAATTTATTGATATTAGACAAATTTCTAGGACAATAATGGATAGAAGTATCCAGTGGGTAGTGATGAGGATAAAGGATCCAGAGGCTCAAACTTCAAAGAAGAGGAAAGCACAAGGAACCCAAGGATACAAGAGAACAAAGAGGATAACAACTCCTAAAGAGAAATTATAGTATCTCCCTCCTAGCTCTAGAGGAGAGGCTGATCTAGAAATACCTGCCCTAGATACTCATGAGCCATAAGGAGAAGAAACTACAACTATAGAAGGAACTTCATCCCAACCTTCTCTCCTAGGAGAATCTACTAAGGAGACACCTGAAGGTAGTCTTCATAAGCAAGCAGAGACCCTTAAGGGGAAGGAAATGGAGCTTGAAAATCATGACATTGATATCGATTCAAAGGCCACACAGTCAGATGATGAGCCTACCAAAGTTGTGTCTACTTAGAACATTGGAAATGTTGAGGAAGAACATGTGTTGAATTTGGAGGACCAGTGGAAACTCTTTGAGGATGAAGAGAGAAGCAGATGCTAAAGAACAAGCTAAGGCACTTGCAAAGTAGAAAGATGTTGATGCCAAAGCACAAGCTGATGCATTGGCCAAACAATAGTAATTAGAAGCTAAGGAAAAAACTGAAGAGCTTGCAAGGCACCAAAAGGAGAAGGATGATCCTCTACAACAACAAAAGGAAGCAGAGCTAAAACTCAAGGAGGAAAGAGATAAGTTAGCTCTGTTGCAGAAAATACATGAATTGGAAGAAGAAAAGGCTCAAAAAAGAAGAGAGAGAGAAACCATTGAAGCCAAGTTCAAGGCTGCAAAGGAAGCCCAAAGAAAGAAGGATGAAGAGGAGCTCTTGCTAAAGAATTTGGAAGTAGAAGAACAAGCCAAGCATGAGCATGAAGTAGCCAAAATGTGGGAAAAGTTAAGCAATTGGAGAAACAAAGAGATGACATGTATGAACATAGGATATTGGAAGAGGAAAGAGAGAAAGCTAAGGATGATAGATTTGCCAAAGAAGTAGCAGAAAAGGACAAGCAAAAGGTTGATTCTCAACCAAAGGTAACAATTCTGCAACCCCTCTCTTCTACCACTGCTTCTTCACAACAAGTGGTTACTCCTACTGCCCCAACATGGCTAAATCTTAACTTAGAAAAGAAACAAATAGTCCAGCCCCAACCCCTGAATTGGGATGACATGATGAAATTGATTGAGAAGGAGAGGCCCAAGAAAATGGCTAGAGTCCTTCACTCCACCAAATTGATGGATGCTGGAGAGATTGTGGCTGAGTGTGCCATTCCAATGGTAGATAAGGATAGATTAGAGATCTAGTTAAGTGATTATCATCTAGGGACTGTGTGTTAGCTCTCAAAAATAGACAAGGTCAAAAGAAATTAACCTTCTACTCTTCAGGTGCTGCTAGACCTAGGTGGGTGTACCTTTCTGAATGAAGCAGACTTTGTGTACTTATGATTATCTTTCTTGCAGTGATTTGTCCACAATGGCAAATGGAAGTGAACAAATGAAATTAAACTTGGTAGCGATAGCAATCTTCTGATCTAAATCCTAAAATGCTCAATTAACAGATATAAAGAAACTGAATGAATTCAAAATGATGAAGTGTAGAGAGTAGTGCCTTATTGGGTGTGCGGAGTCAAATGAAATCAAGATGAGCAACACTTCTCTAGAGAAAACTCAAATTATCTGGCATATATTTTGTTTACAACTTGTATAAACATGCAAGACTATGATTACTAAGCTCTACTTTAACAATCCAAATGAATCTCTCTGATTACTGTGATCAACTAAAATGATTTAATCTTTTCTTTAAAGAACCAATCAATTAACCACACAAATACAACAAATGTGCATTGATGAATTGAATATAAATTTGTTATATCAATTTAAACAACCAGAAAGCATCAATCTTGGAGACAGCTTAGCAATACTTTCATTAAATTCATAGACAATTGACACCAGAAATGCGCATCAACATCAATTGACTTTCATAAATACCTCCATTCTCAAAACTTGCATCATAGTCTCTGATCTGATAAAAATACTGTATTGTATCCATATAATTTGCCTACTGTATATCAAATAACTGATAGCTCATGATTCAATTACAATCACAAGATCCATATTTATACACTAGTATCAAAAAAATATATCATACTGAGATCCCATGTCGGGCTTCCACAGAATTCGGGCTCCTTTCATGTCGGCCTGCGACGGTATTTTATGAACTCACATGTCAGCCACAGTATTTGAATTTTATTAATCAATGAAACAGTTGGCGAGACATATCATGGTCATGCCGAAGGCAATTCAATCGTTAGACATCCCCTTGGTTCTATTCGCTATTGCTGTGACTTATCTGAGTTGGAGAAACATCATACAGATTACGTTATATTTCATCAAGAGCCCACTTACCACCTGTATGTCGCTATAACATTTTTCTTGTTACACTGAAGTCAAGAAGTATCCTTTTGTTCCTTTGTGTTTCGTTGTGACCTCACGGAGCTAGGGAAACATCATGTAGATAATAATTCATTATACTGAGATTCACCCCGAACGCCATCTCCCAGTCGTTGATACATAAGAAATTTTCTTACTGAAACGTGTCTCCTCGCTTCATCCACTTCCCTATAACCTTGAGATATCGGAGAGACATCTCACAGATTAGACTTTGCTTCACTGAAAATATTCATTCATCTGGAGTCACTGTGAGAAATTGGTTCTCTCGCCGACGTATTCTTTTATCTTATGTAGGTCACTGTAACATACCGACATCAAGGAGACCTCATCTAGAGTGCACTTTGTTATACTGAAAGACTATCCATCTTGTGTGTCGCTGAGACAAATCAATCTTCATGTCCACACAGTCCCCATTTGTGTTCCATCAGTGAGACCCACGACGTTCGCCAAGACCTTTCTTCGAAGTCACATTAGTCTCACTGAGAACCCCTTTGATAGAAACTCCATGCATAATATCGGCGAGACCAAAGGTCACTCGCCGAGACCTCACCTCGATAGCTCCAACTCATATCGATATAAACCTTTTGTGCGCTGTCGGTAAGACAAAAGACATTCACCAAGACACAATGCCTATACTGCTTAGCTCTCACCAATGAACCTCCACATGTGTTAGTCGGGGAGACATTTTTAAATTCGATAAGACACTACCCCGACGACCAAACTCTTGCTGATAGGTTCCTCCTCAGTTTTCGAAACAATGAAAGAGCCCTGCTAAAGGTGAATGCACATGACTTGTGATTGCTGAGACATCAAAGGAGTTGTGCCGACGGACCTGCAACATACATATGTTAGCATAAAAGCAACATGGGTCGGGGAGACAAGCATGGACCTATGCTGATAGGAATTGCAATATGGAAAATGCATGACCCGATGGATTTTATGGGGCTAAAGCGGAAAACTATAGGTAAAAATACGATGAAGAGAGGGAAATTGTGCTCAAAGTAAGACTCATTTGGAAGATGCAGAAATATGGACAACATGAAAAATCATCAGAATTTTATAGTTCCAACAGTGGCTTCGTCTGGGGATGAATGATAGTAAGATCATTGCAAGGATCTAGATCTTTGGGTGAGCAGACTAGACACAAAATGAGCAAAATGGGAATGGACAAATAGCAGTGAGCATAATGGAAATGGAAATGAATGGAAAACGAATGCAAAAATGGAAGTGAACCAAAACCCTAAACTACTGTGCATGGAAAAGAATTTTAAAAGAGGATAAACAAGAGTTGTTCATGCACTGGCAACCCTTAATCCTCTGTGTTTCAACTTCACCTATTCTAAGCTATTACGATATGAAACTCAAACCATACTTTCCCCTGTCAAATGCTTGGTTTTGCCTTGAGTTCATCAAATTCCTCCTGAAGACATTCATGCAACCTTCCTTGTCATTGTTATCAAAAGTTCTTAGAGAATCATCATGCTCGGTTTGGCCCAGAATCCCAACACCATTCAGTAATTCAAATTCTCTCTTATTGTTATGAATTGTGAAACATTCTCCCAGCTGTATTGAAAATTCACCATCAAAATGCTTCTCTTGAGAAATAAAATGTTCTATCATATCAATTCTATTTGAAATAAACAAATCTAAAACCTTTTTCACTTCTTCCAAATCATCATTAGGAGACAATATTTGATTATAACTCACATCTCCAGGATCAAGCATATACGAACCAATCAAAGCTGGAATTCTATCATCCTTGGTATGCAAACAAATGTCTTCTCCACGAGTTAGAAGTTTCAAAATCACATACCTCTTCTTGAACTGACACATGTATTTGGTTAGCACCAAAGGTTTCTCCATCATCTTGAGAAATGCACTGGGAGTCATAAGAATCATTACACAAAGAACTTTCACTGTCAAAACAAATGTAAATTGGACACAAAACTTTAGGATCACCTTCATGTATATATCACTGATATTCAAGAGTCAGCAAATCTAAAATTTGCTGACTGCTGAGTAAACAAGTCTCATCATTTTCATCACTACAGTTATATTCTTCACTTTTTGCATCATCAAAAAGAGGTCCAAGATCATCAGAGAATGAAAAATTAGAAACACTACTAGCACAGTCATTTATTCCATCATTCAACATACCACTTTGTTTGTCTGAAAATATCTCCTCCTCACCATGAAGCAGATTTGAAAGCACTTCCTCATCAAATGTGTCTTCATAGTACTCAACCACAGCTGGAAGTGCTACTTGTTTACTATCAAATGGATCCACTTTTTCCATTGCTTCTTCCTCTTGTTCATCACAAAAACTACAAGAATCACCTTGCTGTAGATCAAAATCCACAAATACATCTTCACAATCTGAATATTCACTGCTTTCTATGTCATAATTTGTTATGCAGGAAAGAAATTCAATATCCTCATCATCCTCATGCAGGCCATCATATGAGCCATATTGACCTTCACATGTCTTATCTTCTATTAGCTGTAGTGTATGACTGATATCCTGATGCTCATCCGCGATATCACCATTGTCTTCACATATTTTCCCTGACATAGTATCAATAGATTTATTCATCGGATCAAAGGTACATTGTTTTGATGACCCTGGCCAATAAAATGATTCAGGCTCCCATGCTCCACCAAAGTACATCTTCCACACACCGTTGTAGTTTTGTGCAGCATAATTCTCAATTGGATCAGTACTGACTAACTCTGGCTGGGCTGATTCTATCTTGAAATTTCCAAGATCCACATCACAGAAACAATTGATTTGATGTTGAGGTACACAGTCAACAAGTTGGTTCATCCTTGGCTCCCTATACAATCTGACTTTCAGACCATTCACTGGAATAGTTGCATAAGACAAATCAAACTGGACATTTCCCCCAACTGCAGCTGTCCACTGTCTTGACAAAAGCATCCCAAATTGAGGAGGGGTATCAATTACTGTTATATCTATATTATAAGCCACCTGTGGATAAGTAGCCAATTTAACTTCAACATTTCTCATAATACCTACCATAGGAACAAGTCTATTATCCATTGCATAGCACTTTCCATCATATGTATCAACTCACATGCCAAGTTGCTTCATAACTCCTATTGGCATGATATTTATAGCAACACCAAAGTCTATCATGCAATTTCTTAGCAATTTGTTATTTATAAGCAATGTAGTGAAAAAAAGATCAACTTGTGGGGGAGTTGTTAATACATCACCCAAACAAACCTCTGGGAAAATTACTTTCTCCTGCCTATTGACTACTTTAACAGCTACTTTTTTTTCAGAATTCATATATTTTTCATTTCCACTTGTTATCAATTGAACAACAGTATCCCTATATTCTTTAATTTTCATCATCTCAAGTAGTGGAACAAACATTTTTACCTGGGATAATGCTTGAGTGAAGTCAAAAGAAGAGCCCTCCACCTTAAACAATTTTCTTTTGTTTTGGCACTTCTCCTCTGTTTTCTTCCTTCTCTTTTTTACTAGGCTGATCAGGCTTTTGTGTCTCTTTGTGTGATTCCTTCATTTTTTCCTTTTGGATAGACCTCTCTTCATTTTTAGCATGTTGCTTGCTTTCTAGCTTCTTCATAGTTCCTTGTGTTGCCTTCTGATCTTTCATAAAAAATCCCCCTAGGAACACCTTCCATCTCATTTACTTTTTTGTTTCTCAACCAGTATTTAATTTTTGCTTCCTCAACTACGGCAACAGTTTTTTTCTCTATTTCATCTTCAGTAAGTCTCCTCACACTGCATGGAGCAAGCGCCTCAATAGAATGTGGCTCTGTATAATCTTCCTCAGAATCAGAAAAGACCTGCTGCTCAGCCATATGGACATTGTATCTCTGATTTGAAACATCATACTCATAACCTTCATCCTCTGAAGATGAGTACCTCTCCTAAACATGATGAAAAGTATTTGAAGTCAAATACACTGTGTGATCCTCTCCATTGTTTTCTATCAGAATTCCCTCCTCTTGCATCCTTTGGGCCACAACACAATAGTCTGGGGAATGTGGCTTATCACAAGCTTCATAGAAGTAATTGTTACTTACCATATAAGTTTCCTTCTTGCTCAATGGATCATGAATCTTTGTTTTTAGACCTAGCTGTTATAGGTTTTCCATCCTTCCAGTCTGTATTATAAGGCATATCATGCAACCTCGCCCTTTCATTTCTGTATGTATTCTCCTATTTGTACTGATAATTATTACTTTGTTGAAGAGGCCTAGGGTTGTCTCTTTTATTGATTATACCAGCAACCTTCCTGTTGTTTTCAATTGTCAGTGCTATTTTTTGTGCTTCAGCCAAATCTCTTGGGAAGCTATTCTTCAGTTCATACCCTGTTTTAGGATCAAATGCATTCAAATAAACACTCAAAGCTACATAATCTGACAGCCTTGATCCAGGAGGTACCTTAGTCTGCAACTTGTTGAATTTTTGGTTGAAATCATAAATTGAGTCATTTTGATTTTTCTGAAATCGCATCAATTCATGAAGAGCAGCATCTAGTGCATTTAGATTCCCATATTGCTCAATAAATCAATCCTGAAATCCTTGGAGAGAATCAATAGAGAATGCTGGTAAGCTATTGAACCAATCCATAGCCTCCTCAATAAGTGATATCATAAACAACCTCATGTGTAAATCTTCATATGGCGCATCTATGTCTTAGATGGAAGCGTTGAAACTCTTTAAATGCTCTTCAATAGAAATTGCATTACTTCCCATAAATTTAGGCACCATACCTCTCCAACTGCCATCCATAGGGTAAGGGTATAATTGAAAACCTGCTAAATCAAACTGCTTGATCATTGTTGCATGCTGGTGAGGGGGAGGGTTAGGTAGATATTGATATTGGTGCATGGGATTATTGAATTGTGTATGGGGTGTGGCACATAATGCTAATTATGAGGTGGCTGCATATGCTAAGTAGGAATGTGAGGTGGAGGATTTGGCTATTTGTACTAATTCCCTATTTGATTGTGAGGAGCATTTGATTGATTAGAGGGCCCTGCACCATTATCACCCTGCTTATGAGGCGGTACATTCTTTGGGAAACCAGCCGTCTGATCAGTAACTTGAGTTTTCTGCAATTTAGCCTCTAATTCCTCTATCCTCTTCTCCTTTAATTCCATCTGTGCTCTTACTTCTTCAGGAATTGAAAGCTCATAGTTTCCTTTAGGATTTTCATGATCAGTGAACTCATTTTGGTTACCTTCCATTCTTTGTTCGCATTCCTATTGATATCTGAGTCCTCTTGCCTCAAGTCTGGCATCAAACTCAGGCTGATTTTGAGGATTATAAAATGGATTTCTTTTCTCTTTGGGGGTGCAAAGTTCTGCACTTGAGTTATCTCTCCATGTGTCATACCTGTCATAAGTTTCACAATGTTGTCTCACTGCTTTGTCTTTGTTTGTCATGGACATATCTTCAACTATCTTTTTACCCTTGTCAATCCTATCATTTTTATGTGTCCATTTACTATTACCAGCAGGAGCTCCAATATGACCTCCCCTGTATTGAGATCTTCCATTCATGATGAAATGAAGCAATGTTTCTGTCAGAGTCACCACTCACTTTCTTAAAAGTGAGAAAATGCTTGATGTTTCTAATTCCCAGCAGAGTCTATATAAAGTTTCTGACTATGATTAAGGCCTTGATTCTGAATGTATCCCCAGCAGAGTCGCCAATTTGTTAGCTCTCAAAAACGCAGGCAGGATGCCTCAAGAGGCTGCCAATCTCTTGATACGTTTCAGGGTAACAGACAAGGTCAAAAGAAATTAACCTTCTACTCTTCAGGTGCTGCTAGACCTAGGCGGGTGTACCTTTTTGAATGAAGCAGACTTTGTGTACTAATGATTATCTTTCTTGCAGTGATTTGTCCACAATGGCAGATGGAAGTGAACAAATGAAATTAAACTTGGTAGCAATAGCAATCTTTTGATCTAAATCCTAAAATGCTCAATTAACAGATATAAAGAAACTGAATGAATTCATGATGCAGAGGGTCAGGGAATTTTGGAAACACACAATGATTTTAAGGTTTACAAGGTTGCAATCTCAAGCTATCTCCCAGGCACCCTAACGGAGACAAGGCTCAAAGGTTCACTTGTGAATTAAAAAACCTCCCTTATGGTTCTAAACCATTTTAAATCAACTTGAAATGAAAAATAATAGATGATCAACCCAAATTCCAAAGCAAATCAAAAGAACTTCACAAATCCACTTGTTAGATGCACTCTTTCTACCAACACAGCCAAACAGCTTCACAGGACTTTTCACCCAACTTTTCCAAAATACTTGTCAAATAAATAATGGATTTAGACACCCATTAAGGATTTACATAACATACTTCAATATCAAATATAACTCCTTTGGACCAGTTTAGACTTCCAATACATCACCATGGGAAAAAACAAGGAAAATAGGTCAATTTAACAAAGGAAGTACCCTTCAAACTTATCTAATCATCTTGAAACCTTGGGGAAGAAAATTAAATGGCTCAAAACCATAGAATCCACAGTTGGTTTGCACTTGTACAGCCAAAAACACTCCCAACTCAAAAAACTTCCTTTTCTAATGCCAAAACAAGGGCTTCTTGAAAACTAACATTCCAAACACTTCCATAACTTTCTCATTGACTCTACACCATTAGGACAACATATTTAGTCAATCCAAACTCAAAAACATGCCCCTCATTAAGGCAAATCTTCTGCTGCTATACCCTAGCCTCCATCTTCATGCATTTTTCACCGTCAAATCTTGGTGTACACCATTTGATTCTTCTTTCCTACACTTTTAGATGGTTATAATGGTATGATACATGTTAAATATGATCCATTTCATAAGTTTCAGTCACAACCTCTCATGAAATGGATCATTATTTTATGTTGACTCTCAAAATCAATGAAAAAATAGAGTTTTCCTGAGGACAGTCAATATATTATGCAAAGAAATCAATTATTACTACTTTCAGAGCCTTCAATGGTGTTGAAACATGTAATCTCAAATCCCTAAAGCTTCCTACTGGACATAGATTCAATAGAGATCAAGTATTTAACAAAAGAACACCATAAAAGTGCCAAAAAACTATGTTTTTCACTATTTTCAAAAAACAATCCATACAATGCCTGCTCAAAACATCCAAGCTCTGTAAAAATGAATATTTTGGGGTTATAGAACCATTCCCCAACTGATCCAACCAATTTTCATTGATTAGGTTACATAAAAATGATTAAAACTCCTAAACACTAGTTACCCGCCCAAAGTGGATTTTCAAAAATTTGAATTTCCAAACTTACATTTTATTATTTCCCACTAACTAAAAACATTAAAAACAATTACATTATTATTGTTCAACCTTATTTGACACCATTAAAGCATTATAAACCTACCTAATCTCCTAGAACATGATTGTTCCCTTTATATTGCAATTTGGTCCTATGGTTCTTATCTGGACCCTTAGGACATTTGAATCCTTTAATGTTTTTAACCATTTTAAAAGTCATAATAGGCTTCAAAATGTCATAATTAATGTTTTGAGTTCCTTGATAGGTCTTCATGACCCCTGCATCCTCATGTCTCTTGAAGTGTTCCTTGAAGAGCTTGGGTGCTCTTGCACCAATTCAAAATGATGAAGTGCAGAGACTAGTGCCTTATTGGGTGTGCAGAGTCAAATGAAATCAAGATGAGCAACACTTCTTTGGAGAAAACTCAAGCTATCTGGAATATATTCTATTTACAACTTGTGTAAACATGCAAGACTATGATTACTAAGCTCTACTTTAACAATCCAAATGAATCTCTCTGATTACTGTGATCAACTAAAATGATTTAATCTTTTCTTGAAAGAACCAATCAATTAACCACACAGATACAACAAATGTGCATTGATGAATTGAATATAAACTTGTTATATCAATTTAAACAAACAGAAAGCATCAATCTTGGAGACAGCTTAACAATACTTTCATTAAATTCATAGACAATTGACACCAGAAATGTGCAGCAACATCAATTGACTTTCATAAATACTTCCATTCTGAAAACATGCATCATAGTCTCTGATCTGATAAATTTATTGTATTGTATCCATATAATTTGCCTATTGTATATCGAATAACTGATAGCTCATGATTCAATTACAATCACAAGATCCATATTTATACACTAGTATCAGAAAAATATATCATATTGAGATCCCATGTTGGCCTTCCACAAAATTTGGGCTCCTTTCATGTCAGCCTGCAACGGTATTTTATGAACTCACATGTCGGCCACAGTATTTGAATTTTATTAATCATCAATGAAATAGTCGGCGAGACATATCGTGGTCATGCCAAAGGCAATTCAATCGTTAGACGTCCCCTTGGTTCTATTTGCTATCACTATGACTTATTTGAGTCAGAGAAACATCATACATATTACATTATATTTCATCGAGAGCCCACTTACCACCTATATGTCGCTATAACATTTTTCTTGTTACACCGAAGTCAAGAAGAATCCTTTTGTTCCTTTGTGTTTCACTATGACCTCACGGAGTCGGGGAAACATCATGTAGATAATACTTGATTATACCAAGAGTCACCCCAAATGCCATCTCCTAGTCGTTGAGACATAAGAAAATTTCTTACTGAAACGTGTCTCCTCGCTTCGTCTGCTTCGCTATAACCTTGAGATATCAGAGAGAGATCTCATAGATTAGACTTTGCTTCACCGAAAGTCTTCATTCATCTGGAGTCGTTGTGACAAATTGGTTCTCTCACCAATTTATTCTTTTATCTTATGTAGGTCGCCGTAACATACCGACATCGAGGAGACCTAATATAGAGTGCACTATGTTTTACTGAAAGACTTTATCCATCTTGTGTGTCGCTAAGACAAATCAATCTTCATGCTGACACAGTCCCCATTTGTGTTCCATCGGTGAGACCCACGATGTTTGCCAAGACCTTTCTTCGAAGTCACATTAGTCTCACCAAGAACCCCTTTGATAGAAAATCCATGCGTAATATTGGCGAGACCGAAGGCCACTCGCTAAGACCTCACCTCGATAGCTCCAACTCATACCGATATAAACCTTTTGCGCACTATCGGTAAGACAAAAGACATTCACCAAGACACAATGCCGATACCGCTTAGCTCTCGCCAATGAACCTCCACATGTATTAGTCGGGGAGACATTTTTAAATTCGATAAGACACTACCTTGACAACCAAACTCTTGCCGATAGGTTCCTCCTTTGTCGCCGAAACAATGAAAGAGCCCTGCTGAAGGTGAATGCACATGACCTGTGATTGCTAAGACATCAAAGGAGTCTTGCCGATGGACCTGCAACATACATATGTTAGCATAAAAGCAACATGGGTCGGGGAGACAAGCATGGATCTATGCCGATAGGAATTACAATATGGAAAATGCATGACCCGATGGATTTTATGGGGCTAAAGGGGCAAACTATAGGTAAAAATACGATGAAGAGAGGAAATTGTGCTCAAAGTAAGACTCATTTGGAAGATGCACAAATATGGACAACATAAAAAATCATAAGAATTTTACAGTTCCAACACTGTGAACTTGGGAAGGCCTACAAGAAATCATCAAATGGACTTAATTGATATTGTAGCATCCTCCACCAAGTCAATAATGGTAAAGTACAAGCAAATGAAAGATAATCTCAAAGCACAATTATATCAATTGCATAGGTTCTTAAAGGACCTATCCTCTCATGTTTCTATACAATCTGCTACTCCTACAACACCCATTTTGTTAAGTAAGAAAGAAGTTGATGAGCTTGTTGAAATGAGAAGCAAGGTAGGGATGTTGGATAGATGGATTGATAGGTTGAACCAAGAAGCTGAGGATTTGCTTGTTCAAAGTTATAAAGCTCATGATGATGCATTGGATTTGGTTAGTGGCATGAATTCACATGCTAAGGATCTTAGGAAACAAGAGGAAGAATATAGAGAACATACAAAGAAGTTGAAGGACATCAATAAGTTGTCAAAACAAACTTTGTTGGAGCAGTCCATCCTTGAGGAGGATAATGTAGACTTTATTGAAAAGACCATCAACATTATTAGGTTCTGGTCCTCAATCATTTTTTATCATAGGAATGAGGTACAACAGGCTAGGAAAGATTTGAATGAACAAATTGAGGAGTTGGGAGTAGTCATTGCTATGCTTGTAAATGAGGACATCTCTCTGAAAGATGGCCTCCCTCTTGAAAAACTAAAGGAAAAATGGAATAGTAGGTTTGAGGAGGAAATGAACAAGGGGGATGATGGTGATGACTTGTTGATTGATAGACTTATGGATATCAAGGAGGAGATAAAGGCTGCTAGAAGAGAACTCATTAAACTTGGGGATATGCTGGAGTTTGCTTCTGTAGAATTGAAAAGAATAAAGTTTGAAGACAGTTGGGTGGAGGGGCCATATGAAGATGTGCTCCAACAAGTGTTTACTAATTATGATGAGTACATGCTTGAGTAGAAAAAATAGGAATAAAGTGGCAGTGGAATGTTTTGTTGTTGATGGACACCTAATGACATGGTCAGCTAGACAACTCTCTCTTTCTCTCCTATTTTACAAGATCATGACATGACTTCAACTCGAGATTCCCATCAATTCTACCTTCCGTCTTTGTGCATCAGATTTTGATAACAGAGTCATAAATAATTGAACTAAAGATCATGATGGGAAGTCATCTTATGCACTTCTAGTTGTTCCTTAATTGGTGGATCTCAATTTTTTGATTGGAGGAATTAGTGTTAGGACTTGTCTATATGTAGTTTTTCTCTCCATGATGTAAAGGTCGGCTAATTGAAGAAAGATTAAAAGTCTAAGGAGAAATTTAGGAGAATTTTTACAATTTTAGAAACTTTTTACAACTTTATGCAAAGACACTTAGATATTTTTATAGTTTTCAATACAATTTTATGTTATTTTTAGAACTAGTTTTAATGGTGATGTCAATGAACAAATGGTCATTCGTATGCTAGTGAATGTTGTGCATAAATGTCTCTTATTTGATGAAAATCAATAGAATATTTCAAATCTGAGGTTGTTTCCATTGAATTATCTATGAATGAGTTTTCTTGGTGTTCATCGATCTATGAATTTTAATGATGAGCTGATGATATGTTCTTGTTAATTTGGAAGTTTATGAATGGTGAATGATTTGTATGTATTGAATTTTCACGATGAATGAATGCAATGGTATAGATTGTGCTATAGATTGTATCATTTTATGGTTTAGTTGTTTGGAAACAATGCTCATTATGAAGTTTGTATGTCTGAATTGAAGAAAATTCACATTCATGTTTTGTTGTCTTGAGCTTTGTCCTATCTTTTGATATTTATTTACACCCCCCAATCATAGATTAATTTGTATGATGTAGTTTGTATCCCTTTTACCAGCAAGCCCCTTGAACATTACAGTTGCATAGGCCATTGAACAACATCAACACAGTTGAGAACCAACTACAAAGACCTTGGAAGATAGGTTGCTTTGCGTTATCTATCTTTTTCAGGAGAAATAGGGTATAAATATTTTTTTTTAATGTTGTTGTGTTACATTGATCATCAACACCTCTCACAACATCAAATGTATTAGGTATGCCCCAAGTAAGACCTAAAAACAAAAACTTTCATCTATGTATCCACATCTTGACACATGGACCTCGAAACTCAATACAATCTGGAATTCACACTCAATTGACATTTGGAAACTTATCTTCAAAATCATAAAACCAAAAACTCATTCATAGAAAAGTGCAAAATCTCCCACACAAACACATTGTACAGAGAATGACTGTAATATGCCAGGACGAACTCTATTACTCTTATCTCTCAACTTGTATGTCCAATCAAGATGAAATATTGGATTTGAATGCATCTAACAACCACAAAAATTAGGTTAGAAGTGCAAAGAAAAATATTCTTATGTAGTGTGGCACATACCCAAAAATTGACGCACTATAACACTCAACTGGTAGTTTTGACACTTAGTTATATTTCTATGCAATTGATCTTTCAGGATCAACTCAACTTACACAAATGACCTTCATAGAAACTCCAAAACTTGTTAGGTCTAATCAAAATAGTCCACAAAAATGTTGATATCACTGAAAACACTGTAATATACCATTATATAAAATCCATGCTCATGTTTCCAAACAACATCATCAATGACAATCTCCTCAAACTTCTAACAAGGGGGAGTTGAATAAACATATATTAAAACTCAATTATTTCATTTGTAGATTAACAACATATCACAATAACTGAAAAGAAAAAAAGAGAACACGTGCATCACATAGAGACACTAGGATTTTTTATGTGGAAAACCCAATGAGGGAAAAACCACGGTGAGGATTAACTCACAATATATGTAGCTCACTGCTAAAAAGAATTATAATGTCTTCAAGTTCACTACCTATGGACTTGCAGACTAAGTATACAACCTTAGAGAAATATACAATGGACCTGATAAGACTCATTGTCTCAAAGCAGGATACATGAAAAAATAGAATAAGAAAATTGGTTATGAACTACTTTGAAGAAGCCTCTAACACATGCTAAAGTTGCAGTCACTATTTTGTACAATTAGCCCTTCACACTAATTTTGGACACTTCATCATTTTCATTCTTCTTTATCTCTCTTTGCTATCAATCATCATCTTTACAAATGAATTTAATATTTTATAAATATCCTTCACAATAGCACAAACCATTAATTAAGTCGGCTCTAAGATGACCGTTGGATGAAATAATTGATATTATATGGGTCGACTCCAAAACACATCCAAAATAAAAATAGATTTATTTTTGGATCATCATACACTATGTTGGGGCCCAAATGCATCACAACGCATTCTTCAAGACAAGATTAATTGATCATGATCAACCACGGAGAATGGAACAAGTCATGCCAGCCCAAATAGTATCAATACCATCAACACTCTCATTGTTTGAATTCACATAGATGGGGAGGTAACAAAATCATCACGTGGAATGAGTTGTAGGAATTGTAGATCATGAAAAATATTCATTCAACCTTTTCCTTAAGTATCTAATCATCAAACACTAGTGCAAGAGGAGAAACTCATTGAAAGTACATGAACAGAGCATTCCATACAAGTTGTAGCAAATTGTTATTTGAAAACTAATCTTGTGGACCACCACAACACCTTAGAATTGCAAGGAATAATTCATACCCCTATGTGAACATATTCCCAAGTCCACATGGTCATATCTGTCTCACCAAATGAATACAAAGCATTCCAACAAGCCTTTAACATTATATTACATAGAATGGAACACTATTAGCTCTAACTCTTTTTGCAGAAGGTGTAAAGACTTGATTTATTTGATATAATACCTCCACAACATAGATATTTTATTTCTTGAACTGTGAGACAAGAACTTACTCTACAGAAGGATGCAAACCAAAAGGTCATGACTTTGTTATAGTGAATACACTGTTAATACATTTTCCAATCTTCTACAACTTATCTCAATGTGCGGTACACCAATTAGGAATGATATTATCGTAGACATGTAGGGAACATATTGTAACAAGTGTACCAACCACCACATCACTCATCTAGACACTAGTTAGATCACCATTCATACATCTAATTGTATTGTTGACTATATCTCTACACTTGCACTATCTCTAGAATATACATATTTCATCATACACATCTAACATCAATGACAACCCGTAATAGGTTGACATCAATGAAAACACCTATCAAGCCAACAATCTCCCCCTTTGTCATTGGTAGCAACACCCATATGTTACTCTCCCCCTTTGACATCAAGGGAAAATGATACGATATCTTCTATTTTACAACATCCCAAAAATGTATGAGCCTCCCTTACTACATGCTCCCCCTAAGATGGAGATGCCCCAAAACTAATGGTATGAAAAAAATTACAAGTACCCACAAAACTATAAAAAGTGAAAGTTGTCTTATTTACCCTTTTACAACTTCTTTAGAAGGTAGAATATTCTTGTGAGATTTCTTTAGTTTCTCTAGAGTTGTATTCCAATCTATTTTTGCTAAGGTGAGAATGTGATTTTGACATTCAAACTCTATGCACAATTCCTCAACCTCATTTATTTTACTAGGAGTTTTAATTTTTTAACCCACTTCTACTACTTTGATCATCAATCTAGACAATGATGCAAGCCACACATTGATTACTTCTCTTACTAGCCAGAATTGTTTCTTTAATTGTGTTTTTTGATCTAGAAGTAGTGTCAACTGTACATGAAGATTTTTAATTTGTTCCCTAGTGGATGCATCCATATCTCAAGATACATCATATTTTTTGGAAAATTGTGTAATTTGTGACTCAGTAGAGTCAATTTAACTTTTGATATCTTTGGTGGAGCCTGGCCATTTCAAACAAAATTGATAGAGTTGTTGCTTCATTCACACAATCTTAAAACATTTCTATATTTTCCTATAATTTATTGTGTATATTAGCACACCATTTTGGAAGATTCACCCATTCTCTTGTCTTTTATCTTTCTCAAGGCCTCTTGTTCTTCCTTTTGTTGTAAGTGAGGAGTGATCCTTGAAGGAATCCATTAAGAGCTTTAGCTTTTGTTCCAGAGGCAGGGAGACATCAATGTTTACTTTTGGTAGACCTTCCAAAATAGTCTTGACTATCTCATCAACTAATTCACTCTTCTTTGCATGTTCTTGTAGTATTTGTTTTCTTACAAGGGCATTCAAAGCATCACCAAGTTGTAGCTTATGGAGGGGAGAGATGTTTTAAAAGTCAACTTGTCCCACATGTGTTAGAATTTGTAGAAGTTGAGGTGTAACTATCAGATGAAGTTGTATCTGCATCTCCAATAGATCTGTGAAAGAGTTTGTAGATGAAGAACCTTAACCTCTTTCCATAAAAGAATCTTGCTTCTCAATTGTTTTTACTTCTTCATCCCAAAATTTATTTTCCTCTTCTTTCCCATCTTTTTCTATCTCCATACTAGATAATTCTTGCACCTTATGTACACCAAAAACATCTTTTCCTTCTTTCTATGTAGAAATGTCTTCCATTTCTTTATCAGCTTTCTCCAAGGGAGAAACATTATGTTCTTTTTCATATTTAGTGTTCTTCAAAGGTGAGACATTCATTTTACTCTGATCCCCTACACCTTGTGCACTCGTATTCTTTGGAGGAGCAATCTCCTCGTTTAGTTTGACATTTTCAATTGCCACATCATCTGTAGTCATATTATCCTCAAAAGGTGATGTATCTAAGTCACGAGCAGGGGCTTGATCATAAATTATTTCAACATTCTTTAATCCTTCTAGAATTTTTTCTGCCTTTTCTTCAGTTCCATTCTGCATCCTCTTTATTTCTTCTTTATAATTCCCTATTAGAACATTTATTTTTATTTTTTATTTAATTCTAAATTCTTGTCCTTGATATTAAGACAATTTGACCCTTTCTTCATGAGAGATGGATACATCAACCTTTTCTAATGCATGTTGCCTCATCCTTGCTTCTTCTACAACAAATTCATTCCTTTTTTTACTCTACACATTTGCTAGGCTTGTCGGAAGTTGATCAATGATTTCATTTAGAGCCATATTGAAGTTGCTCATATACATGATTATTGCTTGCTCAATTATGGTCTTTTTAGCATGGGCCATTTCATCATAAAGTACAACAACCTCTTGTAATGCATCATTCTCTACAATTGCATTGATAGTAGCCCCAATTTGTAGAGGCTCATGTTTAGATGTTTCCAGAGGAGACTTCATTGTTTCTTCTTCAATTTATTTTTCCATGGACATCTCTTCTTCTTCTTCTTATTTTGTAATCTTTTTCCTCCTCTTCAATACATAGGATTTCAATTTTTCTTCTTCATCTTCCTCATCATCATCCACATTTATTAGAGCAAACTTTTCCCTTGTTTCTTTCTACTTAGTTCTTGGCTTCTTTCTTTCAACAGCCTTGGATTTTTTGGAATATTAGTAGTGGCTCTTTTTTCTTCTAGGAGGTGATTGAGTAGGTTTGGAAGTTTTAACAACAACAAGGGTATATCTGCTTGATCTCCTTGGTCCTTATGGAGTGGTGGTGGGGGCTTGTGATTTCTTCGCAAAAAACCTTAGCAATATTAATCACCCTCTTTAACTTTGATATCATCTTTCCTACAAATTTCATCATAAGTACCAAATCTCTCAACTGTGGTATCCTTAGGTTTTATTGAGAAATATTTTAGCATGTATTGCAATCCAATTTTCTCTAGAAAGTACATAAGGTAGCCTTGTAATCTAGGAAGTCCTTGGTTCAACCGCTTCCATATAACAATTTTATCTTTATCAACCATGAAAGTGATCACATCCTTGTACCTTTCTACAACTTGAGAGGGTATTTTTTCTCTCCTTTTAATTTCACTCTGGAAGGTTTTAAAGAAACCCCAAAACATTTTTTTGCATTGAGTGGTGTCCGAAAAGCTATCATATGATACTTTATTTGATGAGCAATAGGAATATTATTTTTCCAATCCACATTCTTGAAACCAATCATTTCTTTCATGAAATAGAACATAAGGAAAACTATCAAAGTACCATACTGAAAGTTGTAGTGTGACTCCTTGGTTTTGTGAAAATTCTCCAATAGTTGCTACTGCAAGAGTTCACAGAGATCATAATCTTCTCCTTCCTTTACCATCTGATGTGCAGTATAGATGGTGATGGCTATAGCTAAACCCACTCTGTTTGTATAGTAAATTTTGTAAGCAATACCCATCGTGGCATACTGGACTCCACAGTCAATGAAGTCATCTACACTTAGGGTTCTTTTGTCAAATGTAGCTCCAATAAGTTTCATGACTTCTTCATTCTTCACAAATTTTCATGTTGGTACTAGTTTGGTGGAGCACAAACCAATCACAACTTTGATAGCTTCCTTTGTGATTAGATAGGGTTGATCAAGCCAAAATATATCCTCGTGAATTTGGCTTAAAGAAATTATGACCCATTCATCTTCATAGAATTTATTTGGAAAACCCTTCTACACATATAATCCTTTTAGATCCACATTCGCATATTCAGGATTTAGTTGAAAATCATCACCCAAGAGATGATTGAATCTGAACTCTTCCATCTTCAAATGGTTGTATTCATTCAACTTTGAATGAATGTAGATGCAAAAATCATTTGAATGTAGTACATTGATAGGAACATGGGAGAGAGCTCCATCCTTGTTGGTTTCCATGGATTTTTATGAATTTTTCTTAAATTATGGTCTTGGCCTTTCAACATCAATGACAATTGGTGTAGCCATGATATCACTAGGTTTTTCATGCAAACCCAAGAAATACATGTGAATTTTTCTTGTTAGGGTTTGCACGCACTTCTTTGAACACCTTCTTCACTTCCTTGGATTTTAAATGCACTTGATATCTTTCGAATGGAATCAATTGTGATTAGCTTGAGATTAAACATGCTTCATACCAACCCTAAATGTTCTACATTGAATTCCTTTATTGGTTATTAGCAGCTTTTTATTGTTTGTGAAATCACAGAACTACACAATATTTTAAGAAACTTCTGTAGAAGGTGTACTTGCTCCAAAACCATAAACAACTAAATTCATATCAATATTCACCATTATGTTGAAGACTTCAACTTCTTATGCATTTCAAGGGATTGACAAGATCTAAAATTGCAACTCCCCTCGAGTCAATGCATTCTCTTCAGTTATCAGAGGACTCATCTGTACCATGTTGAGGTACAGATTCATTCATCACTTCATTTTCATCCTTCTTCTACCAAACCTTTTTCATCTCCTTTTGTTGACTGATGACAAGTCTCTTTTGAGAAGTAGATCTTACACTCTTTCCCTTGCAGAATCTTGCAATGTGTCCCTAATTTTTGCAATTGTAGTCGATGATACTAGCTTGTGAAGAAAAATTGCTTCTTCTCATATTTGATCTACAATCAATAGCCTTATGACTGAACTTGTTGCATGTGTAGCAGTAGCTATAGAAGGATTGAGAGGTCATAGCATTGTTCCTTACCACTTTACTTTTGTATGGATTAGCCTTGTGGCCAAATTTGTTGCAAGCATAACATTGACCATGAGATGATTGAGTGTTCATATAATTGTACCTTGAAGGGTTGAAGGAGTTTGAACTCATTTTTCTTTTGCATTCAACTACCTTATGTCTAAACTTATTACAAGCATAACAATTACCATTAAATCTAGTAGGAGCAGTTTGTTTGGGAGCAAGCTTTTTGTAGTTCTTTTTTCTTTGGACAAGAATGAATCCGCCTTCTTTCTTGTTGTCATGATTTACCACTGCATCTTCAAAGGATGTTTCCTTATGAATTTTTGTGCACTCTTTCTCCTTCCTTGTTTTAGTTTGTCCTTTTTCTTTAAAGTTATCATACAAATTTGTCGATGCATTGATCAAGGGACTTTTCCCTTTTTCAAAACCTAGTCCAGATTTCTCTTTTGAGGGTTTTTGAGAGTTAATTAACTCATCAATAATTTCAAAGCCTCCTCTTAGTTTTAGACATTTTTTGTTTTGTTTTTTATATTTTTCAAGTTCTCTTCTCAAGGATATAATTTATTCCTCAAGCTTTAAGCATTCAACAGTCTTGTCATTGAGCCTGATATTATCCTCAATCCTCTTTCCTTCTTCAAATTTGACTTTTAAATTTGTGATCAAGTCTTAAACTTCTTTGGCTTTCATTTCACATCCATTTCCTCCTTCAATTTGAGCTTTTAGTTTGATAATTTATTCTTTTGATTCTTTAGCTTTTTTCCTCAATTTATCTAATTGTCTCTTTTAATTTTTTCAGCATGCACTCATTTTGAAATTTTGCAACCTTTCTTCATCTTGATCTTCAAGAGTAGACCAAAGTTCTCCTTCAAAATCTACTTCACAATCTTTCAAATTGATATCCCAACCTTCATGTTCCATCGATTCTAGATCTGGCTCTAGAATAAACATATCATTGATTTATGTAATAGACCCCATGTGTTCAAGAATAGGATCAATCTTAGCTATTAAGCTTCTCAAGGCACTTGGATCTAATACCAATTGTTGAACACAATGATGTGTTGAGATGGCGGTGAACCAACATATATTAAAACTTGATTATTCCATTTGCATATTAACAAAACATCACAATAACTGAAAAGAACAGAAGAGAACACATACATCACATAGAGACAATAGGATTTTTTACGTGGAAAACCCAATGAGGGAAAAACCACGGTGAGGATTAACTCACAATATATGTAGGTCACTGCTAATAAGAATTATAATGTTTTAAGGCTCACTACCTATGGACTTGTAGACTAAGGTATACAACCTTAGAACAAGATTGTAATGCCCCACCACGCAACCCTAGGGGAAGTTGCAAACTACTAACAATTCCACAACAATTTTTTTTTTAAAACATACAATTACATGTATAATAACGACGCAAAGCCAACAATCCCCTAAGGTCACGAGACAAAGATTAATTAATTCACAAATTATAACCACATGCATGAAATGAAACATAACAGCATTCACTTAACTAATTAAAACACATACATTCTATACATGAGATTTCATTAAGACCATGAGATCCTTCATGGTTACAAAAAAAAAATAGAAGTTATATAATTACAATTACATCTCTCATTCCCAGAATGAGGCAAACCAATAACATGATTGTTTATTACAATTTCCACCTCGATAAAAATGAGGGGTAAATAAAATACAAAAGCACTAGCATAAATGAAACCAAGGTAGCAACTGGAATCCCACGAGCCCTCCAACACGAAAGCCTTGTCCACATAAGCCAATGCCAACACAACGGAGTATGGTGCACGTTCCACCCAACCATGTGATACCCGAAGGCTCACTCCCCGTGCTAGGAGATAGTAACAAGGGTTTCGGGTCAAGATCAACAACCTCTAAACATAGGCAACATGACTCAACTAAACAAAGATACGAACATGACATTACATGACACAAAGGTTATGATGCTTACAGATCTCAAATACATGAACACATCATGACTACAAACATAATGTTGACTTAGGAGAAGTGTCATCACAATGTCGCATGGGATATCCTGGCAAGTCTTCCTAGGTCCCGGCCCCCATCTCGGGATATCCTGGTAACCTCTAACGACTCCCGGCCCCACATGCAAACCATTGTGGAATCAATTATCTTTCAAAGGGACAATATAACGACCTTGCCATTCTAGGCCTTCTCGTCTCATCCCAAGTCTATACAAGCACTTGCGTCCATGAGCGAGGCAAAATTAATCTTTTTAAATGATGGTACCACCTAGGCTAATTAATTCGTTTAAGTTTTCACTGAATTAACCAACTTACATTGAGATCTCTTGGCACCACTTTGTGTGCCGGCCCTCAATGCAAGCCACTTCTCTAAGACAACACGTGGAACTATGCCACCACCAAAGGGTACTCAAGTGCAACCTAGGGACAATGACTCCCTAAACACAACATAAAGTGAACGTAGCCCATTTCATAATATCCGGGTACAACACGGAACATAATTAAGCACTACCCAAGGCAAACAAGGTCAACCGTCATGACAGCAACCCCAAAACACATGAACGAAGGTCCTACTTGGAAGACTTACATAGTACTGACTAGACTGCCCCACACCAAGTAGAAGCATTATAAGCAATATAAAGTAGACTACATTAGGATTTCGTAAATCCAATTCACCCAATGCATTGGTGCATTACACAAATTAAATAAAATCAATTCTGGCACAATTACATGAGTGTGATCTAATGCGTTGCAAATATTTCCGTAATCTACACTTGATCATTTAATAATAATGCAAAATTCTCATAATGATAATAATTCCACATACATTGCAAAAATAACTTTACTACAATACTCAAATATCATTATATTTATAAAAGACACATATATATATAAAAATGCATATACTCGACATATATATATATATTACTACGCATTTTATATATACATATAATTAATACTTAAATATTTACTTTAATATTATAATTTCCAGAATTAAACCATAGTACATTATTTTATTATTTAAAATATAATAAAAAATATATTTTAATATATATATAATATATATATTTATAAGAAACTAATATATATATATATATAACTTATATATATTAAATATATTAATTATATATTTAAATAATAAATTATTATTATTATATTTTTTTTAAAACATTGAAATTCTAAATATTTATATATATATATTAAATATGATATATATATAATATATTATATATAATATAATATAATATACATATATTATATTTAATATATAATATATAAAACAAAAAAAAGTTAAAAACATAAAGACACGCATAAGGGAGAACAGGGTATGGGTGGCGCCCTGCCCTAACAGGGACGCAGCCTCCATTGCTGGGGCTACGGCCTGTGTGGGCAGCGACGGCGCTGCCTTCACAGGCCGCTGTCCCCAGCCGTGGGGGGCTGCCATGGGTGAAGCCCCTCCCTCCTTCCGTCGCCCGAACAAACGGCGGTTCGTTTTTCTTAAAAAAAATCAAAAAAAAATTCGACTAGTAAAAACAGGGTTTCTGGTAAAAACAGAAAATGAAATTCGGATTTATTCTTTCATAAATTAAAAAGATAGATCCAATATAAATATATATATATATATTTATATGTAAGTATAGATGTATATATATACATATGTATATATATATACATATATATAAATATATATCCAAATTTCAACAAAAAGAAATCAACACACAAAATTTCTTCATACCCAGATTGGGCAAATGTTCACTCCCAGCATTTGAAATGAAAATGAAAACAATGGATTTAATCAACCTAAAATGAAGATTTCCCTTTCCTTTTTTTTTCAATTCAAAGAAAGTTTTCACAACACACAGCAATCTAACAAGATTTTGCATTGAAATAACCATGATTTCACAATATTTTTGGAGGATTTTGATTCAAATTGAATGAAGTTTTTGATGGGTTTATCATCTAATTCACAATTTTGAAACTTGAACAATTCTAAAACAACTTTTACATGATTTTCAACATAAACAAAAATTGCATAAGGATTAAACCAAGCACCTTGTGTTTTCTCCAACTTGAAGCCTTTCAATGGAGGTTGCTCTCCAAAATTTCTTCAACAAATCTTTCAAAAACACCTTCTTCCAAGAATTTCTCCAAGCTCTTTCAAGTTTTTCTTGCTCTCCAATTTTTTTTTACCCAATTATGAAAAAGATAATTCAAAAAAGAAATATATTTTCCTTATGCCCTTCTCCAAATTGTCAAACCCCTAATTTTAGTCACCCACCAAAAGTTATTGCAATTTAGATATTTTTTTGGATATTTTCATTTTTTGGAAATTAATAAACAACTTTATTTTCCTTTTCAAATGCATAATAATCATTTAAAACAAAATTCCATTTACCCCACAATGATAACTAAATTCATTTTATTTCACAAAATTGAATCCAACTATTACATTTAAAACAAATCATTTTTAATTTTATTTTCTTACATGAGGAATGCAAGGCAATTTTCCCATCTTTTTTTTAAAAAAAAAAAAATTCTCAATTTAATAATACTAACACAATTGAACTAATTTGATTAATCAACAATAAATCTAATTCATGATTAGATTATTTTATCGATCAAATTAAATTAACTAATTAATTAATAAGCACTCTTTATGAATTTTGGCAATAATCTAAAATAAAGCAAACACCATTTCACTAAGAAATTAATCATGCAAGCAAGGAGAGACAAGACGAAAAGAAAATAGCTTATCCCCACTGAAAACCCGATGACCCACTATGGCTAGGGTGATGTCACGACACAAAAACCCAAGCTACTATCTCCTAATCGTTTTCCGTTGAACAAGGGACATGCTCAGACCTGCGAAATTAGGTGGAGTCAATGTCCTGTACCTGCATCCTGCACACAACACGAGTGTCGAACATGCATATATATATAAATATTAAAGCACACCGTGAAGTGGTAATCGTGGAATCACATGGCACTCACATGCGAGTGGTGTGATCCCGTCCCCTTCACCAATACAATATCGCTAACTGATGCCTCTAATCCTCAATGGTATAATCAAAGCATAAGCATCCATAATTCACATACATGATAATCTAATCCATAACCTGCAATAATAATATCATCTGATTAAAGTACTATCACATCAAAACATAATGTTTACATCGCTTAACAATTAGCGGTCAAAGAAATCAAGTTTATAACCATCGTGCTGACAAAGCAAAACATACATAACGAACACTGTTCGATCAAAAGAACAAAATGGAGGGGTGCTACATCATAATGGACCTGATAAGACTCACTATCTTAGAGCAGTATACATGAAAATTTAAAATAAGAATATTGGTTATGAACTGCTTTGAAGAAGCATCTAACACATGTTGAAGTTGCAATCACTATTTCACACAATTAGCCCTTTACACTGATTTTGGACACTTCATCTTTTTCATTCTTCTATATATCTCTTTGCTATCAATCATCATCTTCACAAATAGATTTCATCTTCTATATATATCCTCCACAATAGCACAAAACACTAATTAAGTCGGCTCCAAAGATGACCGTTGGATGAAATGATTGATATTTTGTGGGTAAACTCCAAAAAATATCCAAAATAAAAGAGATTTAGTTGTGGATCATCATACACCATGTTAAGGTCCAAATGCATCACAACACATTCTTCAAGACAAGATTAATAGATCAAGATCAATCGTAGAGAATGAAACAAGTCACGTTAGCCTAAATAGTATCAATAACATCAACACTCTCACTGTTTGATGTCACATAGTTGGGGAGGTACCAAAATCATCATACGAACCAAGATCTAGGCATTGTAGATCATGGAAAATATTCATTCAACCTTTTCCTTAAGTATCTTATCATAAAACATTGGCACAAAATAGGTTGACAACACCTATTGCCAACAAATGTGGTATGTCTACACTCAGTATTTAAAATATAATACAAACATGAATTATACTATTCCAAATATAATTTCTAAACTACTAAAGTTATTAAAAATACTAAAGATTAAGGAGTTCAAATGTAGAGTTCATATAAACATGTTAGGATGTTTATTTTAGTTACAACCTTTATTCTTAGATGATTTTTTTCTTTTGGATAAATGACACTTAACTAAAATTTATTTTGAAATTAAATTTGGCATTACCTATTCTTGAATAAGTTTAGAAAGGGTCATTGGATCAACTATTTTACATTCATTTTGATATTTTGAATTCAAGATGTATATTAAAATGTTAAATTTCTTATGAATATTTATTAAAATAATAAAGAATAATAATGAGTTTTGAATTGTATTTTTATAATTTTTAAATAAAGAACTGGGTGTTCTACAACTTGTTCTCATTGATTGTTAGGATACAATGATGTTAGCCTTACATTCCCATATTCATGTTTGATCACTAAACTACTTGGAATATGTATCTAGAGACATATGATGGTTGAGAGATATTATATTTTTTTTTGGTATCCTTATATTAACTTAAAATAGTTTTGTAGTCATTTACAAGGATATTACTTATGATAGTGGTAGTTACAAAGTGATTTGAATGCATATATGCCACTTTATTATTCGTAGGTTCAAGGGGATAGACTGGAAAATTTTAATATAGGGCGAGTCTTTCATTATCTATGGTCTTCATTTTGGAGCACCATTTTTAGAAGTGTACTATGATGTGTAAGAGGTCAAAGCATTTTGAGTGGTTTCTATTTTTGGTGCATTGAATATTTGGTCATGGGTGGCATTTGATTTTTTCCATATCATGGTTTTTATGGTCGTTCATTTTGGTGAATCCACTCATGGTTTCATCTCTTCAATTTCTTATAAACCGTATGCACTAGATAATTGTATTATGGCCTTTGGTAGTTTGAGTACTATCAAACTACCAAAATACTATGAAATTGAGAGAAGTTGATGTATTGATGTAAAAATATTATTTTGATTAATATAGACTTGTGATCTTTTTGATGTTAATTTTTTTCTTCAAAGAGTTTATCCACATACATACAAATTCAATATTATGTGTTTTATTTTATGAGCTAATTTTATTTTTAATATGTTTCTCTTTATTAATCTAATGGTTAGCCACATGTAACTTTTATTGGTATGTTTTTTTTACTATTTGTTTAAGTTTTCATTGTAGTATATTTAAAAATTCAGTATTAAAGCTTTGATTTTATTTAGAGGGGGACACCATTCTGAAAATGTTGTGGGTTTTTTGGTTGTAGTGGGAGCTCTTGACTTAGTGATTTTGTAGATCTATATGTGTTGGAGCCATGGAATTTACTTCATGTTTAGAGAATTATAAGTTCAATGGTTATAGGTATGAGGCATAAAAGTAAAAAATGGAGGATGTCTTGGAAGAAGGGGATTAATGGAGAGTTTAAAAAAAATAAATCATATGGATATGTTATATGAAGATTTTACAAATTTGGACAAGATGGCATAGGGAACCATATTATTATGTCTTATAGATTTTGTTCTCATGAATTTTCCTATGGAAGAGAATGCGTGATAGTTACCAAACAAAGAGTCATTTTAATAAGTTTTTTTTAAAAAGAAAATTGTATTCCTTAAAAAAATAGATTTTTTAATTGAGAGTTTGAATGCTTTAAATTTAGTTTTGATTCACCTAGGTTGCTATATAAAGAGAATAATGCATTTTACTACTTTGTTCTATTCTTTAATTTAAAAAAAAAATCATTTCTCTAAGTGGTTCTATTTTAGATTAAAAATGGATGTCATTGTTGCTAGTTTTATTAGAGAAGAATAAAGGATAGTTCAAAACCCTTGAGAAGAGTTGAGTGAAGTGTTGGAATTGTGGGAAATAGAAATAAGGAATACAAAATTTACAAGATAACTTATGATGATTCCTCAATTGAGAAATCCACCTATGGTGGTGATAATGATGATTTTTTAATGTTTTTGATAAAGGTGAAGTGGGTTTTTGAAAGGGCCTAAACTCTTCTACATTAGATGAACCGAATTATGAGGACACGTTTCATGAGGAGTGAAACAACTGAAAGAAAACAAAAAACTAGTAGAGACAAGAAAAGAGGATAGCTCAAGATTATCATAAAAATAGTCAAGAGAAAAAACACAAGGACATTAACACTCTACTAGCTAAGATCAGCTAGATTTTTGAGACCAAAGGTCACGTGCCACTCTTTGGAAAGAAAATCAACTTGATCTTGGAAATATAGTATCATCATCAAGCTCAACACCTAGGTTATGGTAATATGTTCACTCTATCTATTTTAGAAAGCCCCTCATTATTGGTATTATTTTTCCTCTTTTGAATCTTTCTTTGAGGAATAAATAAACTGTTGGTAGAAGTTTTGATGGTGATTTTATAAAAATTAATCACTTTAGTGATGTTTTCTTTTAATTCCTTTTGATTATTTTGTAGCATCAAGATTCTTTGGTCCATATTTTCTTAGCTTTGGAACATGGTAGAAAATATCTTAACCTCTTCACAAAGTTCCTTATTGAATTGCACTTTGACTTTAGTTTCTTCATTATCATCCTTGAAGAGCACACTTTCAATGCCTTAAAATATGCTTCTAATGTTCTAATATTGCCACTTGAATTGATTGATTGTATTATTTTGTACATTTGAATCTTCTTCAAGAATGTTAATTCTACCTTTTAAGATTTCACAATTCTATCAAGGAGATTTATGGGTAGATTAGAAGTGTTAGGGGGACCATGAGCCTCAATAAGGGCATTGCAAGAGGAACCTCTAGTTACAAAATTGTTATTTTTGTTGGTAGTTTGTTTGTCTATGGAAATGGAAGGATGAATTGGGGAAATAGGAGAAGGACCATCCAACATGAGTCTCTTTCCTTTTTTTATAGGTTGCTTGGGATTGATAATATTTTCCTTAGATAGAATAGGGAGGTTGTAGTTAAGGGCTATATTATCCATAATCTGGGTAGCCTTAGGGTAAATAAGAATCTTCACCACTCTTAACATAGTATTTAGCTTAGGACTTATGAATGACTGGGGGAGCTCTTGAGATTATCATGCACAAAAACTTTTAAAGTGTAGAGGGGGGTAAGTTTTGTCTTTAGAGGCCAAGGAATCATCAACTTGGGGGCTGGTAGGGGTTGAAGTATAAGGGATGGAAGAATCCTTCTTTCTCTTACGAGGAAACTTAGAGGGGTTAAAAAACTACTAGAAAGAGTGTGGGATAGGAATTTTTGCTAATTCATATCTATATAGATAGTAATTCAAACCCTAATGAAGAGGAAAGTCTTTTTTTTCTAAAAGGACATTAACAATTGATTGTTCAAGGGAAACAAGGAGAAAAATAGGAAACTCCTCATCTTCTTATGGTGTGTGTAGTTTAACATAAGGAAATGATAAGAATACACATGTTTATATTTTCTTTCAAGAGTGAAGTTCCTGATAAGTTTAAATACAACCTCATCCCAAGGATTTGATAGGTTGGGCTTTCTGAAGCTATTCTAAATCTATATATCTTCTTGCATTTTTGATAATAGAATCCTTATGCTCTTGATTTTAGGGATGTATATTTTTTTGGATTTTTAGACCATCTTCAATATGTTTAAATAAATTATAAATCTAACATACACCACCCTACTTTTAAATAATAGGTAGGTGTGTTTGATAATATTATATCATACCCATTAATGGATTCAAAGAAATAAATGAGCCCACTCTTCCTCAAGATTTTCTAGATTATGGTAATTTTTTTTTTTTCAAGATGAATCATTCCTAAGTTTATCACTCCCCATTTTATTTACTCTCTTATAAAATTTAGTTTTATTATCGTAATTATAAAAAAAAGAATTGGGATGTGTAATTCCAAAGATTGAAACTCAAGCAAAAATAATAAAATAATTCAAGCTTCTATTCTAAACTATTCTAAACTTCTAGATAGAGCTCAATAATGGAAAAAACAAGATAATAACATCAAAATTTAAATTCAAATGTTACCAAAGCCTCGATTGTTGAATGATTTTCTCCTTTAATGTTGGGATGTGGATTCTCCTTGCTTGAATGATACCAATTTTGATATCATATACTTAGCATGAATGATAATGGATTTATTTGTATAAGGGGATGGTAGAAGTTATAGATTTTGGGAATGGGGAATGAATGGCCAAAGATCTAATTGTGAGATCAAGGGTGAAGAATGGTTGAGAGGAATCCCCTAATATCTAGGAGAAGATGGAGGTTGGAGATGAATGTAGTTAGAATGTGAATGACTAGGATTAACTTACCAAATTTAGTTAGTTGTGAGGATGAGGGAAATTAGGGACATTGTTGAACACCAAGAATACTGAGGAGGGGTGAATCAGTATTCCCTTAAACCATTTTATCATAATCCATCCAATAAAAATAACACATCAAAAAGTAGTAATGAATGAAAGCATTAAATAATCACAAGATCACATGACACACAAACATTGGTATTTTTATGTGGAAAACCCAGAAAGAGAAAAACCATGGTGAGGATTAACTCATAATATATTATAACTGATTATAAGATATTACAGAGGCTCACTACCAAGAAACATTGTTCAATAGGGCTCACAACCACAAAATAGAAATGGCCACACAACCAGAATGTGAACTGATACAAAATGCACCTTCCTTGTGTTGAATTTAATTCCTTTGAAGTTCTGAATACGAAACATTGCTCTGCTTTACATTCACTCAATATTCACAATATATATACTATAGATATAATCATGTACATACAAAATTTGCATTTTCACATCTCATCACATATTATCTCACCTATAATCTCAAAAATGTATTACATATATACCCAATATATCTGCATACATCAATTAGGTCGGCCTAATTAGATGTAGCCCTTTATTAAATAAAAATTTCTTTGTCAGCTCCATACTTGAATAAAAAAAACCTTCGTGTTTAAACCAAACATGCACCACTTAATTTAGGTTGACATGGAACTAAAATATATCTTACTAACATCCACAATACATATTTAATTACCACAATATATGCCAAGCTTTAGGTCGGATAGGAATTAGACCTAATCACAAAATATGCTAACTGATCAAACACCAGTGATAAACCCGATCACAAAATCATGCACCATCTGGAATATATAATGTACTGACACTTGTAAGAAATCTCCCAAAATTTCAAAGTTTGATTCCTAACACTTGAGCAACGTAGACTAGATTACTCATACCCATTTACATTGCACAAAGCCAAAACTGTATACCGAACTTTTGTCACTTATACCTTTAAAAATATACATCCAAAATGATTGAAATCTTGATCATAGATGCACATAATGGTCAAGAAAAACATATTATCATTGCATAGATAGATCTTATCACATGAGAAGTTGTGGACCAAAATACCTGATTAAGATATTTTCATTTTGTTCATCGAATAAGTGAAAATATCAAAAATCAATGTTGACATCAATGACAACACATTAAGGGGGTTCCTTCTTCATTCTTTCAACAATATCCCCCTTTTTCATTGATGGAAACATGTGCCAAAAATGAATCTCCAAAACTTTAAAGCATACACCATCTCCAATCATCACAACATACTCCAAACATATCCAAACACCAAACTTCTCCCCCTTTGAAATCAAGGACAAAGGGTGTGTTAGTAACACACATGTGAAATTGAAACCTGATGCATATATATAGGTGAACAACTGCATTGAATGTACTGACTCCCCCTTAAGAGTTAACTCAAAAAAATTGAACCAACTACATATACAATGGAAAATTGGAAAACAAGTAACGCAATGAAAGAATATACAAGTAAGAAATGTTTGATCAAAGGAGGAGGAACCATCAAGCTCCTTAATAATATCTTTCCAAGTAGACTTCCCTTCATTATAAGTTTTCTTGGTTACTGCAAGCGATCTATACAATGAATCTAGCTTTACTATACTCTCCTCTCCCTCATCTAGAGTGCTTGGATTTGGATTTATCTTTATAAGATTCTCTGTATCAGTTAGGGAACTTGACACCGATATATGCTTGTTCTTCACCAAGTCCCCAAGCTATCCAAACCACCTTATGATGTCTTATTTTTGCCTTTGTAAAGTAAAGAATCTATTATGCAGATCTGTGATTGCAATCCAACTGGTATGATCTCTATCCTTTGCAAGGTCATAGGCATCGAAGGGATTAGTTATTTGTGACTCAATTGAGTCTATTAAGTTCTTAATTCCTTGAGTGGCATTCAACCACCTCATGTAGTACAAAAACAAAGTCTTAGCCTCGTCTTCACATTTCTTTACATCCTTCAAGCATGTCTCCACTTTGTTATGTATTGATGCACATCTCTCTTGTAACTCTAGTAGTCTCTTCTCAGCAAACCTTGTTTCAACTTATTTTTTAGTTTGTTCTTTCAGACAGAAGGTGTACTCCTTAAGAGAATCAACCAAAAACTTTAGATTTTCCACATAAGTTATAGAATTGTCAATTGAAGTACCAGGAGTAGCATCTTGCAAATTTTTTATAGCCTCATATATCAATTATGTTCCCTTTTGATGAGTCTCAATTATCTCTTTTCTTGCAAAGGCATGAAAGACATCTCCAAGCTCCAACTTTTTAATTGGTGAGACCACCAGATCCACACTTCCTTGATACATTGGGAGTTGTAACAACTAAGGAGAAATTGCTAGTTGGAATCTAATTTGTCTTGTCAAAATACCCTTGAGTGGATTGCCAGAGGAGGTTTCTCCGAAGGGATTAGATAAGTCCATGGTATTTTGAGCATCTTCTTCATTCTCTCCATCTTCAAACTCTTCTTCATTTTCAACTTTTTCTTCTTCACTGGAGGGGTTTTCCTTTTTCTTATCTTTATCTTCATCCTCCTCCTCCTCCTCATCATCATCTTTATTATTGTCCTCTTCTTTTCCTACTTGTTCTTCTTGTTGGAAAGAGACACTACACATCTCATCTAGTGTTTTCATTGATGGAAACCCTAGTCAGTGATTTGATCCACATTTCAGTAGTTGCTTATACCAAAAGTTAGATTGAGTTTTGTGATTAACTGTCAAGCTAAAACAAATCATTTGAAAAAGTTGTGCTTTTAAATTCATATGCAATTTTTTTAATCATTTTGAGTTGTGGATCTCAGGGAAGGTTTTTTGATATATGATCTATGTTATCCTTGAATCATAGAGCCTCATATCAATTAGTGTGAAAGTTAGAAGATCTAGTTGATTGATTTTCTGTCTAATAGTGCAAGAAGGCTGACTAAGTGAATATAGCATGTTGTGGATCTTCGAGGAGTAATTGTTTGAATTGTTTTGTGTTCAATCATGTTATTTTGGGTCCTCACTATGTTGTGGCTGACTTTGGTTGGTGCGCATTGAAAATTATCTATAGATTGAGCCGATGGTTTGTAAATATTTTATGTTTTGTTGAAGCCGACATGTGGTTGATTAAATCTTTAGTTGCAGATATATATAAGCGATCATTTATATCATTTGGATGTATGTATGAAGTGTGTTGATGTATTTTGTGAAAGTCAAAAGGATTGTAAAGCGATTATACATAGTTTCACTTGTGCATAAAAAGATTTGTGATCCAAATTAAAGAAGACAAACCAAAAGAGTAGAATCAGACAGAAGGTCAAGAATGTGATTGATGTTCTTAATCAGAACTATAATCAGGCATTAGTAGATGCTATTCTCTTAGTTCAAATCTTCTAGATGTAATCCAAATGTTTTGTAAGACAGTGAGTCTTCCTTTTGTATTTGAGCAATGAGCTCTGGGTAGTGTGCCTGAATGCATGTGCATTCCCATTTGTAAGAACTTATATTTGAGTATACTCATATTGTGGATTGACCTCCACTGTGGTTTTTCCCCTAACAAGGTTTCCATGTAAAAATACTTGTGTTATGGTTTATTGATTTGTGTTCTTGAATCTTTCTTTCGATTCAATGATATAAGTGGTTTAAAGATCGGGTTAATAAATTTAAATTTTGCAGAACACTGATTCACCCCCCTTCTCAGTGTTCCTTGATTCCAACAATTGGTATTAGAGCCTTGTTCCTTGGAAGAAGTTTAAAAGCTTGGGGAAGATCTGGGAAAGTGATTCAATGGATTCAAGCAGTCTTCAACAACAAATTTTGGTGGCACTAGATGATCTTGATCAGTCCAAATCTAAAGTCTAGGAATTGTAGGCAAGCCTCATGAATGCTAAGAAATTCATTCAATCATTGAAAGATAAAATCAATGAGTCCAGGGAAAAGAGAAAGGAACTCTCTGATTAGCTTAAACATAAAGAAAGTAAGAGCATGGAAGGTGAACACCTGAGTCAAACCTTGAAGGAAAAGACAAAAGAATGTGAAAATTTTTCCAGAGATAATGTTGTCCTGAAGCATGAGATGGAATCTATTGTGATGAGGATGACCAAGGAGATTGAAGACATAAAGAAGAATAAAGAGAATCTTGCTTAGTCCTTGAAAGAGAAATCTAAAGAATGCAGTCAAATTACTGATGGATTCAATCAGTTGGAGCTTGAATTGGAACAATCTAGAAATAATGAAGAAGAGCTTGAAAAGAAAATTGTAAATCTCAGAGATGAACTTGCTACTACAAATGAGTTCAAGGAGAAGTTCAAGATTAGCTCAACCAAGCTTGATGAACTGATTAAAATTCAGAGGACTGGAAGTGACAAGTGAGGTCTTGGATATGAGAAAGGATAAAGTTTCAGATCTACACAAAGGAGATTTAGGCAAGGAAATCATTTGAACAAAGTTGGAAGGTGTCCAGTAAGATGACCTAATGCTCAAAGGTTCAATGTTTACTATTTTGTTTGCAATAAATTTGGTCATATTGCTACTCAATTTAGAAGTCAAATGAATCCAATTGGTCCATCATTCTCAGGTCAGTGTTTCAATTGCAATAAGTATGGTCATAAGTTAGTTGAATGCAAAAATATGTCAAACAAATTTTTCAATAGAGATGTCAGATGTTATACTTGCAATAGATTTGGCCGTATTGCTAACTAGTGCAGATCAAGAGAAAATCAATGGAACAATTGGTTTGGACAAAGAAATGTTGTGTGCTATAACTGTAACAAATTTGGTCACATTGCTAGATTCTGTAGAAGTAGGAAGGGTCTGGTAAATCAAGGGAAAAACATGCAAAAGGATGAAAAGGGAAAAGTTACTACAGATGAGATCGGGAAGAAAATGAAGAAGAAATGGGTGAAGAAGAGTACTTTTGATGCAGGAAATGGTTCAACACCAAAATTTGGTTTTGGTAATTCCTCTGGGAATTAGTTTAAGGCCTCTGGCCTAGGGGGAGTTCTCAAGAATTTTTTTTAACCCCCTTGTCAATAGTTGGTACTGAAACATGGCAGATAGCATTGATTGCATTTGTGATGTGCAGATGTTTTGGGATCTCTTGTGGAGGAGATTTGTGCAAAATTGAAGGTCTGTAGAAGAATTTTCTTTCATAGTTTGTGAAAATAGGGTATCTAGAAGACTTAGGGAAAAAGCATTTATTGCGATGAAAAAGTTAGGTGCGCGAATGATAAGAAGTCATTTATATCCCTCATTTGTCACATTGCATTTTGAGAAGAAGTTTGGAGAATCTTTCCAAGAAAAATTTTGTGAGATACAATTCTGAAGGTGATTCAATGATCAAACCCTAATTCGATGAAAGGTATTTATATGTAAACTCGTGAACTTGAAAATTCTGGAAATGGTTGCTTCATTGGTTGTTGATATTAAGGATAGGCCCCATCTGAAATTCAAATGGAACCCATTCAAATCCATCAAGACAGAACCATTAGGTGCATTTTCTTTTGTTTCATATGGTGTTTTGCATATCGAAGATATTAGGGAATACATTCATGCAAATTTTGAAGAATTAGGAAGCTCCCAGTTGTTGAATTTGTACACCAATCACATTGTGGGAGAAGATTTATGTGTAAAACCTGAATTCAAAAATATGGAGGAGAAGAAGTTCACTCAAATTATGAAGTTTCCCATGTTCAAAGAAAATGAATGGGTTTGGTACATATTGAGTCAAGTGCATACCGAGTTTATGTGGTTAAGTCAGCCTTTCAAGATCACAAAGGAAGCTATAAGGATTGTTACTAGTTTGAATTCATCCCGTGGGTTACCGACATTGAAATTTGTGAAGAATCAAACAGTCACAGATGAAACTAGTTCATTTTTTGACAAAAGAGCCATGATAGTCAATGACATCATCGAAGTGGATGTTAGATTGGCCTCTATTGTCATTGGTTACAAAATCTATCACTCTAGCCGGGATAACTTTGTATCTGGTACATCAATCTATGAAGCATATCAGATGGTCAAAGAAAATGCAGAATATGACATTTGTGAGTTACTCTGGAGCCAGTTAATTAAGAATCTTGGCAAAATCAAGAAGGATAAGAACTCTTTCAAGTATGGTAATCTGTTGTTGTGTCTATTCTTCTACTTCATGAATGAAGTTCCGGGAGTTGGAAAAGTGTATTGGCAAGGTGATAAATCGATAGATGTTCAAATTAGAGAAATCTTGTATGGAATTGGTGACAAAAAAGCTAGAAAAATTGCTATCTGGGGTTATTTCAAAAGTTTTCAGAATGAAATGCAAGCTAGGGAAAAGATTCCTACTTCTATTGTGGAAAAATATAAGGACACAATTTGCTTCATGGTTGATATTGATCAATCCTTAATGGAAGTTGTAGAACCTAGAATAGTGTGGATAATGCCTATGGGTTATGAGGTTTAGGGACACATTTTGGAGCTATATGCTCAACACTCACTAAGTAAACCTTGGGATCTGACAAAAGAAAGGTTTGGCACCTTTGAGGAAAAAATATGGAATTTCATGCACAATTGAAGAAGCCTATGATAATTTGGAAGGTAAGAAAAGAAGTGGAAGCTTTTTTAGAAAGAATGGGTATATCAGCTGAAGCTGTAAGGGAAGCTAGGAGGAAAAGAGAACAAGCTGAAGTAGGAGAGCCAACTAGAACTGATTTTGCTAGTTTGGAAACATCCTTTGCTAGATTTAGATTTGCAAGGAGCTTTGTACTCTCATCTGGTCCTGCAAAGAAGCAAAGCCTTGTGAAAGCTCAAGCCAAGACATCCAGGAGAGAAGAAAAGAGGAAGAAGGATAAAAGCACAAGAGTCTATGTTGTTGTTTCAGAGGATGAAGAAACTGAATCTGATGAAGAGGTAAGATAAATTAAGCAAAAGGGTTCAAAAGCATCTAAAGTCTCTAAGGACAAGCCCTCCGATGAAGAGAAAGTAAAGAAAAAGATGAAAACTGACAAATTAAGTATGTATGTAGAAGTGGAGTAATCCCTGATTAAGGATGGTAATCTTAGGCCACTTTGTGAATGGTATGACACCTTTGATAGTGCCAGTCAAAGAATTCTTGAGGAAGCCACAATAAAGTATTTGAATAATTTCAATATGACTCTCATTGAAATAATGTTTGAGTTACCTAAAGGTCTGTATGAAGTCTTAGAAATGAGGAGAGTGAATGAAAGAATTGAAGAAGAGCAAATGAGAGAACAAATACTTGTTGATCTTTGTCTAGTGATGTCTATAGAAGAGATGAAGAAAATTCTAAATGATGCAAAAAGAAATTTTAAGAGAAAGACAAGGGTGAATAAGCTAATGGTTGGGCTAACTGAAAAAGTTGCAAAAGACACTGAGAAAATCCTTAAGGCAGTTCTTTTGAAAAATAGATATAATGTTGTTCTGAAGATCCTCATAGTGAAGATGCTCCATCTGGTTTGGTAAATGAAGAAGTGAAAGAAGACACATTTGAGGATACTTTGAATCCTCTAGACATGCAAGATGCTAAAATTCCTATGGAGACTGAAGCTCCTAAAGAGATGTCAAGTGATGAAGTAGAGATTCCTGAAGCTAAGGAAGAATCAGTGATTAAAGAAAAGAAGGCTGAAGCGAAGGAGATTCTTGTGGAAGCAAGAGACACTTCTAAGGCAGTAAAGGAGTTTTTAGAGGAGCAACATGAGGAGTTTGATCTAGAACTAGTTAAAGTTCCTATCAACTTGGCCACTCTATCTCCCATTGAGAAGCTGAAGGTAGCATCATTTGCTCAAGCCAAGGCAAGGGAGGAAGTATTGAAATCTCATATTGAAAACAGTGAGCTGCCGAGTCTTGCATCTGGTATCTTGGAGAAAATCATGCCTACATATGTCAAGGATTCATCTGATTCTCCATCTGGTCAGCTGAAGAAACTTATCAATTCTGTAAGTACTCACTTTGAGTCACTTTAAAAGTCCACTATGGATAAGGTTTAGAAGGAATTTGATGCTAAAAGGTTCAATAGATTGAAGGGAATGATTGCTAATGATAAATATTTGTTAGCTACTTGTGTAAATAATATTAAAGGTGCTTTTTCTGAAGGTGGAAACATTTATAAGTCATGCTTATCATTGTCTAAGTTCACTGAGGACACTAAAAAGAAAATAAAGTAATATGAGAAACAATTAGTAGATATCTCTCAAGCATTTGATCCTCTAACCATTTCTGTTGGAAAGCAAGAAGTTCAAGTCATATCCTTGCTTGAAAAAATTAAAAATTTGAAGCATGAAGAAGGCTGAATTGTTGAAAGGGTTTATGAGCTCAAAGGATTGATTGGTCCTAAGATGGAGACAATGCTTAGTGTATTGAAGGAAGCACAAGATGCTATGGCTGTTAGTGATCTGAAAAATCTTGAGTCGGCAGAGATGCAATCTTACTTATTTTGTGGTCACATGACTATTTTGGAGAGTCTCAAAAAGAGTTGGGACACTAGTTTGGGCATGTTTAAGAGTAATTTTGCAGATATATTCAAGTTTATGTAAGTTATGGAAGCATGTTTATATATATGCAATTTGTTCATAATAATTTTGTTTGATTTTTTTGGTATGCGGATTTCCTGCCTTTTCCATTGATGTCAAATGGGGAGTGTGGGATAGTGAAAAATGCCATATTCATCTTAGGGGGAGTTGTGTTTTGAAGTTTTGAAGGTTGGAAGTGTATTCATGTTGGTACTGATCCGACACTTATTCATTTTTCACTAAGTGTTGCCACCAATGCCAAAGGGGAAGATTGTTGGAAAGAGACATTGCACATGTCATTTGGTATTTTCATTGATGGAAACCCTAGTCAGTGATTTGATCTGTACTTCAGTAGTTGCTTATACTAGAAGTCAGATTGAAGTTTTATGATTAACTGTCAAGCTAGAATAGAGCATCCGACAGAGTTGTTTTTGATACATATGTAATTTTTTGTTATCATTTTGAGTTGTGGATCTTAGGGAAGGTTTTTTGATGCATGATCTATGTTATCCTTGAGTCATAGAGCCTCATATCGATTGGTGTGAAAGTTAGAAGATCTGGTTGATTGATTTTATGTCTAACAGTGCAAGAAGGCAGACTAAGTAAATATAGCATGTTGTGGATCTTCGAGGAGTAATTGTTTGAAGTGTTTTGTGTTCTAGCATATTGTTTTGGGTCCTCACTATTTTTTGGCCAACTTTGGTTGGTGTGCATTGAAAATTATCTATAGATTGAGCTGATAGTTTGTAAATATTTTATGTTTTGTTGAAGCCGACATGTGGTCGATTAAATATTTAGTTGTAGATATATATAAGCGATAATTTATATCATTTGGATGTATGTACGAAGTGTGTCGATGTATGTTACGAAATTTAGAAGTATTGTAAAGCGATTATGCATAGTTTCACTTTTGCATAAAAGGATTTGTGATCTGAATTAAAGTAGACAAAGTAGAAGAGCAGAATCAGACAGAAGGTCAAGAATGTGATTGATGTGCTTAACCAGAACTATAATCAAGAATTAGTAGATGCTATTCTCTTAGTTCAAATCTTCTAGATGTAATCCAAATGTTTTGTAAGACAGTGAGTCTTCCTTTTGTATTTGAGCAGTGAGCTCTAGGTAGTGTGGCTAAATGCATGTGCATTCCCATTTGTAAACACTTATATTTGAGTATACTCATATTGTGGATTGACCTCCATTGTGGTTTTTCTCCTAACAGGGTTTCCACATAAAAATCCTTGTGTTATGGTGTTGTGGTTGATTTATTTGTGTTCTTGCATCTTTCTTTTGATTCAATGCTATAAGTGGTTTAAACATTAGGTGAATGAAGTTAAATTTTGCAGAACACTGATTCACCCCCCTCTCAGTGTTCCTTGATTCCAACACTTCTTCACCATTTATATTCTAATTATCTTCATTTCCTTTTCCTGTATTTTCATCTTGTCGATTAGAGTGATCCTTAGTACCATCTGCATCATTATTTTCTTTTTCTTACTCTACACTTTGGTTTTCATCATTACCAGTGGCTTGTTAGTATCTTCCAGAGGAGAAGTATTTGAGGAAGCATGCATTTCATCTATTGGCAATGGCGAGGATACCACATTCTCTATGACATCAAACAATGGTGTTTCTTTTGCTGCATGATCATCTACTTCTCCTATGACCTCTTTGAATACTGGTAAATTTGTATCAAGAGGAAAATTTTCCTTTGCATGAATGACCTCTACCTTATCATTCTCCTTTTCTTAAGTAGTACCGGATCTAGAAGTATTTATCATCCCAAATTTCTCAACAATGTCCTTAACATTCTTTACTATTTCCTGCTTCAATTGATCCACTTGCTCCTTTTCTTTCCCCATAAGATTAGTAACCCTTTGTTTTATTTTGAATTCCTTAGTATACACTTCTATCAATGTAGCTTTATCATCCTTAGATAAGGAGGATCCAATTTCCTCCAAGGCATCGGATTTCATTTATCCTCAGCTTCAATGGTTTCATGCCTTGTTTCCACCAAGGCATCCCACACAACTCGAGGAACCTTCTTCTTGATATTACTCATGTCATCTTCTAAAAAAATAATATACTAGATGATAGATTCAATAATTTTATTTCTATCTATCTCATCCACTTCCTCATATAGTTTTGTAGTAGTTCTAACAAAGCATCATATTGTAACATATTGCTAACCAAAACATCCAATGTCATAGGTGTACGAGCTCTTATCGGAGGAGTCTTTTTCTTCTTTTTATTTTTCTTTGAAGGTCCTTCCTCTATCTTCTTTTCCTTCTTCTTAGGCTTCTTATGAATATGTATAGTGAAAGATTCTTTTTCTCTTTATGTTTCTTCTTCCTCTAAAGTGTCAACAATATAAACTTTTGTCTTTTTAGCTTCGGTGCTTGCCTCTTGTGAAGCACCTTCACCACTTGTAGTAGCATTGCTTCTTCTCTTCCTTGTCAATTGTTCTTCATGTTCTAGTCCAAGATCAATTTCTTCTTCAATAACAACACTTAAATTCTTTTGCCTAAATGCCTTTTGTTTCTTTCTTCTTGTGGAGGTAGCAGGGTTTGCTATCGGAGGCACATTCTTTCTCTTACTATTCCTTGTGTTAGGTCTAGAAGATGCAATGAATTCTTCAATTACCGGAGCACTGGGCTCCACCTTTCCTTTACCACCGGTAGTAGTAGTTGTATCAAAGGACTTAGGTAATGCAGAGGTAGGGGTGGCAGTTGTTCTTTTTGATCTTCTTAGTCTAGAGGTCTCACCTTCCATGTTGGCTTCTCTTTCTTTGGCCTCCTTGATTTGTTCTTCTGTATAACCTTCTCTTCTATATAATTCTTCTACTGTTTTCCTTGTATTCCTCTTGATTTCCAATTTATTTAACTCCAAATGCACCTCTGCAGATTTTTCTTCATATGTCCCATGTCTTGCTTGAGAGGGGTCATTAGGACTTTTCAACAACAAATCCACATATCCTTCAACCTCATTTTTAGAGACTTCATAGCCAAGAGGCTCAATCCACACCATTCTTGGTTCAACAACCTCAATAATGCACTCATTAGTTGTAACAAGGAAATTTATTTCCTTTGCATATTTCTCTACAATTTTATGGGGAATTCTTTCCCTTTCACGCATATTCTTTTGAAAAATTGCAAAGAATGTAGTCAAAGCATCATCTCGAGCTTTTAGTTGCCTAAGTTGTGCATAAAATATAGAATTTGATGTGATAATAGTCTACTCCTATCCAATACAACATTTTTTGCTTCCAGAGAGCTCTCTTAAAAAGTAAAATAATAAAAATATTACAAAAGTTCAAAACTTAAATGCATATTTCTTTTCTCTTGTTAGCTTCAGATTCTCAAGAAGTTAATGCCGGAGAAACTCACATAGATCAAATTCCTTCCCATTCACTACCATTTCATGTGCAACATAGATAGCAATAGCCGAAGTTTAGTTTTCCCTATTTGTGAAGTAAATCTTTTGACCTCTCATCATAGAAGCATATTTCACAGCAGGATTCTAGATATGTTTAGTTGTCAAAACCCTTTTATCATAGGTGGCACCAGTGAGTTCCATAACAACTTCGTTCTTTATTGACTTAAGTATCAGTATAGGTCCAACATCACACAATCCTTTAATAGCCTTAATCACTTCCTTAGTTATTATTCTAGGCATGTCAATCCATATAAATTTGTCATATAGCCTAATCAATGCTAGTCTCACATATTTGGAATCAACATCACTAATATAATTACGAAACCAGTTCCAGATATCTAGCTTTTCCGCACTAGGTTAATGTATTCAGGTTTCACTAGGTGGTTATCTCTAGTAAGCTCATTGGTCCAAAGTTTTTTGATTCTCAGGTAATTATATTCTTCCAATTTACCATGTATGTATGCCCTAGTATGTTCTATAGGTAAAACCCTATATGGAATCTTTGAAAAGGCACCGTCGATGTCATTATCAAATATATTCATTGGATACTTCTTGAATTTTGTTCTAGGCCTCTCATTAATGTTAGAAAAAGTTGGGGTAACCATTTAATCTTTATTCGAGCTCATATTATTAAGAAAAAAAATCTATTTCAAACCCACAAAGCTCAAAAAGTTGTAATTACCTTTTATGTGCACAATGGGATCTAGTGTTTGCACCAAATTGCTTTGAATCACCTTTAAATCTCCTTCAACTTGCTCTACTTTCTTTGAATGTGAAAATGTGATTAAAATTGACTTAGGAATTCAATTTATATCTTTCCTTTTTTCCCTAATTCTGCATTAAATGATTAATTTTCCATAAAGTTGATAAACCCTTCACTAATACACTATAAACCCTAAAACACTCAGTATTTCTTCAAATTTACATATTTTCTGCTGGTTTCTTTTCTAAAAGCTTAAGCATGTCATTTTGTACCATATATCCTCATGCGACTCCTTGAAACCTCATATTTCTAGGGGGTTTTTTATTTTCCTATTATTTCTCCCCCTAAGCCCATGCCTAGGTTTATTTTTCAAGAGAATTATCTGCACCAGAGGGAGGTAAAAATTCATTTGTAGTTCCTGATTCATCTTTGTTCTCAGGCTTCTCTTTATTCCTCCAAATCTTCTCCATTTCCTTCTTCACTTTAGTAGGATCAATTTTTGTAATAACCCATCCTAAATTATTACTTAATTAACATTATTGTATTTGACACATGAATATATTCCAAATTAAAAAAAGACATAACTAGTGGCTAAAGTCAATCATAGCTACACATGTCCATTTAAAATAAGTCAATGTTTCATATATTCACTTCAAAAGTCAAATTACAAAATCATGTTTGACTTGGCTCATAAGGCCACAAAGTCATTACATTGTACACTTTACATCAAATACATGAATGTATTACATCAAGTTACATCTTAGACTAAAATAGCCTTAGGAACAACTAAGGTTCTTCCTTGACGCTCGCTTCCACTAGTGGACGAGAACATGGTTGAAGCACTTTAATGCCCAACCACGAAGCTTACGCTTCCCAAAAATTCTTTCGATTTGAAGAATTCCCAACCTTGCATGAAAAGTTTAGCAAGAGAACAATTTGCAAGGTGGACTCTGGTGTGTGCCCATACATCAACATGTAATTTGTATCTACAAGTTAGAAAAGAAAATGCAAGATCTATGCTAGGAATGGTAGAAAGTGAAATCACAAAGTTCATACATACATAATGAACTATATTGCTTGGCCAAGCATAATAAATATGTTTCAACAACAATAAACAATAGGTTATGGTAAAGAAAACCTATACTCTCTGGACTCCATTTCAACACCCATCCTGAAAGGTAACTTTCTACTATACAACATCTCATAAGAGCTATCTACCCTGAGGTGCTCTAGTCAACTAAGGTATCACTATGATGTTCAAGTAGTAGAATATTCTTTCACATATGTCTTCAAAAGAAGAATCAGATTACTAATTTAATCTCTAAACATAAATTAGATTTGTGATTCAATAGAGTAATTCAACAATCAGTCATATCATTCTTATGACTATTATATACTTTTCATCAATAAGCATTTTCCACTTAAAAATGCACTAAGAACAAAAGAAGGTATGTCACAAGTATGTGTATGTACATAGATGAAGTCTATGTGCATACACATATATCTTCCTACTTAAGTTTTAGATTTGTACATACATGTTGAAATAAATCGTTAAATTAGATTGCAATCATAAAATAGTATTCCATTTGATATTTCTTTTGTAAAAAATAAACAAACAAAACAAGTCTATGTTAACAGTTTCAAACATACTGTTATTGCATTCTCACAATTGGGATACTCTAACATTGTTGTTTACATATGAACATTCATCGCTTAAATAGAACAAGTATTGTTTTCTACTAAACTATTATAAGAGAAGATGTTTACATATGAACCTTAATTGTTTAAATAGAACAAGTACTAAGACAAGCTGTTTATAGATGCACATTCTTTTTTTAAACATAACAAGTATTGTTTTCTACTAAACAGTTATAAGAAAAGTTGTTTACATATGAACATTCATTGTTTAAAATTATTGAAAGTTGTTCCATTTAATGGTTTGATAAACATGACTATTTCTAGCTACATAGAAACTTTACAACATTTTTAGTGGTGTTTGTAATAGAACATTTACTGTTTACTTCAAAACAATATTGTTCAGACTAAATAGTTATATTTAATGACAAAAAATATCATTTTCCAACAGAGTATTCATTGACAACTATTTTATATTGTTGTCTTAGGCTAACAATCTAGATTTATGTCAAGTCTAAGTTGTTTTCGACATCATATTCTCTATTTTTAAAAATAAATACAATGCCATTAAGATTTCACAATCAAATTGGGCTAACCCAACTTCATTTATGAAGAACATAATGCCCTTTATTCATCATTTCAAAAACATAATTGATGCTGGAAATTCATTGACAACAAGTAATGAAGAAACTGGATCATTTGCAAAGTCCAAGCAAACATATAATACAAATACTCAGTCAACTTTGGGTTTCATGAAAAAATTCTTGCTCCCATGGATATAAGGCAGTCATTCTTTGGTTGCTCTAGAAGTGGCTACCCTTTATACACATGAAATAGTTCTTAACCACAACATACTTTGAAATTCCTATATAGGCTTACTAGTTTATACACCGTACATATTTGAATAAACATGCAGACTTTTGTTTGTAATAAACTCAAGAAACAACCTGTCAATCCTTTAGATTGAACCAGTCAATGGCATGATGATTCTATATTAAAAATGATTCCATTGTTCTTATCGAATGAGGTTGGATTCATAAAGAAAATTCTAGTATACATACATAGGTAAGGTTCTTACAATCACTGGTTTTGCCCCTTCCATTATCGACCCATCTGATAACAAGTATCACTATCTACAAAATAAAATTCAGGGTATCATTTTCCCACCTACATGATCAATAGCCGATCCTCTTCAAGGATTACTCTATACTATCTTACATAGTTATTCAAAATAATTTATGTAAGCCTTCTTAAGGCTAAGCATTATCGACAAAATAGAAAAGATGGCAGAGCCTTATAAGGCTTTCGAGCCTTAGCCTAACTTTGCATACAACCACGAAGGCTCTAAATCTTTAAGTTTTCCAAAATAGCATGTTGTAGGCCATGCGACCTCCACAAAGTGGATTAACAAAACTTTATACATTCGGCTCAAGACCGAATCAAACCCAGAACAACGAGTCACATTTTTCTGATCTATGAAAACACTCGATTAAATTGAAGAAATACTTCAAGCATGATACAATAATAGAAATAAGAACAAGTTGATTGCTTAAAGAAAATGATTTACCTCTAATTCAAGCTTCTGAGATGTTTACTTGGATTTTTCCTTTGTCTCGAGTTCGTCCTTTGCTTTTTTCCTTTCAAATCCTAAATTTCTTCTCTCTCTGCCTTTTTCACCCGAGTATCTTTCAAAAAATGGAAACAAAACTGTCTTTTTCATGTTGGGCAATGACATTATTGCCATGTTGTCACCACTTCTTGGTTTGAATATTTTCATTAAAACTATGGTAGTCCACATCCTTCATGGATTGCCTTGTGATTCCTCATTGATTTCGAATAGTTTGATTTAGAATATATTGGTTATTGAATTTGAATTCGATATGAATTTAAATATGTGTACGTATATATGTATGTGTATGTATATATATATGTAATACACACACACACACATATATATATATCTATATGTATTTAAATGATTTCATTCATATTTATTGTGTTTTGAAATAATATATATATGTATGTATTCACATTTATTTACATACATGTATATATATATATATACATTCTTGTGAAAATTGTTTGTTTGAAAGAACTTTTAAGTTCCATATGTTATTATTTAAATTAAGAAAGGAACTTTTAATCTCATCTCGATCTTCCACATACATAAACTAAAAGAATTTATTTTTCACCAATTTTTCACATAATGAAATCTCTTATCATTTTTAATCATTCTTTATAATACTTACTTTCGTTTTCTTCAAAACATCGAGTTTGAGTAGAAAATTTCATCTTACAATCCATTCATTTTCAATAACTGAAGCAATTCAATTCATGAAATTATGTTCTTCTATATATGAAAAATTAGTTCAAATGTAAATCATCATGCCATTCGTGGTGTGTGCACCCAGATTCCAACTGGCTTACCATTCAATCCGGCTAAACAGTCCTACTTCAATCATGTTCTCATCGTTCAACCTATCACCCTGTGACTACACACACTTGCACTTGCAAATTTATCAGTAACGTTCAATTCTTGGTAACATATAAATAATTTCTAAAAGTTCACAAAGTCAACATCAGTCAACTTCTTTCATTCATTTTTTTTTGAAAATTCTAAAATTTCATTTAATATATATTGAATTTCTTCAATAATTCAATTTTCCATATTATAATAAATATGCAATAAAAATTGGGTTAGGACATCCTTCCCCTCTTGGAGGAGATATCATCCCAATGTCCATTAAATTGAAAAGGATTGAACATGATGTCAAATTTGAACATACATGTCTATTTCAACATCACATCAAAATATATATGTCTATTTCAACATATCATCAGAATATATATGTCTATTTCAACATCACATCAGAATGTATATATCTATTTCAACATCACATCAGAATATATATGTCGATTTTAACATCACATCAAAATATATGTCTATTTCAACATCACATTAGAATATATATATCTATTTCAACATCACATCAGAATTTAAAGCATGGAATATCATAGTATCTCAATCTAAAATTTCAAGAAAAATTATTGAAGTCTCTTTCTCAAGAAAGAAAATGTGGAAAGGAGCGTTCTATTTCTTTGGAATCCTCCCAAGTAGCATTTTCCTTTGAGTACTAGTCCCATTGGACCTTAAACTGAGCAATATCTGTGCTCCACAACTTAACGTTGCATCTATCTAGGATTCTAATGGGCTCCACTAACACCACTCCTGGATTTTGTACCTGCAAGGATTGCCAATCAAGCACATGAGTCACATCAAGATGATATGGATTAAGCAAGGAAACATGAAACACATTATGAAGTCGAGCTAAAGTAGGTGGTAGAGCTAGTCTATAAGAAATTGAGTTAATCACTTCCAAGACTTCAAATGGTCCCACATATCTTGGGGCCAACTTGGAAGGCTTTCCAAAAGAAATAAATTTTTTATGAGGTTTAATTCTCAAGAAAACTTTATCCCCAATTGTGAACTATTTAAGAGTTTGATTCTTGTCGGCATAACTCTTCTATTGGTCTGCGGCCTCTTTCAATGTTCTCTTAATGATCCTCATTTGTTCTTCCATTTCTTTAAGCATTTGAGGTCCTACTATGATCTTGTCCTCTAATTTATCCCAACTGATGGGGGTACGACACTTTTTCCCATACAGAGCTTCAAATGGTGCCATGCCTAAGGATTTATGATAAGAGTTGTTGTAAGAAAACTCTACCAAAGGAAAAAATTCTTCCTACCTATATTGTTGGTCCATACAATACATTTAGAGGAGGTATTCAACCACTTGATTCACCCTCTTTGTTTTCTCGTTAGTCTGAGGATGATAAGCCAAGCTGAAATTCAGTTTGGTCCCCAATGCAACATTCAAGGTCTTCCAAAACCTTGAGGTCATCTGTGTGTCCCTATCAGAAATGACAATCTCTAGCACTCCATGTAAGCAGAAGATCTCCTAGACAAATTTCTTATCCAGGGTCAATGATCCATCCTTAAGGTTTCCTGAGATGAATTGCACAACCTTAATCAACATATCAATCACAAGCAAGATAACATCATGCTTATTCTTGCTCAACAACAACCCCTATACAAAATCCATACTGATCACCTGCCATTTATACTTAGCTATGTCATGAGGATACAATAACCCGGCTAGATGTGCATGCTCAACCTTGACTCACTGGCACTCCAAGCATCTAGCTACATACTCCACTACATCCTTCTTGAGTTTAGCCCAAAAATACAGAGTCTTCAACTCTGCGATCATCTTGGATACTATGGGGTGTCCCGAATAAGGTGCATTGAGAACTTCTTCTAAAACCAACTTCCTCAACTCTCTAGAGTCAGGAATATACATCCTTCTCTGATATCTCAAAATACCATTTAGTTCGATCTCATACCCATCGAATTGATGATATGAAGGATTTACTGCTAGGGTGCTCTTTGCTCTCTCATAGTGCTCATCCCCTGGTAGATTCTAAATCACCTGTTGTCTCAAGTTAGACCTTGTTGAGATCATGGCTGCCATATGTCTTCATCTACTAAGAGCATCAACCACTTTGTTCTCTTTCCCCTTTATATATTCAATTCCAAAGTCATAATCACTAAGGAATTCCAACCACCCTCTCTGTTGTGCATTAAGGTTTGGCTGGGTAAATATGTATCTCAATCCCAAATGGTCTATCTTGAGTTCAAACGGATTTTCTAGAAGATAATGCCTCTACATTTGTAAGGCATGAACTATGGCTGCCCATTCCAAATCATGACGCACATAGTTAACTTCGTGTTGCTTGAGCTTCCTTGATTCATATGCTACCACTTGTCCATCTTGCATTATTAATGCTCCCAATCCCTCTCCTAATGCATCTATGATTACTATGAATCTCCCATTAGGATCAGGGATAGTCAACACTGGTGTTGTCATGAGCCTCTCCTTCAGAAGTTGGAATGCATGCTCGCATTTCTCGATCCATTCAAACCATGTTCCCTTCCTTTGGAGTGAGGTAATAGGAGATGCAATCTAGGAGAGCCCTTGCACAAAATTTCTATAGTATCCTATGAGGCCCATGAAGCTATGAACTTCTAACAATTTATGAGGCATTGGCCATTCCACGATTGCATTGATCTTCTTGGGGTCTACGAAGATTCCTTCAGCTGAAATGATATGTCAAAAATAGTGCGCTCTATCATGATAAAATGAGCACTAAACAACTTCCTAAAGAGTTTCCTTTCTCTCAATTGCTGAAAAACTATCCTAAAATTTCTATTATGCTATTTGATAGTCTTTGAGTAGACTAGAATGTCATCAATGAAAATCAGAACAAATTCATCTAAGCAATCTCTGAATACACTATTCATGAGGTTCATAAAGGCTGCTGGTGCATTAGTTAAACCAAAAGGTACCACTGTGAACTTGTAATGTTTGTATCAAGTTCTAAATGTAGTCTTTTGAATATATTCTTCCTTAATCTTCAATTGATGGTACCTTGACCTGAGATCAAATAGTTCATCAATCCTCGAAAGTGGATACTGGTTCTTGATGGTTACCTTGTTCAACATCTGATAATCTATACACAGACGGAAAGTTCCATCCTTCTTTTTCAAAAAAATAAATGGCGCTCCCCAAGGAGACACACTGGGTCATATAATTCCTTCATCCAACAATTCCATGAACTGGGCCTTCAACTCATAGAGCTCTATGGTGGTCATCCGATATGGTGCCTTGTATTGTGGCTCAACTCCTGGAACTAGGTCGATAGAAAAATAAAATTCCCGCTTCGGAGGAAACTCCATAAGTTCATTAGGGAATACATCTTGGAACTCCTTGAGAATAGGATAGTCATCTAAATATGGTTCCTTGTTCTCAGGATTACTAACATGCACCACATAAATTGCACACCCCTTTTGACGAGCCTTCTTGAGCTACATTGCAGAAATTTGTCTAAGCTCTAAGGGTCTCTGCATTCCAAAAACTTCAATTGGGTTTCCATAATCATCCAGATAGTTGACCACCTTATCCTCATAATTCACTATAGCATGATGCTTAGTTAACTAGTTTATTCCCAAAATTACTTGATATGAGCCTAAAGGTGCCACATACAAGTTGACCTGAGTTTGAAAGGTTGGAAGCTCTAACTCACTACAAAAGAGAGATGTATCTACCCTCTGCTCTGCTCGATTACCATACTGGACTGTCCATGAATTTTCCATGTATCTAGGGCTAATGGGTATCTTGGATATTATTCTAGGATCTATAAAGCATTCAGTAACTCTAGTATCAATTAAGATAGAGATAGATTGACCATAGAGCTTAGCCGTCAGTTGAATTGGCAAAGCCTGTTACTTTGTTTGTCTGTTATCCATCGTAGTGTGGATTTGGTGGTGTTGAGTTTGTTAATAGCTTCCTTTCTTTTGTGACTTCAACCACTAAGGAAAATTTGAGGCATAATGGTTGCCTCCATAAGTATTTAACATACATCATGAGGCCCTTTGTGACCTCTTGGCTTGTCCTCTCTAAAGACCTTCTGCTTATGGTCATCTTTTCCCTTACCTTTGTTTTCTTTCTTGCTCTTTCCACCATTACCATCTTCACCCTTCTCCTAAGACTCACTTCCCCTCTTGAGATTTCAGATCTAATGGCTCTTGTATCCTTTATGAAATTTCTATTTCCTGTACTACAACTTAGAATTTGAGTCACTACAAAGATTGGATAGCTGTCAGCTTTTGTTCCTATTCGGTGGATTTTTAGAAGACTTCATTCATGGTTTGAGGCTCACTCATATCCACTTGATCTCCTATTTGAGATCTGAGTCCCATTATAAATTTTTGGATATGGAAATGTTCATCTCCTTGATACTAAGGCACATATTTCAATGGGTTGGTGAACTTTTCCCAATACTAAATCACAGTCATATTTCCCTGGGTTAAGTTATGAAACTCCATCACTTTCTTGTCAAAGAAAATTTGTGGTAACCATCTCTTCTTGAAATCTTGGAGGAAGAGTTCCCAAGTGATCTCAACAGGCTGAAAATTTTGTTCTAACTTCTCATTATCCCACCAAGTCGTTGCTTCACCTGAGAGTTGATACGTAGCCCATGTCACCTTGGTGTGTTCAGAAAGGTTATGAAGCCCAAAGTATTTTTCCATCTCTATAATCCAAACCTTAGCTCTTGCTCCAATAGCCTTACCATCAAACTTGGGTGGTGCTACTCTTTTGAGGTCTTTCCCAAGATCTTCCTCAATTCATCCTCATGGACCTACCCCTGGACCATTGTCTCCTTGATTTCCTTATACATTCTTGTAGTCTCAGTCCTCGTTCCACTTGAACTTCTTTCTCTATATGATCTAGGTGAGAATCTTTCTGATTCAAAAGCTCTAGAATTTTCTCCACCCTCTTGTTCGGTCCATTATTGGAACCACTACCATCCCTGTCTTTCTTAGTGGTCACCATGTCGTCCCACACTTATCCTACAACACATTCATGTTTATCGCATCTCAACAAAAGGTTTTACGAATAAACATTCTTATGCTACATCACATAGGTTCTCATATGCATACATCCCTCATTCTAGAAGACATACACGTTCATGCATATACACACATTTTAGAGTCCTTCATTGAACACACCAAATTTTTTTATCTTATTTTATTTATATTAAAGGTGAGTCAATAGACCCTTATTTACAATAGGCTTATTGTTTCATCATTTCGATTTCTTGACGTCAAAAAGAGAAAATTCCTTTGGGTCCTCATGTAGATTTACATCAAACTTTACAGAAGAGGATGGTTGAGCATGCAGGCTCTCGTTTTCCTCTTTAGTCAACAAGGGTGCATCGGGTCCACACCTTAGAGGCCAGTCTTAGATTGTGGAAAGATTTTTGATCTTAGGTGTTTGCTTCTCCTCAATATTCAAGCCTCTCTCTAGCTTGAGTCATGTAAGAGCCTGAGCTAGAGTTTCCTCATCGAGAATTTTTGATTGAACCTCCATCTTGGAGTTTCCTTCCTTTACATCATTCTTATGTGAGGTTCTAACAATTTTCCCTTTCCCTCATCCTGCCTTTGACCTTTCCATTCTAGAATTTGATCCAAGTTCGGTTAATTCTCAGGACAACCAAGTTTTGGGTCAAGGGTCAACTATCCCTAGTCACAAAAGGCCTAGAGTTGAGCCCTAAGTTCTGATACCAAATGTAATAACCCATCCTAAATTATTACTTGATTAACATTATTGTATTTGACACATGAATATATTCCAAATTAAAAAGACATAACTAGTGACTAAATTCAAGCATAGCTACACATGTCCATTTAAAATGATTCAATGTTTTATATATTCACTTCAAAATTCAAATTATAATATTAGGTTTGACTTGGCTCCTAAGGCCACAAAGTCATTACATTGTACACTTTACATCAAATACATGAATGCATTATATCAAGTTACATCTTAGACTAAAATAGTCTTATGAACAACTGAGGTTCTTCCTTGATGCTTGCCTCCATTGGTGGACGAGAATATGGTTGAGGTGCTTTACCACCCAAACACGAAGCTTATGCTTCCCCATAATTCTTCAGACTTGAAGAATGCCTGACCCTACACGAAAATTTTAGCAAGAGAATAATCTGCAAGGTGGAATCTGGTGCATTCCCATACATCAACATGCAATTTCTATCTACAAGTTAGAAAATAAAATTCAAGATCTATGCTAGGAATGGCAGAGAGTGAAATCACAGAGTTCATACATACATAATGAACTATATTGCTTGGCCAAGAATAATAAATGTGTTGTAACAACAACAAATAATAGTTTCTGGTAAAGTAAACCTATACTCTCTGGACTCCATTTTGGCACCCATCCTAGAAGGTAACTTTCTACTATACAACATCTCATAACAGCTATCTACCCTCTAGCAACATCTACCCTGAGGTGCTCTAGTCAACTAAGGTATCACTGTTCCGTTCAAGTATTAAAATATTCTTTCACATACGTCTTCAAAAGAAGAATCAGATTACTAATTTACTCTCTTAACACAAATCAGATTTTTGATTCAATAGAGTAATTCAACAATTAGTCATATCATTCTTATGACTATTATATACTTTTAATCAATAAACATTTTTCATTTTAAAATGAACTAAGAACAAAATAAGGTATGTCACAACTATGTGATTGTAGATAGATGAAGTCTATGTGAATACACATATATGTGCCTACTTAATATTTAGATTTGTGTATACATTCTAAAATAAATCATTAAATCAGATTGCAATCATAAAATAGTATTTTGTTTGACATTTCGTTTGTCAAAAATAAAGAAACATAACAAGTCTATGTTAACAGTTTGACACATATTGTTATTGCATTCTCACAACTGTGATACTCTAACATTTTTTTTACATATGAACATTTGTCATTTAAATAGAATAGGTATTGTTTCCTACTAAACATTTATAAGACAAGTTGTTTAAATATGAACATTCATTGTTTAAACAGAACAAGTATTGTTTCCTACTAAAAGTCATAAAACAAGTTTACATATGAATATTCTTTGTTTAAACATAACAAGTATTTTTTCCTACTAAACACTTATAAGACAAGTTTTTTACATATGAACATTCATTGTTTAAAACTATTCAAAACTATTCCATTTGAAGGTTTAATAAACAAGACTATTTCCAACTACAAAGAAACTTTACAACATTTTCAGTGGCATTTGCAACAAAACATTTACTTTTTACTTCAAAACAATACTATTTCAGACTAAACAGTTACATTTAATGACATAAAATGCCACTTTCAAACAAAGTATTCATTGACAACTATGTTATACTATCGTCTTAGGCTGATAGTTTCAATTTATGTCAAGTCTAAGTCGTTTCCAACAAAATATTCTTTTCTTTTAAAAATAATTACAATGCCATTAAGATTTCACTATCAAATTGTGCTAACCCAACTTCATTTATGAAGAACAAAATGCCATTTATTCATCATTTCAAAAATATAATTGATGCTGGAAATTCATTTGCAACAAGTAATGAAGAAAATGGATCATTTGTAAAGTCCAAGCAAACATATAATACAAATACTCAGTCAACTTTGGGTTTCATGACAGAACTCTTGCTCCCATGGATATAAGCCAAGCATTCTCTTGTCACTCTAGAAGCGGCTACCCTTTATACACATGAAACAATTCTTAACCATAACATACTTGTAAATGCCTATATAGGCTTACTGGTTTATACACCGTACATATTTGAATAAACATGTAAATTTTTTTCTGTAGTAAACTCAAGAAACAACCCATCGATCCTTTAGATCAAACGAATCAAGGGCATGATGAGTCTATATTAAAAATTATTTCATCATTCTTATCGAACGAGGTTGGATTCATAAAGAAAATTCCAGTATACATACATAGGTAAGGTTCTTACAATCACTAGTTTTGCCCCTTTTGTTATAAACCCATTCGATAACGGGTATCACTATCTACAAAAGAAAATTTAGGGTATCATTTTCCCACCCACAGGATCAATAGCCGACCCTCTTCAAGGATTACTCTATACTATATTACACAGTCATTCAAAATAATTTTGTAAGCCTTCATAAGGCTAAGCATTATCAACAAAATAGAAAAGATGGCCGAGCCTTATAAGGCTTTCGAGCCTCAGCCTAACTCTGCATACAACCATGAAGGCTCTAAATCTTTATGTTTTCCAAACTAGTAGGCCATAGGCCATGTGACCTCCACAAAGTGGATAGACAAAAAATTATACATTTAGCTCAAGATTGAATCAAACCCATAACCGCAACTCACATTTTTCTGAGCTATGAAAACACTTGATTAAATTGAAGAAATACTTCAAGCATGATACAATAATGGAAATAAGAACAATTTTATTGCTTAAAGAAAATTATTTACCTCCAATTCAAGCTTTTGAGATGTTTTCTTGGATTTTTCCTTTGTCTCGAGTTCATCCTCTACTTTTTTCCTTTCAAATCCCAAATTTCTTCTCCCTCTCTTTGCCTTTTTCGCTAGGGTATCTTTCAAAAAATAGAAACAAAACTATCTTTTGCATGTTTCTGGGTGATGACATTTTCGCCATGCCATTGCCACTTCTTGCTTTGAATATTATCATTAAAAATGTGTCAGTCCACATCCTTCATAGATTTCCTTGTGATTTCTCATTGATTTTGAATAGTTCAATTTAGAATATATTGGTTATCGAATTTGAATTCGATATGAATTTAAATATGTGTACGTATATATGTATATGAATGCATATATATGTAATATATATATATATATATGTAATATATATATATATATATGTAATATATATATATATGTATTTAAATGATTTCATTCATATTTACAGTGTTTTCAAATAATATATATGTATGTATGTATATATTAATATTTATTTACACACATGTATATATATATATAAATACAAATATATACATACATATATATATACATGTATGCAAATAAATATGAATACATACATACATACATACATACATACATATATATATATGTATGTATGTATTCAGTATTTTTTACATACATGTATATATATCTATATATATATATATTCTTGTGAAAACTGTTTATTTGAAAGAGATTTTAAGTTCCATGTTCTATTATTTAAATTAAGAAAGGAACTTTTAATCTCATCTTGAGCTTCCATCTACGTATACTAAAAGAATTTATTTTCACTAATTTTTCACATAATGAAATCTCTTATCCTTTTTAATCATTCTTTACAATACTTACTTTTGTTTTCTTCAAAACATAGAGTTTGAGTAGACAATTTAATCTAGAAGCCATTCATTTTCAATAACTGAAGCAATTCAAGTCATGAAATTACGTTCTATATATGAAAAAATAGTTCAAATGCAAATCATCATGCCATTTGTGGTGTGTGCACCTAGATTCCAACTAGCTTACCATTTGATCTGGCTAAATAGTCCTACTTCAACCGTGTTCTCATCCTTCAACCTGTCACCCTGCAATTGCACACACTTGCACTTACAAATTTATCAGTAACATTCAATTCTTGGTAACATATAAAATAATTTCCAAAAGTTCACAAAGTCAACATCAGTCAACTTCTTTCATTCATTTTTTTTCAAAATTCTAAAATTTTGTTTAATATATATTGAATTTCTTCAATAATTCAATTTTCCATATTATAATAAATATGCAATAAAAATTGGGTTATGAAAATTTTCTTCACAAGTTCATTTCTCTTTACCAGATTGGTCTATCTTACATTCTTACTTCTGCAAAATCTTGAAATGTGTCCAGGTTTATTGCAGCTATAGCATACAACACTTTTCTAACCAAACTGACCTCTATTCAATCTTGATGTGCACTAGTTAGCTTTGTGTCCAAATACATTACATGTATAGCAATAACCATTGAAATATTGAACCATTCTACTAGCATTATATATGTTCATCATCTAATTTTTGCACTCAATAGCTATGTGTCCAAATTTCTTGCATGTAAGACATTGTCTTGAGAAGGGTCCAACATTCTAATTCATTCTACTTCTACATTTATTTCCATATGTCCAAATTTATTGCATGAAAAGAAAACAACATTAAAAGATGGGTACCTTCGAGCATTTGGTTGTCTGATAGGGGGTCTTCTAGCATTGCTTCTTTGATTTCTAATTTGTTTTCCATTGCCTTGAGTCTTCTCTTGATTTTCAACCTTGTTAGGGGTCTAATTTTCCTTTGAAATTTATCCTTATTCAAGTACCAAACCTCCTTTATATTTAGATGGTTTATGTCCTACAATTAGTTCATCAAGCATTGTAGAACTTGTTTTGAATTTGTCTTAATGAACTCTTGTTTTTTCTAGATCCGATCTCAGAGTTACCACTTCTTGTTCCAGTCTTGTGCATTCACCAGTCTTGATTTTTACCATTACATTTAGAAATTCCTCAATTCTTTTCTTTTCTTCCACTTGTACCTTTAGTCCAACGATGTCTTCATTTTCTTGCTTCAATTATTCATTGACTTCTCTATGTCTTTCTCTAAATTTCTCGATTTATTCTCTCAATTTTTGGATGCATTCATTTACTTCCTTGAGATTTTCCTTCGGATATTTGTTTTCACCTTCAATTCTGTCAAGATCTTTAAGAGCAACTTTGAGTTATTTTTTGTCAGTCATGCAATAACTTTCAACAGTAGGATTTGAAAAATCTTTATCAGCCATGTGTTCTATCTCCAAGATCTTCCTTAAGTTGTTAGGCTTCTTAGAAGGAACTAGGTTCTAATACCAATTGTTGAACACCAAGAATACTGAGAGGGGGGGTGAATCAGTATTCCCTTAAACCATTTGATCATAATCCATCCAATAAATAAAACATATCTAACAATAGTAATGAATGAAATCATGAAACAATCACAAGACCACATGATAAATGAACACTAGTATTTTTACGTGGAAAACCCAGAAAGGGAAAAACAATGGTGAGGATTAGCTAACAATATATTATAATCGCTCATAAGATATTACAGAGGCTAACTACTAGGACACACTATCCAATAGGGATCACAATCACAAAAGATAGATACAAAACAGAAATGGCCACACAACCATAATGTGAACTGATACAAAATGCACCTTCCTCAAGTGCTAAATTTAGTTCCTTTGAAGCTCTGAATATAAAAAAATGCTCTGCTTTACAATCACTCAGATTTGATCATGTACATACAAAATTTGCATGTTCGAATCTCATCACATATATTATCTCATCTTCAATCTCAAAAATGTCTTACATATATACCCAATACATCCGCATACATCAATTAGGTCAACCTAATTAGATGTAGCCCTATATTAAATCAAAATTATTTTTTTGGCTCCATACTTGAATCAAAAATGCCTTTGTGCTTAAACCAAAATGTGCACCACTTAATTTAGGTTTGTATGGACCTAAAATAGATCTTACTAACATCTACAATACATATTTAATTACCACAAAATACACCAAGCATTAGGTTAACCAAGAATTGGACCTAATCACAAAATATGCCAACTGATCAAACACCAACAATCAACTTGATCACAAAATAATGCGCCATATGGAATATATAATGTACTAACACTTGTAAGCAATCTCCCAAAATTGCAAAGTTTGATTCCTAACACCAGAGGAATGCAAACCAGATTACTCATACCCATTTACATTGTACAAATCCAAAACTATATACCGAACTTCTCACTTATATCTTTCAAACTATACATCCAAAACAATTGAAATATTGATCATAGATGCACATAATGGTTAAGAAAAACATTTTATCACTGCATAGATAGATCTTATCACATGAGCAGTTGAAAACCAAAATATCGGATTAAGATATCCTCATTATGTTCACTAGATAAGTGAAAATATCAACAATCAATGTTGACACCAATGCCAACTCATTAAGGGGGTTCCTTCTTCATCCTTTCAACAAACATGTACACCTAAGAAGGCTATAACTTTGGGATGTGTTGAGAGAATAAGGGGACCATAAATACAAGTGTTCCTAGGTGCCCAATATTCTTGGAATGTATTGAGAGAATAATGGAAGCACAAGGACAAGTGTTTCTATATTTCCATTATTCTTGGAAAGTGGTGGGGGAATATAGGCTTAATTAAATAATAATATTATTTAATTATTTTATCCACATGGGTGAGATGGATAATAGGTGGAATATGTAATCAATTAATTATTTATTGTGGTGATATATAAAAGGTGATAAATTAAATAATATGATTATTTAATTTAGGTGATGGAATTTAGGTGAAAGGGATATGTCCTAGGTTAATTAGGACTAGGTGATGGGGCACATGCATATGGAATGTTTTAGGTGTCTACATTTTACCCATATTTGATACAATGTAGCTAAGTGGCATTGTGTCAAATAAGAATAAAAGGTAGGATGGTATGGAATGAAACTTCAATGGCAAGCTTCCCTAGTTGCTTAGGGACGATGATAGAAGTGGTGCCCCCTCAAGAGAACTGTTGGGTGAAATGGAACCCAATAGGTATCTTGAAAAGACATGGTGTGATAAAAATGTCATAAAGGATAAAAGGTTACTTGAGAGATATCATGTTGGGATGATATATATACCTTGAATATAATATTAAATGATTGGTTAAGGATTAGGAATTTGAATTAATGACGCTAGGATGATTGGATTGATTGGCATGGGTCTACATGTCAAATGATAAAATATCACAAGGACGTAATGTAAAAAATGACACATGATTGGGATTTATGGATAAATGGATTATTAATATATGTTGTCATGGTAACTTCATGTGCAAGTAGCAACCCTTCTTTTGTGAACCCTTAGCGTTATGCACCATGACATAAAGGATCATGATGATGATGGACCATGTGCATATGGAATGACTCACAAAAAAAGAAGTTGCAAATATAACAGTGATCCAATAGACACGTTTCCATACACATACCATAATATGAAGGATGAAGGCAACTATGATAGTGTGATTGGTGGAGAACTAAGACTATAGGCAACAAACAAACATAAACCTATAAAAGAAAGCAATAAAAAACATGTAAAATACACAAATTGGTATCCAATGACATGTTGAAGCCAAGGGTGTATGGGAAGATAAGATTGGATCCAAGGATTAATGATGAGGATTTGGTTATATTTTACCCCTGTTCAAGCTAAAATTGATTTGATTAATTGATTGATTAATTGATTGATGATAAAATTATTTGATGTGGGAAGTGTGCATCAAAAAAATGTAAGGATTTGGAAAAGCATCTCGATGATGATTGATTGTAGATTAAACATAATTTGTAGCAAGATAAGGAACAAATATTATGGACATGTTTGGATGGATGTGAGATTTTGGATGGGTTATCTTTGAATTTAAGGGCTTAAACATGGCTATAGTGTTTTGGGATCATGTTTATAGATTAGTATATTGGATGATAAGTCTTCTCTTTTGTTTTTCATCTTGATAGTGGAACCAATGGAAAGGGATAAGCCAAGCCTAGAGACAAGGATAAACATGGTTTGGACATAATAGTTGACAAAATGGATGCAATGGAGATGATATGGATGGATAGAAGGATATGGGGGGAGATTCTCAAGGACTACAAAGGACAGGATTAACATGTTTTGATCCAAGATAGATTAACATGTTTTGATCCAAGATAGGGGACGGGTAGTGCTACCTAAGCAATGAAGTGATGGTAGATGATGTATGGCGAAAGGATGACTATGGATAAGGTATGACTAAATGGACATGGTGGATGGTTATGATCAAATGACATGATAGGATGGCTAGGTATGTGTTGATGGTCCAAATGGAACAACAACAGCTAAACAGAATATTGTTACTCTGTTTCTCCTGAAAGAGAAAGAAAACACATGGATATATTAGCTCCCAAGGTCTTTATAGTTGGTTCTCAACTGTGTTGATGTTTCTCAATGGTTAATGTAATAGTAATGTTCAAGGGGCCTGCTAGTGTTGAGCTTTTGGATTGTTCTAAGGCTAAGCATGAACTTAAACCTACTCTAACTGGGGTTTTTAAAGAAATAGAAAAAGATGGATAAGAGCTTTTGAACAGAAAGAATGTTAATTTATCTAACTTAACCAGACTTGTTACCTTTCAAGGAATTCCTAACTAAAACTACAGAACAAAATTGACTTGTGATTAACACGCAACCTCCTTCATTCACAGTGCTAATTCAAATAATAGATTGCAAGTTACCATTTAAACAAAACATAAAATAAAACTTTATTCCTTGAAATCTCCTCAAATCAAATGATTAACTAAAGACAAACACCATTCTGAAACACAATATGAAATAGATTAAATCTAGTTGCTTCTACTGTTAGTGAAACAGATAAGCAACATTTACAAAGTTGGCACAATCACCACTGTACTAAAAACCTATGATTTTAGATTGTTTCCATCTATACTAAGAGAACTTGAAAATACATTTCAGTCTATGTTGAACCTAACTCTTAACTAAGAAGAAAAAAGGATCTCCCATTACAAAGAATCAGGATACAACTCTCTCTCCTCTATTTTTGCTAAACTTCTTCTAACTTCTATCTATATCTCCTGCTTCTAACTATCCACCTTCTAACCCCTTTACAAAGAGGCATGGATGCCATATATATAGAGTGTACCCAAAAAGAATGTGTTGGCCCCTATTTTTAGGGTTTACAAAATATCTGTTGGTTGCAGGAGGGTCAGCCCCCAAATCTTTTGAATAGAGTTAATGCTCCATTGAATGGCATCCTTGTTGTCCAAGTTGGTGAAATATTTTTGTATTCAGGAGAAGTCTTTAGATCTTTTGTTACTACAACATTAACTTCATGTCTCCATGTTCATCCTGGGACTTCCTTGAGTAGTTGCCTTGAATGCTCAAAAAGATCGCCATTAATACCAATCCGCCTCCTTGCCAGTAGACCACACAGCTGTCCCTGTGACTCGTAGTTTCTTCCTTCTTCCTGCTCTTTCTCCTACTCCAGATATTTCTGCCCAATGAATGTCTTTGGAAGCATAGTTGGGCCTCCCTTTATGTCTAAACACCATCACCTAAGCTGATCCATCAGCTCAAGATCTCATAATGAGTCCATGTCATTCACACCCTATAGGTTTCCTTCACAGGAGTAGTCAATTAGTCAAAGGACCAATGGGCCACTCCTGTAGCTTCTTCTAATTGGTTAAACATATGCCACGCAAGACTCCTAGGTGGTCAAAAGTTATTTGAATGGAATTTCATGTCAGTGAGACACCATCGGTGTCTCCCTGATGTGATTACATCCTGCAGCAGTTATCGGTATGACACAAGTCAGTCGGCGAGAGATTACAGTGAGTCGCACAAGCCATATTGATATCCACAGTGGTCATCGAGACAATTGCTATCGGCCAGAAGTCATGGAAAGCCCATAGAACTCATATCATAGTGCCTCCTTCCATCGATGAGAAAATTGCATTCAGCGAGACATTATAGTGACAGGAAAAGATTTAGTTAGGAGTCTCCTCGAACTCACTTTATTTCAATGAGACACCACACTATTGGCTGGACCTCATATCGAACCTCCCTTCCTTTGGCGAGCACACCTATCTTGGGGAGACTCCTTCATGTTCAGGGAGACCTCACCCCAAACTCACGTCCTATCACTGAGACACCTCTAGGTCGGCGAGACCTTTCATCAAGTTGATTCCACTATACCGAAGGGAGAAAATGCTTTAGCGAGGCTACCGCTAGTTGGAAAGACCAACGTCAGTTGTGGAGACATCACAATGAGTTCATTTCAGTCATCCTGAGCTAGGATTGAGCCTCTTTCATTTTAGTAAGACTCCCCACGGTCGGCAAGATGTCCGGTGAACTCAAGATCTTTTGGCGTGCTCATCTTATGTCAGGGAGATCTCTATTTGTCGGGGAGACCTTATGGTGAACATCAATCTTTGGCTTAGAGCTCCTATTAGCAAGAGTCCACCTTGTCGGTGAGACCTCATATTGATCTCCTCTTTTCTTTCTGAGCTCATTCTATATCGGCCAGACCCTACTGGGTTGACAAGACATCTTGCTGAGCGCAAATCTTTCGCCCGAAGTCTCTCCGATCTTATTCTTACTGTCCGAGCTCGATCCCCTTCTTTTCTCAGTGAACTCACCCTGTTTCAGCGAGACCAGCTCCCTTTGCTAAGACCTTTCATTGAAGCCACGTTGCTTTATGTTGGCGAGACTAAGTCCCCTCGCCAAGACATCTTGGCGAGCCTTCCTTTCTCTGGCGAGCACACCCTGTCGGGGAGACTCCCTTAAGTCGGTGAGACTTTACACCAACCCAAACTTCCTTTCACCGAGCCAAGAGCACTTCGGGGAGACCTTACATAGTCGGTAGGACATCTCACCAAAAGCACAACTCTTTCCTCGAAGGCATCCCCCTCGGCGAGACACATTCTAATTGGCCAGACCTCCTGCCGAAGGAAAAAATCATTCGCCGGGCTCAAAAATTTTGGTGGGACCTCCTCCTGTCGGTAGGACATCTTGCCGAAGGCCTATCCCTTTTTACGAGCTGAGATCAGATCGGGGAAACTCTCTTAGGTCAGCAAGACGTCACACCGAAAGCAAACCACTCTCCTCGAGCTCGAGCTTCTTTCGGTGAGACCCCATCGTGGTCAGGGAGACCTTATGTCGAATTCACTCCACCTCGCCGAGCTCGTTTCACATCAGCAAGAGTTTTGCCTATTGGAAGTACCTTCCACTGACATTGTCATCCTTCGCTGAGACCACATCCCAGTCACCCAAACTTCATATTGAAGGCAATACCTCTCGGTGATCTCCCCGAGCTCAAATTTTTTTCGGCAGGACCTTCCTCGGTCGGTGAGACCTCATGTTGATCTCCTCTTTTCTCCCTGAGCTCACCCTATTTCGGTGAGACCATCGCTAGTTGCCCAGACCTCTTTTTGAAGCCAACTATTGTTACCAAGACTCCCTTCTGTCAGTGAGACTTTACACCGATTGAAACTTCCTTTCGCTGAGCTGAGAGCACTTCAAGGAGACCCTAGCATGTCGGCTAGACCCCATGGCAAGAGCACCAACCTTTCCCCAAAGGCACAACCTGTCGATGAGACCTTTCTTGTTCGGCAGGAGATTATAGCAAGCGGGACCTTATTTCCTTGATGACACCCTTCTTCGGTAGGACTTCCTACATTCGGCCAGACATTATGCCGAAGGTTGAATCTTTTAGCGGGGGCTCTTCTGGTTGGTGAGACACATAAAGACTCACAACGAGTGGGATGTTTGGGTGACCTGTAAACCTCAAATGAATAGAATGCAATGCCAGTTGGTGAGACAACTACAAGGTCTTGCCGACTTTCTTCTTAGAGTAAATTTATGACCAATTGGATTGAGGAATGCTTTCCAACTAAGCTCCTTGAGAAATATCATCATGTGCACGATCTAATCTTGTGAAACAAGGTCTCCATTAGTCCTTAGAAGTAAACAAAATATATTAAAATAAAATCCACTATCACTTGTGATTATTTCATTCAATTTCTAGCAAGAAGAAAACCAATTTAAGCTGAGAACCAAAATTTGACAAAACAAGAAGGAAAACTCAGGAAGAAAACAAAAGAAACCCGAAGAGAAAAGAAAATAACCAAAGGCAACAAAAGAAAGAGAAAAAAGGGGGACCCATTTTGCTCCAGAATAAAATGGGGTGGTTATGCAAGGCATAACAGTATGGTATAATAGATGAGACAATTTGCCCCCAATTTCAAGGTTCACATACCTAGTTGAATTACACATGGTGACCATGAATGGATTTTCATCATGGTACTTTCCCAAGGTGTCACAAGTAGTGGTTTTCACCATTGGAAGGATTTATTTCTCTTTAGTTTTCTTTTTTGATTTTTTTTGGAATTTTGAATTTTAGGTATTGTGTGCATGGATAGTTGATGTAGCTGATCTATAGCCTTCTTTCATGACATTGCAATAGTATCTCGCCTTACGAAGTTGATTCGATAGAATTGTTACATACTAGTATATAACGTGCAATTGTGACAATGATCATTGATAGTTGGGTTAGCCTTTTCCAAATATAAACATCGCGATAAAGTGCCATAATACCTTTTGTGGTAAATTGTTGTTTCTATGATGTGGTGTATTCTAGGTTTTGGATTATATTTAGGATGAAGTGGGATGGATTTAGATGGTGGAGGTGAAGAGTGGGATTTGGATTGCAGATTTGATAAGTGAAATCTTGGAGGTGGGTATGTGGATTGATGGATTTGGTTTTAGGGATTTGAGGTTTTGATTGGAATGAGGAATGTTGGGATTGGGTGGTAAAATTGGGTTTGTATTTGGGATTCAACTTAGGATTGGGACCAATGTTAGTTTTGGATATCGAATTTTTGCATGATAAGTATGAATGTGGTGCACACCTATTGTATGGAATATGTGACTTTGGATCTATGGATTTCTTTTGATTATTTTCTATGATTCGATTCATCAATTTACTTTTCTTTGGGATTCATATTGATATTTTTCTTGCTTTGTGATTTTTGGATGTATATTGATTTTCAGATTCATTTTGATTTTGATATGGAGTCATGTGCATTTTCCTTTTATTTGGTAGTGAATAACAATCTGTTGTTCAATGGGAATTCTTCAATTTGTGTAATGGATGATGTTGTTAGTCCCAATCAACGGGTCTAAGATGTTGCGGATGTAGGTTGTGATTATGGAGGGAGGAAGTAGGGAAATGATGTGTGGAATGAGCATTCTTAGAAGAGTTATGGATGACCTCTATTTTTATTCTTTCATTGAATGAGGTTGCTTCAACTATCATCGAGTTGTCACTATCAAACTTCTTTCTTGGAGATGTGTAGCCAAGACCTTGATGTCCATAATTTTCATATTGTAGTTCTAGAATTCCTTGTTCATGAAGGCCTAACCCTTTTCTATTGTAACCCATGCTTTGACAACTTTTTTTTTTCTTCATAGGATACACTTCACTTTTGAAACAAGATACAAATCAATTATTAGGCAAACATGACTTAGTAGAAAATTATATGTTCTCTTCTACAAGAAGGCCAAACCATATGAAGGTGGTTGAACCTATCTTGTAAGATGATTGTGATTTCTCCCTATTTCAACTATTGTATCTTGATCAATGATATAATCAATGTGATCAAATTTTTCTTGTGAATCCTTATGCATGGTGTGATCCATATCATTTATTTGACTATCTATGTGGGAAAGGGAGGCACATGTCTATTCTTGGAAAATGGAAGTTTCAAGAGTATGGATGCGCTCATCTTTGATTAAATAGTCATGGATGCGATAAAGGTGGAGCAAGGGATCATCTTGGATTTTTCAACTAATGATAGGATCATGATCAAAGATCAAATATTAGGTGTCATTATCATAAATAGGATCTTGATCAAAGATGGGATTGTCATGGTCTTCATAATCATCTATTGGATCTTGGTCAAAGATTAGATTAACATGAATATAAGGTTCATTTATGGGGAATTTCTCAATAACTTGGTCTTAATTTGATTGGGAGAAAGTAGTGACATGCTTTATAGAAAGCTCTTGGCATAGACTTAATTCGTTCTTATACAAGATGGATACACTTTTCTTTGCTTTGATTTTCCCTATATTGACTAAAATTTTGATGTATGTTCCTAATGTCACATTTAGTAGTATGCTTGGGCTAGTGGGATATTTTTTGACATTATGACACTTATGGATTTTGAACCTTTGGGTTTCTATGGACTTCATGAAATTTTTATGTTTATCTTCCCATGTGGGTTGAATCATTCAATGATAGTGTTTAACGATATTTGATCTAGGTTAGGAGTAGTGGAAGGAGACTCATGTATAGATGTTGTGGACATGAATTTCTTGGATATTTTGTTCTTTTATTTATCCCATGTGAGTAGTTTTTTTTTTTGAATATCTATTAGATGAATGGGACCAATCAATATCATAATAATAGGTGGACTTTATCTTGGATTGGTTGGAGGACTTGGATGAGAGTGACGTGGAGCCTATATAATATTGGGACAAATCAAATGGTATGGATGATAATGATTTAGAGGAGGTGGATGCAAATGATTTGGAAGATGTAGATGATCTAGTAGATTTAAATATTTAAGTGAAGAGGAATCAAATGACATGGATCGGGGTGATGGGAAATATGGTTCTAGGATGGTATTTTCCTTGCCAAAGGTGGGATAAGGATAAATCATGGAGGATTTATGTTGGTTCATGAGGTAGCTAGTGCTTGGGAGGTCTTGGTTTTGGGGGATATGGGAGTTGATGGTGGGGTGTATGGAATCGATGACAAGATGGTCCATAAGGATCTCACCAATGGCATCTTGTTCAATGTTATCATCATCATTGTAAGGGTCATATTCAAGTTGATAGATAAGATCATCCTCATCGTCTGGTGCAGCCACTATAAGAGGGTCCTCAAAGAAAATAATATGGACCATGCAACAAGAGTAACATAGAATATGGAGGCAAATTCAAATTAAAACATTCTTATTATTATAAATCTTAGTTACAATTGGTCAGCAACTCCGGGCTTATAGATTTGGCTCACAAGCCTGTTACAACATGTTAAAAAATAAAACATTTCAATATGCTCCTTAATGCGAGCCAATTCTTACAGAACAAAACCTATATTTTTCAATAATCTTCCCTAATGATCTATTACAATGATTTATATCACATCCTGGGATCTAGAATCATTCGCGTCAGCCAAAGATTATTACAATCTCTAATGAAGAAAATATAACATGTGCATGAATAGGTCGGCCTCAAATTTGAATTACTCCTCAGTGAATGCATATGATGAAGTGTGGACCTATAATTAAGGTCGAGGACACTCCAAGGAACAACTAAAATCACACTGTCAAGATCCACAAGTTATGGGGACGATCCACTAGCGATCAAACTAGTCGTTAGCTTAGAAAATTATTCTAGTGTTGGTTCAAGAAATTGTCATAAAATCCGGAAGTGATAACTTTCCAGAAAAAAGATCCAATTACACTCAAATCTTGGAATAAGGAAAATGAACATGTCCATGATGAAAATGTAGATCCATAGGGTCTAGTGAGAAAATATGATGAATCCACCAGCATGAATTGAGCAAGAACAAAACAAGAACAAAAATTGAAAGAAAGAAATATTTTTGGTTGATGCAAGATTTCCAAGAACCAAGGATGCTCCTGTATCATCATCATAAGGATCATATTCACTTGTTGATAGAAAATAACATCATATTCATCATAAGGATCATATTCAAGTTGATATGTAAGACCATCCTCATCATTATAAGGATCATATTTTGGTTGATGGAAAATTCAATTATTTCACTTGGCTTGATGTGGGAAAAATATTTCGTCTAGAGGGCTCATGTTGTTGCGCTTTCCCTTAATTAGGATCTTTTGGATTGATTTGATGATTAGTTTATTCTTTACTTGTGTGGGATATGAATCTATCATTTTAGTTATGTCCTTTGATTTTCAAAACTAGTATGATTTGGATTTTGGATTGATTTAACTTATGTTGACTATATCAAAAGGATAACCCTAGGTGGAATTGATGGATGACTTGGATGGAATAATTGGATGAATAACTTGGATTATTAGGATGATCCCAAAGATGAGAATAGATGGTTAGGTGGAATAAGTGGATTTGACTTACTGAATTTGGATTATAGTTTAAGTCTACACACTTGGATCTTAGGATGACTTGATTATGGCTTGATTTTAGAATCTACAAATTGGTGTAAGATTTCCAAGGATTAAATAAGGGGATTTAGGATGATTAAAGGTCGCAAAGGTTGGACTAGGATGATGATTTTGATTAAAAGATCCAAAAGTAGTGTTTTGAACTGTGACCAAGGGCTGATTTGGATTAATGATGGGTGTGGACTATAAGGATGATGTGGATAAAAGATGATGATGATGATATGATGATCAAGGGTATCCTAATTTTCTCTTTGGTGTGATTCAAATGTGACTAGTGTTATGAGCAAGGTGATAATGAGTGACAAAATATTGTGTACCTTGTATTCAAGGTGTGTTGTGGATGGTTAGATAATAGGATGAGTCAAACTATGGACAATGTATTAAAGACTAGGGATGTGGTTAAGTTTGACCAATGTGGAATGGACAAGGTATGTAGTTAATGTGGGAGATTTTGGGTAATGATTTTGGTGATGATCAAGGATAACGATATTTTACACTAGATTGTGGTTATCCTAGATTTGGCTTCAACATTTATGTGTTTCAAAAGGATACCGATTTGGAAAATAATTCAAAAAATAAAAGGATTTCAAACTTGTCTTAACTCAAATTGGTAATAAAGGCTTACAAACAAGCACTTGCTATGTAAAAATATCAAACAAGAAGACACAATAACAAGCCTAAATTTAATCAATAAAGGGCGTATTAACTTAATGTGGGCATACATGATAAAATATCTTCAAGTGAGTGGATAATTAGGGTATGTAAAAGTCATGTACCACCTATACACCCCTTACCTTGAAAGGATAAGACCCAATTGAGGAATAGCTACTATCTCAACACAAGAAGTCATATGGTTTGTATCTTTAGGAATGATATTGTACCTTGCACCACAATCAAGAAACATCCTAAAGGTCTTAAACTAGGCTATACAAGGCTTATCTAGGGGTATCCTCCAAATACCTCAAGAGTACATGAGGCCTAATCCATTAATTTGAAGGTGTAAGAAAGTCAAACAACTATGAGAAGAGGGTAACCCACCCTTCTCCTTCACTTCCCCAAGGTATAAATTTCTTGGGGGCTTAGCCCAAATAAAAAAATCACAACTTCCAAGAGACGTGTCTTTCAATTCACCCCCACTACTCCATCAAAACACTAGAGTTGAGGCCATCCCTTGGGGTGATGAAATCCATAACAAAGCCCCATAACAATATAATCAAGAAAACACTTATTTATTCCTCAAGCTCACCCTAAGGTGTGAGAGGAGAACATACATAAGTGTTCTTGGGGTTTAAAATACACTTGTAATTATTAACTGAAATCAAAATGTAAAGTGAACTTTAACCCAATTTCAAGTGTGAGAAATCAAAAAGAAAAAAATCACATAGAAAATAAAAGTGTTTATAAATGATTTCTTCAATAAAATGTCATGCAAAACCACTTGAGTTAGTAGTTTACAAGATTAATGTCTTGAAATCATGAAAATGCCTGCACACAAAAGTCAGTCAAAAACATAAAACAATAAGTTCTATAGAGAAATGAATTGCAAACAAACAATATTTGGATTTTTTTTGATAAGTTGAAAAAAATCACTAAAAAATGATAAAAAAAAATGCAAAATTTATGGCTAATTGAAGTTTCAAAATGAAAGCCTTAATTAGAATGAAAATACCTAAATATTGAAGATTTTTTTTGAAAAACTACCTATACCACAATGTCCGTGGTGGAACCAACTTTACAATGCCTATAAAATTTTGAAAATCTAACTTGCAAAAAAAAATATTGCAATTTGAATAATAAGTGTTTTTTAGAAAATTCCAATGGTGTGAAGTCACAATTTAGCCCCTATCACTCAACTCCTAGTCGACTGGGTAAGTATGGGCTAAGGCAAGAGGGGGATAATTAATTGAGTACTAGACTTAAGTACATCATTCCTGGATGTGATCAAGAGCCTTGGTTTGTAGGTGACCATAGGCTTGAAGCGATCCTTAGTTCTCAGTCACTCATATGACCAAGAGCTTTCACGAAAAATATAAAAAACTTCATGTCTTTTGAAGGGCGCATAATATACTGAGAGGAAGGTGAATCAATATATGCAAAAAATCTTTAACTCAACATTAATTACCATTAATAACTTCTCCAATCATGAACTTAAAAATATTAAGGCAACAAGTATTAATCAAGCAACACAATAGCACACTTTAACACAAAAAAATTAGATATACGTGGAAACTTGGAATGGGAAAAACCATAGTGAGGAGAGTTTCTTGGAGCTACTATCCAAATCCAACCTCATAAAATAATGAATAGTTTATAATCATGAAGTAGGCACCAAACTACCGGAGACACCAATCCCCAATTGTATTTGTAGGCACCAACCTACTAGAGACACCAATCCCCAACACAAAGATCTGAGCACAAACTCAATAGGAAAGAGACCAATCTTGTTAGAAATCTAAAATAGATTGGATAACCCAAGGAACATTTTAAGATAAAATCAAATTTGCATAAAATATAAAAAATCATAAAGAATGCAAACTAGGACTTCGAGAGATTATGCAATGTCGATATGAATTTTTTTTATTAAGAGCTTCCAAGATGAATCAATGAATGAAAAAGATGCAAACGATCCATGCAAATACAAGCTAGGTAGTGAGTTTATATAGAACTAAGGAGGGTTAGAGGTGGAAAATCCAACCAATAGGAATCAACCACAAAAGGTGGAGGATTCCACAAAAATTGATAAGTGTTCCACCCTTTAAGGAAGGAGACACTACATCACTTATCTCCTAGTTATAAACTCACTTTATTATCCTAAGCAAGCTTAATAAAAATATAGGAAAAACCTAGAACTAATGGAAAATAAATTAACCCACTAGGAAATAAATACCTACACCAACACCCCCTTAAGCATATCTTAGTAGGATGTAAAATATTATGGGTCTCGACAAATGAAGCCATGTTAGGTACCCATGTACATATAAAAATTTTCCCCAAAGAAGAAGTGCCCCTCACAAATAGAGAGAGAACATGCCCTAGAATAGAGAGAGAATAGAGGACTAAGTAGCCCCCCTAAAGAGATATAATGGTAAATGCTTGAAAATTTATAGAAAAGATGGTCCACAATCATCAAACAATGTTCCTCCCCTTAGGAAGAAACAAAACCAATGAAGTGGGAAATCTATCTCCCAAGTCTTGAAAGGAAAATGTAGGAACAAGGTGTAAGATGTATGAAGTCTCTGAAGTTGGATCAAGTATCCCCATGTCGATGCTAAAAGTATTCACAATCAAATTAGGTGTTCTAGGCCACACTATTGAAAATGACAAATATGAATATCCTAGAGACTTATGTAGAGTACAATCCAAATACAATGATGGTTTGACAATAGTTGTGTAATGATTGTCATCAAAGAGGATAGATAACCCCTCAACTATGTCCTCCAAATGTGAAATATGTGTCTCCATAAATAATTCTAAAACACTTGTCAAGAGATCATCCCACAAAGTTGAATCGAGAAGTCTATGGATGTCCTACTACAAGAAGTCATTAGAAGCTTCTGAAGAAGCAACACTAAATTTTGAAGTAGCAACAAATGCAAGGACCAAAGAGTTGTCCTCAAAGATAAGATATATGTCTTCAATAGTGTCATCTATATTTGAAATGAAGGACTCTACAAACAAACAAGAGGTGTTTGGTATAAATTGGTCCCAATGGACTGAATCCAAAAGACATTTAACTAATCCTGCTACAATGAATCACTGGAGGCCCTTAAATAAGCATCTCTGGAATATGAATCTATAACAGGTGAATGAGGATGGGAAGCAAGAAGAGAAGTTTATGTGTCATTTGAACATTCAATACCTCCATAATACTAAAACAATTCTCTAAAGTAGCATCATCAAAGGGTATATACTCTTGCATATTCTAGCATTGTTGCATACTTTGACATACATGCACCTTGATGCATGAAGTCATTATTATGCAGATTTTCTTTGATCTCTAGGTGTGTCTAGTTCAAGCACGAGCCCATAAAGGTAAGGAAAAAGTTCTAGCCATTTGAGATGGGTTAGAATTTCTTTTTTCAAGACTTATAATTGGCCTTATCCAAGATTATCATGAAAGGATGAACCAAAAAACCAATGATACAATCCTCAAATGATTACAAAAGATATCAAAAGAGAACACTAGTACACTCCCACCATTTTCACTAGTATAAAAAATAACCCCCCCAAATATTGTAAGTTGGCACTTTATAGTTTAGTGTGATTACAAAGCCTTTTCCAAGATACAATGCTCAATAGGCTTAAAATAGCCAAAATTACAAATTTTGATACAAAATTAACTTGAGAAAAAATGTACAAAAATTAGCATTAAAGTTGTCTATTACTCTTCACCACCTTTCTATCACCTATTCACTTATGAAAATTGGAGTACTGAGATGAAAGTTATGGCATGTTGAAGAAATTAGTAACAAACAGATTTAACCTAAAACATCTAGTACAAAATGGTAAAAAATATTTTCCATACCTTTGTCGATGGGAAGTTCTTGCCTCTAGCTTCCCAAAAATATCTCATTTTTGATAAACAAACACCCAGAGCAAAAGTTATGCAAATTCAAAAAAAAGACCCAATTTGGTCTATTGGAAGGCCCTAGTGGCCCTTTGGTGGTGCTTGGGTGGCACCACTGGCTGAAGTGGCCACTTGGGCTATGGACTAGAGGAGCTACGGTGGTTGGTGGTTATCCTCAGCTACCATTTAACTAACCGTTAGTGGTTTGTATGTGAGTAGGTCAAATTTTTTGTTTGATCCACTGGTGGGTTATACCTTAACCACCCTCTTGGTGGTTTATTACGACTACCATGTGGCTTAGAAAGGAGACTACCACAATTCTCAATCAGTGGTTATATGAAATAGTAGTTTGTGTGCAAAGCCATTAGGCGGCTAAGGGCCTAAGTAGCTTAAGTCACAAACCTTTCGCCATAGTGCTTTTGAAGTTCTAAGCGCTGGTTTAACAATGCTTTATATATAGTTTTAAAAAATTAAAAAAATTAATAAGACTGCCCAAAATAATTTTTTGCAAGTTTTCAGAATTTTTAAATTCTACGACCCTTACCTACAACCTGGGGGGCTATACGACTCCCTTGGAAATATTTTTTTGCCTCGAAAGCTCCCAACATTGAATATGGGAAAATTTTATGTCAAAATTTGTCTCCTCAACCTCCTGAATGTAATGACAATGTCCTTTTTGGCTGAAAATTCTCCTGGAAAAACCTATTCACTAGATCTGAGCTTCAAACTTGCATCTACAACTTTTCCAATGATCTCAAATTTGGATGAAATGAAAGCCAATATTGACTTTCTTGAGCATCTCAGACATGTTGGAATAGGAAAAAGTGCTACCAGTATAGCCAAAAATATTGTAATTATCTAGATCTCACAAAACACATGCAATATGAAGAGGTTATTAGATCTTTGCAAACCCTTTTTGATTCTCCAGATCATTCAAAACACAAGAGAAGAGCATACATGAATTTATAAGATCTTTACATGAAAACTCAATCTCTCAATTAAGAATCTATGAACTTAGATTTCTCAAAATAAAAGCTTTGATACCATGTTAGAAATCTAAAACAGATTGAATAACCCAAGGAATTTTTTAAGAGAAAATCAAAGTTACATAAGTTGGAAAAACATAAAGAACATGACTTTGAGAGATGATGTAATGTGGATATGATAGAATTGCATTAAGAGCTTCCAAGCTGAATCAATGAATACAAAAGATGCAAAATATCCATACAAATACAAGCTAGGTAGTGAGTTTATATAAAAATAAAGAGAGGTTGGAGGTGGAAAATCGAACCAATAGGAATCAGCTACAAAAAGTGGAGGATTCCACCAAAAGTGGAAAGTGCTATGCCCTTTAAGGAAGGAGACACCACATCACTTATCTCCTAGTTATAAACTCACTTTATTATCCTAAGAAAGCTTAATAAAATTGTAGGAAAAACTTAGGACTAAGGGAAAATAAATTAACCCACGAGGAAATAAAAACCTACCACAACAAGTCCTATTGGATTATAGAGATATGATTTACGAATTTACAAGACTGATAACACAACTTGCACTTGATATGATCTACCTTCAGACACTTTCCTATATAGCATATGATTTGATAATGGAATACAATGATTGGAATACAACTCCCATTACATCATTCAAATATTTCATTAAGGTCACTAACTACATAACATTCCTACACTCCCACACATTCATTAAATGAATCTTATTCATAAATATATACTTTTTAATACATTAATAATACTTCATGTTGGCCAAGAACCTCTTAACATCATCTGTAATTAGCTAGGTCAGCTAAGGGTAGAGCTAAATTCAAATTGATATGAAATGTTTAATGGATTGGTCCTAAATCAATTTTGTTTCTGTCAATAATAGGTGATGTTATGTGCTTCCTTTAGAGATCTTAAACTAGACTTATTTCATCTTCACACGCTTCCTCCAGCTACTGCATGCTTCCCTTCTCTGGGGAAAACACTCAGATGTTATCCTTAGTTAGCCAGTCAAAACATAATTCTTTGTTACTTATAACTCTCTATTTGATGAAGCTCAACCTTTGAAACTTTGGAATGCGATACAACATGAGCAACATTCCTTTAGGTCCAAATTGCAATTCAAAGCATTCAATTGTGGTAGAATGCAACAAAAAAACACTATTATAGTATAATACAATGCATGAGTAGCAATCCATAGAATACTTCTACAATGCATGAGTAGCAATCCATATAATACTTTTTAAAATACTTCTAAATTACTTTAGGCAGTTTTCTTCATAGTGTAGATCATGCAAGCATGCTTTTCTCAAAATCTTAGACATGACATGATGGTAATACTTCTTGATTTCAAAAGCTCAAACATGACATAAGTAATTACATTTAATTTTCTTTGATTTTCTGACATCACTCCTTTGACATCACTAAGCACCTTTGACATCAGTAGTACCTTTGACATCAATGACAATACATGTTCATCATCCATATTCCCAAGAAACCCATGGATTGAGTAACTATGATGATGGGTTTAAGGTGATTTCAAAGGCTTCTCCAATGGGATGGTGGTAGATTTCAAATGGAAATTCAAGATGCTTAAAACCCCACCAAAACTCCCCCTACACATTTAATGTGGATTTCATGCAACATAAATCCAACCAATTTATTAAATGCCATTTTTATTTATTTTTATCTCCCTACCTTTGTTTTGGAAAAATTTCAAAGGATATTTGAATCAAGTTTAGTGTGAATCATAATGCAGATTTCAAACCATTATAGAGTTAAACGAAGATAAAAATGAAAACTAAAACTATTTTAAACCAAAGCCCATAGATTGATTTGTAAACATAATGTAAATGAAATGTCATTCATGTTATAGATTCCAAACTATTATTTAAAACTAAATGTAGGTGGATTTGAAAGCTTGTTTAAACCTAATTTATGGTCAAAACTCAAAACTTTCTACAATCCGATTAAAATTTTTATGGAGAGAAAACTTCAAGGGATTATCAAATACAATATAGCCACATATTTCAAAGGTTATAAACACTCGAAACTCTCATTAAACCATTATCCAACTAGATTTGAAGATATATTAAAATGTGAATAAATTAAATCTATTTGTGTCAAAATTTTGTTTTAAAACATCAATGGATATTAAACTAAAATAAATTGACTGGGGCTTCTATTCCAGACTATGCAAAACCTCTAGATATAGCTCAACAATGAAAATGCAACAAGATAATGACATCAAAATTTGGATTCAAATGTTACCAAAGCATCCATTGTTGAATTATTTTCTTCTTGAATGATAGGGATGTGAATGCTCCATGCTTGAATGATGCTAACATTGATAGCATATACTTATTTGGATGAGGGATTCTTGAATTTATAGATTTTGGGAATGGGGAATGAATGACCAAGTTTTGATTTTTAGATCAAGGGTGGAGAATGGTTGAGAGGAATTCCCTAGGATATAGGATAAGATTGAGGGTGGAGATGAAGGTAGTTAGAATATGAATGACTAGGATAACTTACCAAATTAAGTAGTTGTGAGGATGAGGGAAATTAGGGACATGTACACCTGAGAAGGCTATAAATTTGGGATGTATTGAGAGAATAAGGGGACCATAAGTATAAGTGTTCCTAGGTGTCCAATATCCTTGAAATGTGTTGAGAGAATAATGAGAGCATAAGGAAAAGTGTTCCTATGTTCCCATTATTCTTGGAAAGTGGCGAGGGATATAGGCTTAATTAAATAATAATATTATTTAATTATTTTAGCCACATGGATGAGATGGATAATAGGTCAAACATGTAATTATTATTATTATTATTTTTTTTTGGTAACTCGGGGTATTCTCGCGTCTCATCCCCAATGTCCAACTGTGCCTTACCTTGGGCTTACTTTATTGCCAAGTTGGGGTTCACAAAAGGGCGAGTATGAGGTGAGACTAATCCTTGGGGATGGGCCAAGTCATTTGCAATCCAAGCCCATGTAATTAATTAATTATTTATTTATTATGATGATATGGAAAAGATGATAAATTAAATAGTATGATTATTTAATTTAATTGGACTTTAGGTGAAAGGGATATGTCTTAGATTAATTAGAACTAGGTGATGGAATGTAGGCCTAGGGAATTATTTAGGTGTCTACATGATGAAATAGGATTATTTTTTGTCTCCTAAGCAACAAGACACAAAATAAATAATAAACATATCCCAATACACGAGAATCTCTGAGTTGAAATGATTACCAAGCTACTTTCCATTTAAATGGTTTGTGGCTAACCATCATTTAATAAGAACAATGACATGATATTAAGAGAAATTATTGACCTTATTTCAAACAATCTTTAATATATTAGGATAGAAAATCTACCCCATACCAATATGTACACTATCACTATTCGAGCCTCCCAAATTAGCAACCAATCAAATAATTGATTACCCTCTCTAAAGTGTGGATAATATTAAAATTATTGAAATATTTAAGAAGCTCCATTTCATTAAGAATGATTTTGTTGAATTAACAATGGGTAGAAGCTCTTGAGTTTAATATTTCAATGATTTTATTGGAATGTCCTTCAATCTCAATGTTTGAGATTCTTAAGAAGGGAAATTCCCAAAAGAGAAACAAAGGCTTTCACCATGTTGCTAGATTGGATGTCCAAATTTTTTCACATTATTTGAAATGAATTCACCCTTGTAATATTTGATAAATCCTCCCCCTCTAACCTATCTTTGGTTACCTTTGTATGATCCATCAAAATTAACTTTGAACCAACCATTATCCAAAGGCTTCCAAATAGTGACACTTATCCTTTTTTATTTAGATGTGTCAACATTATCGAAAGAAGTATTGAGATTCTAGTTTTTAGATATTAGTCTCTCAACAACTATGACCATTTTCTAAGGTTTAATTTTATTGTAGAAGATCTTGTTGTTCCTTTCTTTCCAAATTCCCAAAAAAATGTCAGCAAGATCTTGAATTCAAATTTATTTGGTCACAAGTTGTGTAAGTTTTCCCCTGTTTACTATATTCATGTTTATTTGGTGAAGAATACAAGGATTTAAGGAAGAGAAAAAGAAGCTACATCGAACAGATCATTTCCCTTCCACATGATAACTAGCTATGCTATGTAGGTGATGAGACCCATATTATGGACATCGAGCCCTCATGGGTGGGTGCAAGGTTAGATCCCTTCAGAGAGCATGGAAGAGGAGGACATGTACAACACATTACTACATGTATGATGGTATTCATATGGCTATCATTTATTTGGCATATGAATGACCTTTGATCTTCCATTAAGTCTAGTATTCTGTGTTTAGTTTGGAACTTTTTGATTGCTTATCTAAGTCGGTCAAGATTGACCATTTGTAAAGCCAAGGCTTGGAAAGTTCCTCCTAGAAAGAAATTCTTGCTCACTGAAATCTCTTGCATCATTTGATTAAGAGCTATTTTATAATGATGCATTTCAAAGTCATCACCCAAGCTGTTACAAATCATTATGTCAAGTGATGGTATATGGAGTGTTGTCAGAGGCAGAGCATCCTATCACATGAATTTTGCACTTGATGCACTTGGTCATTTCATTCACAAAGATATGGAGCTTGTTGCATTACTTGTGTATGTGGACAATGGAGCCTTTGTTGGGAAACCAAAAGACAACATTGAAGCTCCCCATCTTACCACCTTTGTGAAGATAATTGATGCTCACAAATCTTGGTTTTCCAGTGTGGCAAAAATCTTCTACATGTGATAAAAAATCTGTTATTCTTAGCTAGTAGTTTAGTTTTAAAGTAGGTTTTTTTTTTTAAAGCTTCATTTTCCTTCTTTCATCGAATAAAGCATGTGTTTCATGCTTAGTTTAGAAGCTACATTTTGTTTTTTCTAAACACCACAAACTCTATTTATATTCAAACTTTTGTATTCTTTTGCAAGTAGCAATAGAGAGGTATCTCTGTATTAAAGACAGTTAAGAAACGATGCAGAATTTTATGTCTTTTGAATATATTATTTGTTTATTATTATTGATGTTGTGGTTGTGTTGCTGATATGTGGTTTTCATTGATGTCAACACTATTAGAATTAATGTCTTAGAGGTTGTACATATGTCAAGGATATTGAGAAGATTATAATGAAATAAGTTGCAGGTTGTCAGTGGTGAAGTGAAGTTCAGTTTGCTGGTGAGTTCAGTATGTTGATGATCAGAGGTTTTGGATTAAAGGGTTTCTTTTTAAGTAAATCTAGTTTATCCACATTGAGTTTCAAAGATCTGTGTGAATATTTTTGTGTTATGAATATTTTTATTCTGACAATTATTTTGTTTCTTCAGTTAGTGTTCCTAAATGAAGATGATTTGATTTCAACAAGTTTAGTTGTTGTGGATGCTTCTTTGGTGATTCATGATTTTTTTGGATGTTTCTAGATCGTTCTCTATCTATGTTGCACATCCGCATTGATTGTTGTGCTTGCGATTCAATATTTTCTCTTGTGTGTTCATGTTTTTCATGTTCTTGGCTGACAGGGTGTTGTAGCATGTTGTGGATCTTTGAGGATTAATTTTTGAAGGTGGTTTGTGTTTGAGAATTTGATTTTGGGTCTTCACTATGTTGTGGCCGACCTTGGTTGATTCACATTAATAATCTTTAATGTTTTGGGCTGACAGTTTGTATTCATTTTATTATTTTATTAAGGCTGACTTGTAGCGATGTAATTTCTTATTGCGGATATATAAGAGCAATTGCTTTATCATTTGAAGGAATGAGTATGCAAAGTGTGGGAGTCCTATGTGTGAATATTTTTCAAATATTTTGAAGTCAAAAGCAGAGTGTGAAGAAGAGTGAAGAAGAGTGAAGAAGTGTTCATGTGCTTAACTGAAACTGTAATAAGGCATTAGCAGATGCTATTTTTCTTAGTTCAAATCTTGTGGATGTAATTCAATGTTTTGTAAGATAGTGTGTCTTCCTTGAGCAATAAGTAGTGAGCTCTAGGCAGTGCATTTGAATGCATGTGCTTTCCCCATTTATATTTCTTTATACTTTTAATAGGGTATAATCTTGTGGACTGACCTCCACTATGGTTTTTCCCCTAATAGGGTTTGCACGTAAAAATCTTGGTGTTATGTGTGTTTTTTATGTGTTGTTGATTTATGCTTTCATGGTTATTGATCAGATCTAAGAATAAGGTTAATAAGTTTGAAATTTTGTGACAACTGATTCACCCTCCCTCTCAGTTGTGTGCCCTTGTGTTTCCAACAATTGGTATTAGAGCAGGTTCCTTGGAAGAAGTTTAACAAATTGAGGTGATCTGGGATGGTGACAGACAAGAAGGATAGTATGAGATTTGATGGAACAAATTATTCTCCATGGAAGACTCGAATGGAGTTCCATCTAATATGCATTGGTGAACCCTACTATGGCATTACAAGTAATAGGTATGTTATTCCTCAGAATGGTCCTACTACTACAACTAAGATTAGGGATGTTGAGTACAATATTAGGGCTAAAGAAACATTGTTGAGTGCCTTGATTGATTCTGAGATGAAAAATGTGATGGATCTGAAGACTACTTATGAGATCTAGAAAAAGTTGGAAAATTTGTATGAAGGTGATGCTAATGTGAAGATTGCTAAGTTGCAAAGTCTGAAAGGGAAATATGAAATGTTGAGAATGGGTGATGATGAGAACATTACTACTTTCATGCAAAGAGTGAATGAACTTGTGTGTGGTATCAGATGTGTTGGTGGATAGTTGGATGAATCAAAGGTTGTTGCTAAAGTGCTTAGATCTTTACATGCTTCATACAAATTCAAAGCTACTACTATTGAAGAGCTTTAGACTGTAACAACTATAACTAGACACATGTTGATTGGTAAGCTTACTACTTTTGAGTTGAGTGAATTTGGTGATGCCCTTCCTAAGATAGAATCTACATTCAAGGCTACTACTTTTGGTATAGATAAACAAAGATATGATCTAGGAAAAAGTTCATCTAGAAATGTATTCAAGTATGAGAAGGAAATGAAAGAGATTGAAGAAGAGGAGAGAAAGTTAGAGGAGCTTGAAGCACTTATTATCAAGAGAGAAGCTAGAGGAGAAAGTAAGTATAAAGGGAAATTTCCTATTAAATGTTTCTCTTGCAATAAGATAGGTCATTTTGCATCAAGGTGTCCGAAAAGAGTCCCTAAGCCAAGACCTAAAAATCCTAGTTGATTTCAAAGAAAATGATATTATGTTGTTGATGAAGGTGTGACAGATGATGAATTTGATAAAGGGAATGGAAGTCAAGATGAATGGGTATTTATTGCTATCAAGGAAAATGATCTAGCCCCTACTGAGTTTGTTAGTTGCTCAAATATGGAGAAAACTCTAGCGGCCAGAGTTGAAGAGAAACATGAATGGGTGATTGATAGTGGATGCTCTCATCACATGACAAGTGATAAAAGAAAATTTGTGGTCCTGGAAAAGTATGATGGTGGTGTTGTGAGATTTGGTGATGATAAAGCTAGTGTAATCTATGGTAGAGGATCCATTTCTCTTGATGGTAAGAATAATAATAATGATGTTCTTTATGTAATGCCCCATCTTATAACCTAAGGAATGTTGCAATTGTGTATAAAAGTGAAATAATTTTATTTTTAAAGTAATATTATTAATTTAATTAGTTGCATACATTCACTAAGTTACACGACGTTACACTACTTGAGATTCCATAGACGACTTTAGTATTTAGCATTACACATATTTAATTAACATAAACTTAAAAGTAAACATTGCACATCATTTGAATTACATTCATGATAATATAAAGTACAAATATGATTCTTACATTGCATTTGAAATAATATTACAATACTCATTCTTCAAATGAGGTAGATCAAATAATAGTTATAATTACATTTTACAAATGTTCACCTCATAAACAATTGAGGGATGTTTCAATTACAAGATTTCCAATGATGCAATTAAGAAAGTAAATATATAACCAAGTACGAGCTCTCCATGCATCCACGAAGCTCTTGTTGCCATGATCATAAACTGGGGACCCAACGGAGTAAGGTGCACGTTCCACCCAACCATGTGGTACCCGTAGGTCCACCCCCCATGCTAGGAGATAGTAATATGGTTACCTAGACATAACCTATTCACCCTAGACACAAGTACATAACTAACTGATGGTTACATTGCTTCCAGTATTAAAACAATCAAATGTACTAAGTACACAAGGTAAACTATTATTTTAGGTGGAGTGTCATCACAATGTTGCAAGGTTACCCTGGTGTTTCTTCCTAGGTTCCGACCCCCAACTTGGGTTACCCTGGTAACCTCTTACGAAACCCGGCCCCATTTGCAAACTATTGCGGAATCAAATATCTTTTAAAGTAACAAGATATCGATTTTCCATTCCAGGCCTTCTCATCTTATACTCGAGACTAAACTAGCTCTAGAGTCTATAAGCGAGGCATAATAATCTTATTAAAGATTTTAATTCTAACTACTGTGTTGTTTAGTTATCATTGACTTACTAACTCTTTAAAAGTTACCCTGGCACCACTTTGTGTGTCAGCCCTCACACAGAGCCACTCCCCTAAAAATAACAAAGGAATCTAAGTTTCCCTAACTAAGGTATACAAGGTGCACAAAAATCACCATATAAGACCAAATAAATCATTAAAACATCACTTCTTGTTCATAGAAACACGTGTCAAAACAAGGCATATAATCAAGTGCACATCCCTAGTTATCTCAAAGGTGGCATATAACAACAAACAACATTTCCCACCTTTAAAAAAACTTTTTTGGAAGACTTGTAACTCTTAATACATGCCCAAATTGCCCAACGAAAAGAAAACACAATTTAAAGCAAAAAAATACAAGAAGAATCTAACATTAGGATTTACTACATCCATCACATCCATTTCATAAAGTACAAAGTTTGTACAACATGTTTATAATTCTTCCCTCAAATAATAAAAATAATTGTTTCAAATAATCTAATTTTAATCTTCACAATTTCATATGAATATAAATACCAAATTTTCTTTATATATATATATATATGTTGAAAACTATTTAATCATATACTTCACACACATATTTAATTTGAAGAAAATTGCAATATAACACTAAAAGTGTTTCCTCAATATTCAGTAAAATACACATTTAAAATTTAACTCACATACACACACACACACACACACACATATAAATAAACTAAATACAACTTCAAAATCCGTGAACACCCAAATTTTGAGTTTTGAAGCGGATTCGAAAACTTATTAAAAGAAACTTATTTTCAAGCATGTATTTTCGGACTGGTTTACACAGTCATATAGACTGTTTCGCACATCCTACCCTCACATGGGGTAACGACTGTGTTAGCAGCCATAGCTACCTGTGAGGGCAGCGCCAGCTGCCTCCATAGTCGTCGTCCTGTGTGGGTGGCTGTGGGGGAAGCCTATGGCCCCTAGAAACATATAACCTCCCATTGAAATTTTTTATTTACACAAATAAAAATTTTCGAAACCCTTACAAAAACATAAAATACGCGTTTCAGATCTTTTCGAAACAGTCGAATAAAATAAAGTAGCATTTTTTATACACAATGAATTCTCATAAATGAGTTCATATACATTTGTACGAAAGTTTATATATATATATATACATATATAAACTAAAATGATCAACAAATATATCAAATATACACAGACAAAAACCTAGATAAGGTTT
>VDFB02000003.1:641972407-642016709 GCA_007258455.2 Sequoia sempervirens
AAATCAATTTTAGAGAACACATTAGCTCCCTTGATTTGATAAAAAAGATCATCGATTCTAGGTAAAGGATAGCGATTCTTAATCGTAACCTTGTTCAATTGATGATAGTCAATGCATAGTCTAAGTGATCCATCCTTCTTCTTTACGAAGATGGCAGGTGCTCCCCAAGGGGAAACACTTGGACGAATAAAACCCTTTTCTAATAGTTCCTCTAACTGAATACGAAGTTCCTCTAACTCCTAAGTCGTCATTCTATATGGAGCTCTAGATATAGGCTCTGCTCTTGGAACTAGGTCAACTCTAAAATCAATATCTCTCTTCGGTGGCATTCCAAGTATATCGTCAAGAAACACATCAGCAAATTCCCTAAGAATAGGATTATCATCAAGAGATATCTCTTGACTTTCACCTTCTTCCAAATTAGTAACTGTTGTTGCAAATAGTTGACAACCCTGACAAAGACATCTCTTTAATTGCATAGCATATATCATCCACAAAGAGATAGGTCTTTGAACACCTATAATTTCCACTTTTGCACCTAAATCATTAATGCAACTAACTATCTTAAGTTGATAGTCAATCACAACATGATGAGATGCTAACCAATCCATACCTAAAACTATGTCATACGATCCTAAAGGTGTAACACGAAGATCTACTAAGGTAGTTAACGTACCAATTTTAAGTTCACAATTATGTACAAGGTTCTCTACTACTACTTTCACCCCAGAGGTGAATTCTACCTACCACTTACCGCCTTGCTTTACCACCACAAGATCACATCGCTCAATGATGGTAGGTAAAATAAAAGAGTCGGTAGCTCTAGAATAAAAAAGAATGGAAACACTAACACTATGTAACTTACCTGAAGTCTCGACCACTGTGTTCTGGTGATTGGCTTGGCGGTCATTAACCGCAACATAAACTGTATGTGATCATCCTGCATCACCCACTGTAGGCTCTGGCTGTAGATTACCGAGGGCCCAGGCTCAGAAAAAGAACCTGCGCTGACGCGCCTGTGTATTACCCTTCGCGTCAAATGAAGTAGCAGCTGCAGCCTCTACCGAATCCTCTGCCACCCGAAGGTGCATTGGATTGTTGGAAACTACCTCTACTAATGGTAGACTGAGCACTCTGAGTAGGCTGATCCTGTCTATTGCGCTTGTTGCGCCACCAATTGCGGTTCTTTCCTGACTATGGGCTATTACCTTGTTGTGGTTGTGGATTATTATTCTTTTGAGGGTGTTCCCTTTGTGGCATGTCCTTAGAGGTTAATGCATTTGGTTTCCCTAGAAGAGAACCCACAATGCAGTAATGCGTCACCCCATGGACTAAAACCTGCTATAGGAGCACTACCTATCTGTACTCCTGTGTGACCACCTAACGCCATAACAAGATTCTCTTCCACTATACGAGCCTTCTCCACAACAACTTCCATAGTCTTTGGCTCAAAGACTCCGACTCCACCACTAATGTGGGCGTTTAAGCCCCTGATGAAGTGTTGAACCGTATGGCTCATCATGTAATACTTTTGCACATCTTGCTTGAGTTCATAGAATCTACGTTCATATTTCTCAATAGATAGAGCCAACTGATGTAAATCATGGAACTCATCAGCCCATCATTGTCTCCAGTGTTCCGATATGAACCATGCTCTAAACCTCTCCAGAAACATCTCCCAAGACACTGACCCAATATCTAAGTGGAGCTTCTGCTCCTCCAGGCACCACCAAGTAGAGGCGAATCCTCTCAGGTGCATAATAGCGCATCTCACTCGGGTATTGCTACCGTATGGGTGCACGGAGAAGCATCTACCCAAGTCCAATAGCCAGGTCTTAGCCTCTAAACCACCTCATGTACCATCAAAAGTAGGAGGGCGTGCCCTCAATAAATCCCTCATGTGTCCTACAGTAATAGCATCCTGATGCACTGTATCATCTACTCTCCTTGGAGATCTATCACGCTCTCTAACAACCTCCTGCTCAACTTCTTGTCTAGGTCCAAGTCAGGCTAGGACCTCCTCTAATAAAGGATGTATCTGTGAACCCTCTACTCCTGACTGTTCAGGATTCTGTCCCTCATTCCTCTGATCCAACTGCTTTGCCTGATCACTTTGATGAGGGATCAGAGGGAGAGTAATCTGAGGGATTGGCCCTCGGCCTCCTCCTCGACCTCTACCATGACCTCTACCACGTCGTCTAGGCATGATCCTACACATAAAAATAATGGGTCTTAGATACTAATCAAGCAAGGCTAACAGATAGTGACACTACGTACTAGGTCAACCTAATGGGCTCGCGATTACCCAGAGCGTCTAGTGTTAGGAACCTTTGCTCTGATACCAATCTGTAATGCCCCATCTTATAACCTAAGGAATGTTGCAATTGTGTATAAAAGTGAAATAATTTTTTAAAAAAAGTAATAATATTAATTTAATTAGTTGCATACATTCACTAAGTTACACGACGTTACACTACTTGAGATTCCATAGACGACTTTAGTATTTAGCATTGCACATATTTAATTAACATGAACTTAAAAGTAAACATTGCACATCATTTGAATTCCATTCATGATAATATAAAGTACAAATATGATTCTTACATTGCATTTGAAATAATATTACAATACTCATTCTTCAAATGAGGTAGATCAAATAATAGTTACAATTACATTTTACAAATGTTCACCTCATAAAAAATTGAGGGATGTTTCAATTACAAGATTTCAAATAATGCAATTAAGAAAGTAAATATATAACCAAGTATGAGCCCTCCATCCATCCATGAAGCTCTCGTTGCCATGATCATAAACTGGGGACCCAACGGAGTAAGGTGCACGTTCCACCCAACCATGTGGTACCCGTAGGTCCACCCCCCATGCTAGGAGATAGTAATATGGTTACCTAGACATAACCTATTCACCCTAGACACAAGTACATAGCTAACTGATGGTTACATTGCTTCCAGTATTAAAACAATCAAATGTACTAAGTACACAAGGTAAATTGTTATTTTAGGTGGAGTGTCATCACAATGTTGCAAAGGTTACCCTGGTGTTTTTTCCTAGGTTTCGACCCCCAACTTGGGTAACCTTGGTAACCTCTTACGAAACCCGACCCCATTTGCAAACTATTGCGGAATTGAATATCTTTTAAATTAACAAGATATCGATTTGCCATTCCAGGCCTTCTCATCTTATACTCAAGATTAAACTAGCTCTAGAGTCTATAAGCGAGGCATAATAATCTTATTAAAGATTTTAATTCTAACTACTGTGTTGTTTAGTTATCACTGACTTACTAACTCTTTGTAAGTTATCCTGGCACCACTTTGTGTGCCAGCCCTCACACAGAGCCACTCCCTTAAAAATAACAAAGGAATCTAAGTTTTCCTAACTAAGGTATACAAGGTGCACAAAAATCACCATATAAGACCAAATAAATCATTATGAACATCACTTCTTGTTCATAGAAACACGTGTCAAAACAAGGCATATAATCAAATACACATCCCTAGTTATCTCAAAGGTGGCATATAACAACAAACAACATTTCCCACCTTTAAACAAACTTTTCTGGAAGACTTGTAACTCTTAATACATGCCCAAATTGCCCAACGAAAAGAAAACACAATTTAAAGCAAAACAATACAAGAAGAATCTAACATTAGGATTTACTACATCCATCGCATCCATTTCATAAAGTACAAAGTTCGTACAACATGTTTATAATTCTTCCCTCAAATAATAAAAATAATTTTTTCAAATAATCTAATTTTAATCTTCACAATTTCATATGAATATAAATACCAAATTTTCTTTATATATATATATATATGTTGAAAACTATTTAATCATATACTTCACACACATATTTAATTTGAAGAAAATTGCATTATAATACTAAAACTATTTCCTCAATATTCAGTAAAATACACATTTAAAATTTAACTCACATACACACACACACACACACATATATATAAACTAAATACGACTTAAAAATTCACAAACACCCAAATTTCAAGTTTTGAAGCGGATTCAAAAACTTATTAAAATACACTTATTTTCGAGCATGGATTTTTGGACTGGTTTACACAGTCATATAGATTGTTTCGCACAACCTACCCTCACATGGTGTAACGGTTGTGTTGGCAGCTGCCGCTGCCTGTGAGGGCAGTGCCAGCTGTCGCTGCCTGTGAGGGCAGTGCCAGCTGTCTCCACAGTCGTCGCCCTATGTGGGTGGCTATGGGGGAAGCCTACGGCCCCCAGAAACATATAACCTCCCATTGAAAATTTTTATTTACACAAATAAAAATTTCCAAAACCCTTACAAAAAAATAAAATTCGCATTTCAGATCTTTTTGAAATAGTTGAATAAAATAAAGTAGCATTTTTTATACACAATGAATTCTCATAAATGAGTTCATATACATTTGTACTAAAGTTTATATATATATATATATACATATATAAACTAAAATGATTAACAAATATATCAAATATACACAGACAAAAACCTAGATAAGGTTTTTCTACGGAAACAGTAAGAGCATAAAAAAAATTCTGTACAAATTATTCCCATTATAGTAATATCAACTACAGGTTTTTTTTTAATTTTAAAACCCCCAAATTTTCACCAGATCTAAAAGATAGTTTAACATAAAAAGATTCTACCAAGATTTGTTAATTTTCCTCTATAAATTTACTACTGTTAAAACAAATATCTGTGTTGCTCATTGTTTTCTCTATAATACTTGTTTTGTAAAATTCATAGAAAGAAAATCAAATCTCTACAGGACTATTTTACAAAAAGTCTCTGAGAAGAAATACAGAATTTCACAATACAAATATTTGCTCATACAATTTTTTTAAAAAGAAAACAAAATTAAATACTAAGAAAAATACCTGTTCTCCTGTGGTTTGAAGAACTTAGTTGTTGAAGAGAGAAACTTTTTCCTGTAGAGTGCAATCCTCCAAAGCTTCTCCAACACACCAAATCCAAAAGATACTAACACAAACCCAAAGAGATCTTCCAGAAATATACAAAATTCTCAAAGGAAATTTTTTTATTTATTTAACAGAGCAGTATATTTTCATTTCCCCTGAAGAAAAAGGTAATCTTCTATTTCCCCAAATCCTAGATAATATCCGAGGAAATCCTCAACCAAAAGAAATAAATTTACTGGCACACATGTCAAGAAGAAAATATCTTCCAACCACTTACGGGTAATTCTTTCTTTCCTTTTTTTAAGATTTGCATGCCTTTTTTTTAAATAATTTAAAATTTTAATTTTCAAAAATACAAATTTCATTTAACAATTAAAAATGAGAACTTTTGACCTAACCAATTAATTTCAAATTTAAATCTATTCTGATGAGAGTAACTATAATTTAATTAATTTTATTTGTTAATTAAATAATTTTAATTCTTTGGGTGATCAGAATTGCCAACCAAAATAGTAACTAATTAATTAAAATGAAGTAAAACTTTTATTTCTAACATTTAAAATTAATTTAAATCATGATAAATTAAAGATAATAAACTAATGACGAGAATTGATAAAAATTTTCTTTCAAGCAATTGATCCAATCAGGGACAAACAAGACCATCTATGACTCTAAACTAAAACTAACAATGTACTATGACTGGGTTTAAGACTAGACTAGGATGAACCATGTTACTACCTCCCAATCAACATTTACATTGAGTCTTGACATGCTCAGACCTAAGTAACCAGGTGGAGTCGGTGTCATGTACCTACAATCCTACAACCAAACCAATAACATGCATATATAATATAATCCGTTTGTACAACACATTGTCTGAGAGAAAATCCACCGCAAGAAATCCGCGGAGGCACCCGCAAGGCGGAGTGATGTAACTCAATTCTCACTTATACCGTCACGCTCCGGGGTGACAAATAAATATGGATTAGTCCATCATAAATATATACATGACAATAACATCTAAAAGGAAATATCTACGCTATTACAAAGCATGTCAGAAATTAATTATCACCATACAATGTTTATCATATCACAAAACGAATCCACTGTTGCTCAAAAGTCAGCGATCAAAATATCCAAAACAAAGTACCGAAGTCCGCAGTGTGGCTATACAAACATAAAACATAGGCATAAATGGAGGGGTACTACACTTTATGTGGAAGGTTTGAAGCATAATCTGTTAAGTGTTGGACAAATGGTTGACAAGGGATACGATCTTCAATTCAAGAATGGAAAGTGTAGAAGATTGGAAATTTTTGGAAATGTTATTGCTTCAAAACAAAAGGTAACATCTTTCACCTGAATGCTACTAGTAAAAGTTGTTTGATTGCTCAAGTTGATGAAAGTTGGTTGTGGCATAGGAGAATGTTTCATATAAAATTTGACAATATTGTTAAGATAAGTTTTACTCAGGTAGTGAGAGATCTTCCTAAGTTGGTAAAGCCTACTAATACTATATGCAAGGAATGTCAGTTAGGGAAGCAAACTAGAATTTCATTTCGGAGCAAACAACATTGTTCAGAAGAAGTGTTGGAACTTGTTCATACTGATTTGTGTGGTCCTTCTAGAATGAAAAGTTTACAAGGAGACAAGTACTTCATGTTACTTATTGATGATTACTCTATATTGATGTGGATTTCCTTCGTAAAGGAGAAATCTAAAGCTCTAGATAAATTCAAGACTTTTAAGGCTATGGTTGAGACAAAGACAGGTTTGGAGATTAAATGTTTGAGATCAAATAGAGGTGGTGAATTCACTTTTGATGAGTTTAATTCCTTTTGTGAAGTGCATGGGATAAAGAGACAATTATCTGTCCCACATACCCCTAAGAAAAATGGAGTTGTGGAAATGAAGAACATGACAGTTCAAGATGATGCTAGGACTATGACGCTGGAAGGAAATGTTCCTCATATCTATTAGAGAGAAGCTATGAGTATTGTTCTTTACATCCTCAACCGGGTACAAGTCAAAGGTGATACTGGTAAGACCCCTTTTGAGCTATGGACTGGTCATAAGCCTACTGTTAGATATTTCAAAATATTTGGAAGTAAATGCTATATCAGAAGAGATGAAGAGATAGGAAATTTTGATGCTAGGAGTGATGAAGGAATCTTTCTTGGTTATTCTACTAAGAGCAAGGCCTACTGGTGCTACAACAAGAGATTGAGGAAAATAGTAGAAGGTGAAAATGTCAAGGTTGATGAGGACATAGCTAGACCATCCATAACCTATGGATATGATTCAGATGATGATAATAACAGTTCGGTCACAGGAAATATCAAGTTCAAATCATTCTGGTGAATCAAGAAAATCAAGAGGAAGGAACTAGTGAAAGTGCAGAGGAGAGATCACAAGAGCCATAAGTTCATGAACATCCTAAGACTCCAAGGTATGTAAGACTAAATCATTTAGAAGATCAGATTATAGGTGATAAGAACAAAGGTGTTCAATCTAGGAGAAAGATTGTAAAAGAATATTTTCTGATTTCAAAGACTGAGCCTAATAGTGTGAATGAAGCATGCAAAGATGAACATTGGGTGGAAGCAATGAAAGAAGAGCTACAAAAAATTGAGAAGAATAATGCATGGATTCTTGTTCCTAGACCTAAGGACAAAAATGTAATTGGAACTAAATGGGTCTTTAGAAACAAGCTAAATGAGCAAGGTGAAGTGGTTAGGAACAAAGCAAGATTGGTGTGTAAAGGATATTCACAAATGGAAGGAATTGACTTTGAAGAAACTTTTTCCCCTATTGCTAGGATTGAAGCTATGAGATTATTTCTTGCTTATGTTGCTTACAAGAACTACAAGGTTTATCAGATGGATGCCAAGTCAACATTTCTAAATGGAAAACTAGAAGAAGATGTGTATGTTGAGAAACCTGATGGATTTCAATTGACTGATCAGGGAGATATGGTTTATCGGTTAAGAAAGCATTGTATGGACTTAAACAAGCCCCAAGAGCATGGTATGCCAGATTGGAAAAGTATTTGTTGAAGCTTGGATTTAACAAAGGTACTACTAATAGTAATTTGTATTTCAAGATTGATCATAATAAAGATTTGATTGTGGAAGTCTTTGTTGATGATATCATTTTTGGAGATGATGGTTTGTGCATGAAGTTTTCTGATGATATGCATAATTAGTTTGAGATGTCTATGATTGGTGAGATTAAATTCTTTTTGGGATTGCAAATTACTCAGTTAGATAAAGGGATCTTCATATTTCAGTCCAAGTATGTGAAAGAATTGTTAAAGAAGTTTGGTATGGAAGATTCAAAGCCAGTTGGTACACCTATGGTGACCAGATGCAAGTTGACACAAAATGATGATTCTATGAAATAAAATCAAACTAGATATAGATTGATGATTGGTGGATTGCTTTACTTGACTCAAACTAGACTAGATATCATAAATGTTGTATGCATTGTTGCAAGATTTCAAGCTGATCCAAAGGAATCTCATGTAACAGTTGTGAAGAGGATTTTCAAATACTTGAAGGGGACAATTGATTTTGGCCTGTGGTATCCTACAGATGATGATCTTACTCTGAGTGCTTTTACTGATGCTGATTGGGTAGGTGATGTGGATGACAAAAAGAGTACTACTGTAATGAACATTTCTGATGAACCCATTGATATATTTTGTGATAATTCAAGTGCAATTAGCATTTCTAAGAATCTGGTGCTACATTCAAAGACCAAGCATATATATATCAAGTTTCACTTTTTGAGAGAGAAGGTAAGTGAAAAGGAAGTTAGACTGGAGTATGTTCCTACTAAGGATAAGATTGTAGACATCTTTACAAAGTTGTTGCCTAAGGATACTTTTGAGTATCTCAGAGGGAAGTTAGGGGTGATTACCCCTCCTAATCAGAACTAAGATGCATTAACTTTCATTAATTCATTCATTTCATGGTCATATTTTGATCTAGATTGATGTTGTGGTGGCTGCTACTCAGGGAGTAGTTAGATGTTTAGATATGTGGTTCAAAGCTTGTATGGAGAAAATCAATATTTTTCATTGATGTCAAAGGGGGAGAAGAGTCATGTGAAAAATTGTGAATTATCTAAGGAGAAGAGTCATGTGGGAGAAGAGTTGTTGAGGACAAAAGAGTTAGAACCTAAGGGGGAGTAAGTGCTAAAGATAGTTGCATTGATGGTGTTTTTCACATCATGTGTTTCCATCAATGCCAAAGGGGGAGATTGTTGGATGTTGTGGTTGTGTTGCTGATATGTGGTTGTCATTGATGTCAACACTATTAGCATTAATGTCTTAGAAGTTGTATATGTCGAGGATAGTGAGAAGATTGTAATGAAATAAGTTGCAGGTTGTCAATGGTGAAGTGAAGTTCAGTCTGTTGGTGAGTTCAATACATTGATGATCAGAGGTTGTGGATTAAATGGTTTCTTTTTGAGTATATCTAGTTTATCCACATTGATTTTTAGAGATCCACATGAAGATTTGTTTGTGTTATGAAGATTTGTATTCTGACAGTTATTTTGTTGCTTCAGTTAGTGTTCTTGAATGAAGATGATTTTATTTCTCCAAGTTCAGTTGTTGCAGATGCTTCTCTGGTGATTCATGATGTTTGTGGATGTTTCTAGATTGTGCTCTATTTGTGTTGCACATCTGCATTGATCGTTGTGCTCACGATTTGAGATTTTCTCTTACGTGTTAATTTTTTTCATGTTCTTGGCCGATAGGGTGTTGTAGCATGTTGTGGATTTTCGAGGATTAATTTTTGAAGGTGGTTCATGTTTGAGAATTTTATTTTGGGTCTTTACTATGTTGTGGCTGACCCTGGTTGATTCACATTAATAATCTTTAATGTTTTGGGCTGACAATTTGTATTCATTTTATTATTTTATTAAGGCCAACTTGTAGCGATGTAATTTCTTGTTGTGGATATATAAGAGCGATTTCTTTATCATTTGAAGGCATGAGTATGTGAAGTGTGGGAGTCCTATATGTGAATATTGTTTAGATATTTTGAAGGTAGAAGCAAAGTGTGAAGAAGAGTGAAGAAGAGTGAAGAAGTGTTCATGTGCTTAACCAGAACTGTAATCAGGCATTAGCAAATTCTATTTTTCTTAGTTCAAATCTTGTGGATGTAATTCAATCTTTTGTAAGATAGTGTGTCTTCCTTGGGCAGCAAGCCCTTCTATATTTGAGCAATGAGCTCTAGGAAATGCGCTTGAATGCATGTGCATTCCCCATTCATATTTCTTTATACTTTTAATAGGGTATAATCTTGTGGACTAACCTCCACTGTGTTTTTTCCCCTAACAGGGTTTCCATGTAAAAAATCTTGGTGTTATGTGTGTTTCTAATGTGTTTTTTATTTATGCTTTCATGGTTATTGATCAGATCTGAGAATAAGGCTAATAGGTTGAATAAGTTTGAAATTATGTGAGAATTGATTCACCCCCCCTCTTAGTTGTCTGCCCTTGTGTTGCCAACAATTATGAGGTATTTTCTTTTTTCTGTTGTTCTTTTCATTTGAATCAGCTAGTTTAGAGGTGAGGCTTGCTTTCAAAATCTACAATTGGTATCAGAGAAGGTATTTTCTTTTGGGTTTAAGATCTAGTAGTTGGAATTTTTCCAAAGATTATCATGTCGAATTCTAACACCTTGCCCATTCTAGAATTTGATGGAAATGAGTATGATTATTGGTGCATAAAAATGATGAATTTTTTGATAGGAATGGATTTGTAGGAGATTGTTGATTTAGGTTACTAGGATCCAGCTGATTGGAATTCTCTCTCAACCAATGATAGAACAACTAATAAGGAGGCTAAGAAGAAGAATGCTCAAGCGTTGTTTCATATTCAAATAGCTCTAGATAAGAGTCTATTTATGAGAATTGCAAGTGTAATGAAAACTAAGGATGCCTAGAAGACTCTAAAAGAAGATTACCAAGGTAGTGATCAAGTCAAAGTTGTCAAGCTACAGACATTGAAGAGAGAATTTGAGAATTTGAAGATGCAAGCAGCTGAAAGTGTGAGTTCCTATTGTGTTAGAGTAAAAGATGTGGTCAATAAGATGGCTACACTTAGAGAAATTGTAAACAATGAGGTTATAATAAAAAAGGTGTTGTGGACTCTCACACCAAGATGGAACCATGTTGCCATAATCATAGAAGAAAGAAATAATTTGACTACCCTTCAGTTTGATCAACTAGTTGGATCTCTAATGTCTCATGAAGAAAGATTGAGAGATTCATTTCAAGAGAGTGATGAGAAATATTTTTCCTCTAAATTACAAATCACAAAGAATGAAGATGCCAATAGTAGCACAAAAAAAAATCAAGGCCAAGGTAAAGGTCAAAGTCAAGGCCAAGGTAGAGGAAATAGAGGCAAAGGTGGTTCAAAGAGGAAGAGGTGGTTCAAGAGGTAGAGGTAGAGGCGGACTTGATAAAAGAAATGTTCAATGTTACCATTGCAATAGGTATGGCCACTTTGAAAGAGATTGCAGATTAAAAGAAGGTAAAAGTGTTAATTATGCTAAAGAAAGTGATGAAAATCCTCTAGATAATTTATTTTATCTTATGGGAAAGCTGAAAATAATAGTAAAGATGCTTGGTATTTAGATTATGGATGCTCTAACTATATGTTAGGAAATGGGAAGTTATTTTCAACAAAGGATGAAAGTTTCAAATCCAAGATTCAACTTGGTGATGACAAATCATTGGAGGTTTCTGCAAAAGGATCCATGGAGGTCCACACAAAAGAAGGTATGAAGAGTATTAAAGAAATTTATTACACCCCTGAGTTAAAACATAATTTGTAAGTGTTGGACAATTGTGTGAGAATAACTAGAGTTGTATTTGAAAATAAGAAATGTATAATTTATGATAAGATTTAGGGCAATAGAGTGGTCATAGTTGTGCCTATAACAAAAAATAGGATGTTCCCATTGAGATTTGGTGAACATACCAAGAGCCTTTCCAATATGGCATATGAGGATACAAGTTGGTTGTGGCATCTTAGGTATGGGCATTTAAATTTTTATAATTTGAAGCTTTTGACATCACAAGCACTAGTTTCTGGTTTTCCCAAGGTTGAAGAGCACAAGGAGGTTTGTGAAGGATGTGCTAAAGGAAAACATGCAAGGGAAATTTTTTCAAAAGGCAATGCATGGAGTGCCCATCACCCCCTTCAACTTGTTCATTATGATATTTGTGGTCCTATGCAAACAAAGAGTTTTGGTTAGTCATCATATTTTATCACTTTTATTGATGATTACTCACAAAAATTTTAGGTGTATTTTTTGAAGGCTAATGATGAAGCCCTTGATACATTCAAGAGGTTTAAAGCACTTGTGGAAAATAAGAAAGGGTGCAAAATCAAATGTTTAAGGACTGATCATGGAGGTGAATTTTGTTCAAGAGCCTTTAAATATTATTGTGATATGAATGGAATCAGGAGGCAACTCACCACTGCATACACACCTCAACAGAATGGGGTAGCTAAAAGGAAAAATTGCAGTATGGTAGAAATGGCAAGGAGCATGTTACAAACCAAGGGATTGAGTAACTCTTATTGGGGAGATGTAGTTTGTATAGAAGTGTACATTCTTAGTCAAAGTCCCACCAGTGCACTTGAGAAGATGACTCCTTATGAAGCATGGTATGAGAAAAGGCCTAATGTTAATCATTTCAAAGTTTTTGGTTGTTTAGCCTATGTTTATGTACCTGATTAGAATAGACAAAATTTAGATGCAAAAAGTGAGTCATGTAATTTTTTTGGGTATAATGAGGAAATCAAAGCTTACAGGTTATATAATCCTCTCACTAATAAGCTTATTGTTTCAAGAGATGTGATTTTTGATGAAGGGGAAGTTTATGGTTATCAAAAAGGCCATATGGAGAAGTCAAAATCTATTTTGAATGATGATATTGATCATGAGAAGCCCACTAATGTTTCTATTCCAAGTGTTATAAATCCACCAAGTATCCCCTCATCTAATTCTTCAAGTCCAAGTTCAATTCCAATTGCAAGTCCAACTTCAAATACAAGTTCTAGAAGGAAGGTAATAAGTTTGAATGATATTTATCAAAGGAGTGCAAATCAAGCACATGAAGAAAATCCAATAGGTGAGATAGTTAATTTTTCTTTATTTACCAAGGTTGATTTTGAGCCATCATGTTTTGAAGAAGCATGCACTAATGAGGTTTGGATGCAAGCAATGAAAGAAGAGATGGATTCCATTCATAGGAATGATACTTGGGAGCTTACAGAGCTTCCACACAACAACAAGAAGATTGGCACCAAATGGGTCTACAAGATCAAGTTTAATAGTGATGGGAATATTGAAAGGCATAAGGAAAGATTGATTGCTAAAGGCTTCACACAAAAGTATGGGATTGATTATGAAGATACATTTACAGCAGTTGCAAGAAAAGAGGCCATCAGAATGTTAATTTCATTAGCAACTCAAAAGAATTGGATCATACATCATATGGGTGTAAAAAGTGTCTTCTTGAATGGGTACTTAGAAGAGGAAGTATATGTGGAACAACCACAAGGTTTTGAAATGAAAGGAAAAGAGAATCATGTCTACAAATTGAAGAAGGATTTGTATGGCCTCAAGCAAGCACCAAGAGCATGGTATGCTAGGATTGATGGATACTTTTAGGATAATGGCTTCAAGAGAAGTAAGAGTGAATACCCTTTACTACAAACAAGAAGGTAATGATATTCTTATTATAATTTTGTATGTTGATGATATTTTGTATATGGGTATAAGTTCTAAGATGAAAGATGAGTTCAAAATTGCTATGATGAAAGAATTTGAGATGAAAGATCTTGGTCTCATGAAATATTTTCTAGGAATGGATGTTTATCAATGTAAGAATGAAAATTTCATTTTCCAAACCAAATATGAAAAATATATGTTGAAGTAGTTTGACATGGTTGGTTGTAAACCATACTCCACTCCAAGTGCTCAAGGAGTTGTGTTGTGTAGAGACGATGGTGCTGAAATTGTTGATGAAACTACTTACAAAAGTATTGTTGGGAGTTTGATGTTTCTAACCCACACAAGGCCTGCTATTGCATATTCAGTTTCACTTATTTCAAGGTACATGAAAAATACATCAAAAATACACATGAAGGCAGCAAAGAGAATTTTGAGGTATGTGAAAAGAACTCTAAATTATGCTATTCATTACTACTCTTCTAAAAGGTTCAATCTTGTTGGTTTTAGTGATTGAGATTGGGGAGGTAGTATGGATGATCGTAAGTATACATCTGGAAATTGTTTCTCTTTTGGTTTTGGTTTGATTAATTGGAGTTCAAAAAAATAGAATATGGTTGCCCTCTCTTCCACAGTTAAGCAGAGTATGTTTCAGTTACCTCAGTAGGTACACAAGCTCTTTGGATTAGAAAATTTTTAGAAGAAATTGGAGAGAAGCATATTCAACCTATAGTGATTTTTTGTGACAACATGAGTGACATCAAGTTAGCAAAGAATCCAATCCATAATAGCATAACAAAGCATTTTGATTTGAAGTATCACTTCATCTATGATTTAGTATAGAAGAATGAAGTTGAATTGAAACACATCAGCACTCAGGATCAGTTAGTTGATATCTTCACCAAAGCAGTTGCAAAAGTTTAGCTTTTGACACTTTGAGATTAGATTGTTAGCCCTCTTAGCATCAAGGGGGAGTATGCAGATAATTGATACTCACAAATCTTGTTTTTCCAGCATGGCAAAAATCTGCTATGCATCACAAAAGCATCTACTATTCTTAGCTAGCAGGTTAGTTTTAAAGAAGTTTTTTAAAGCTTTGTTTTCCTGCTTTCATTGAATTAAGCATGTGTTTCATGCTTAGTTTAGAAGCTACGTGTTGTTTCTCTAAACAACAAAAAATCTATTTATATTCAAACTTCTGTATTCTTTTGCAAGCAGCAATAGAGAGGTATCTCTGTATTAGAGACAGTTAAGAAATAATACATAATTTTATGTCTTTTGCATATATTATTTTTTTATTATGAGTTTTTTTTTTTTTTTTGGTTCTATTCATTTGAATAAGCTGGTTTAGAGGTGAGGCCTACTTTCAAAATCTACACTTTGATGGGCGTGCATCTTTTAAGCTCAAAATATCCTAGCTTTCCACAAAATAAGCCAAAGTGCCAGCACCACAACAAAGGGAAGAGTTGTCTATCATAATTAGTCTTTAAAGTAAGATACTTGATTATGAAATGATAAAACACTTCACAGCTACTCCTACTTTAAATGAAAACATAATTACATATGAACACATGCACACCTTAGTGGAAAATGGAGTTAAAGATAGGCATTGCTCCATGTTTGTCATTATCGGCGACAAGGCTCATGACCACATTGTCAATCTTTACTTTATGTTAACTAAGGTAGTTGTCAAGGCATGGAAGTCTATGCTATGTTGTTTTTAGAAAGAGATTTTCTTAGCAGTCATCAGAAAAAGAAAGATAAGTGGGTGAAGAAGATGGCACAAAGAGGATTTGTGGATTCAAAAAAAGTGGATCCCTACTTATTGTTTATGAAAAACACAAAAATTTGCTACTGTCTTTATACATACACTAAAAAGGAAAGGAGAGGAAAGGTTCTTTTATAGTCCATAATACCAAGTGATCTATTTTTGGGTCTACAGATGGCTTCTATTACTAAGTCAAGTGGTGGAAATGTGCCACTTAGTTGGCCAACCTATTTGGTTTTCAACCATGTGCAATGGGGATCATTGCCTCTCAAGGGGGGAGGAATGATCAAAAACAAGTTCAAGTATTTGATTAAATAATATATTTGAATTTTATAATCAAATTTGTCCTCATTCAAGTTTAATGACCTTTTAGTTTTCAGCTATTCATTCGACTTATAATGAAGACATGGATGGTGACTTTTTAGCTTCTATGTAAATGTTAAATAGGATCAATTCAAATCCAATAGAAAAAATCATAAGCATAAATCTCTTCGGATGAGTTTTCCAAGTTGTGGCATACATCTCATCTAAGGATTTTGTTAGATTATATCATCTCTCTTAAATGGAGGTATATATCTCTCCTACGGTATTGCCCAATTTGTATGGATCCAGGACGTACATCTCATTCACGAGCTATCCCAAGATGGGGAATACAACTCTCCTATAGGGTTATCCAATTTGTATGGTCCAGGGCATACATCTCATTCACGGGCTAGCCCAAGATTTGTAATAACTTTCATATTCTAAATAAAGAAGTGTTTGTTTTTCATGTTTTTCACTCTATTTATTATAATTTACAATACTTCTAGCACCTTGCTGAGTATTGTCCTCAAATTCACATAAAAATTCAGATCACAGAGTGGTGTTCAATGTTCTCCACATTTCTTCATGGTTGAAGATATGCCTACATGACTTGGATATGACGATTAGAGGTGTCCAAAGGTTCTATATCTAGAGTTTCAAGTTTTGGATCATACTTTAATGGAAAATATGTTTGACAATATGTCTATCTGGTGAAATAGGGTGTTTGGGAGCAATGAGATTGCTCCACATTTTTTTGCAGTAAAGATTATTGGCTTGCAGATCTGGGAAAGTCCTTAAATATTTTGTATCTACTTTCCCTTGAATTTTTAGGTGTTGTGGTGTTCTGCAAGGTTGTTTGGTGTGTTGGATGTTTGTGCCAGTGTGTTTGGTTACATAGAATGAAGGTGTTCTTAAGTTTTAGGTGGTTACAGTAGTAGTGGTGAATATTCTGATGATGTGGAATATTTTTGAGATGTTGGGAAGTGTTGTGTGGTTTATGAGATGTTTTCAAACTCAGAGAGGTGTGTTTGGAGTCACTTGTTAGTGTTAGTGTAGGTTTGTCTGACCTGACGTGCTAGCACTAATTACAAAGTATGATTCTTGTGTATGGAAGTTTTGAGAAGCATGTGAGTGTATATTTGGGTCCCAGTTAAGTTGCAACATGGTTTGCCTTCAACCTTGGAAGTGTTTGGTTCAGACCTATTTGATGTTGCATAGTTGAGGTTACATATGTTTCCTTAAGGCTGACCTAATTGAGATTGCTTTAGGTTGTGGATGGTATAAATAACATGCAATTTTTTGTGTGAATTAAGCATAGAAGGTGTGTGATGCAAAAGATGCGAATGTGATCAAGTGTGGTGATCTAAATGTGAGCTTTAATGCCTATGACTTCTAGATGTAGTGAGAAGAAGGTGTCTACATTTTAGTTTGTTGGATGAGTTGTTTTTGCTTCAACTGAACTATACTTTTGGCATAAGAGAGATACATTGCTAGCATTTCAAATTGATAGTGAGCCACCCCTTCTTCTATTTTCAAAAAAAGGAAACACAACTGAGAGGGGAGGTGAATCAGTTGTGACAAAAACTTAAAATTTTCTAACTTAACTTAACTTTATCTCAGATCTGATGAATAAGAAATTAGCCATAAAAAATTTAACACATCAGAGAGACAGAAAACACCAAGATTTTTGTGTGGAAACCTTGTTAGGGGAAAAACCATGGTGGATGTTAGTCCACAAGATTATACCCTATTAAAAGTATAAAAAGAAATAATAAGGGGAATGCACATGCATTCAGCACACTTCCTAGAGCTCACTGCTCAAATAAAAAAGGGACTCACTACCCAACAATACAGAATAGGATTAAAATCCAAAGGGTACGAACTGAGAAAATAGCTTCTGCACAAGCTTGATTATAGTTCCAATTAAGCTCAAAAAACCTTCTTCACACTTCGCTCAATCTTCGTCACACTCTGCTCTTCAATCAAAAGATATTCTCACATTGGAGCACATTGAGAACTTTTCCACACCACAAATCAATGAAAAAATCACACATATATATCTGCTACATGAGATTTCATCACAACTTAGTCGGTCAGGAAAATAAAACATATTTGCAATGTCGATCCAATTTTACAAACAAATTTGCAATGCAAATCCACCAAGTTCAGCCACAACATAGTGGAGACCCAAATTAATATCTCCAACATAAATACTTTGATTAATTTCACCACAAAGATCCACAACATGCTACCACCAACATGTCGGCCAAGAACATGAGAAACTAGACATGCGCAAGAAAATATCTTCAACCACGAGCTCTCCGAATAATGTGGACATACCACAAAGATAGAGAATAATCTAGAGACATTAGAGAACACTAAGAAACAATAGAGAAGCATTTGCAACAACTAAGATTAACATAATCACACAATCTTCATTTAGGAACACTGATAGAGACCACAAAAACACTGTCAGACCACAACACAATAAAAAATTCACGTAGACCTCTGAAACTTCCAGTAGATGATCTAGAAACATTCAAAAATAAGCCCTTTAATCCACACTAGCTAGCTAATCTTCAGCGTACAGAACAAGATGCCTTCATGACCTACATAGTTCCACTAGGAACCTAGAATACTTTCTTTTACAGTTTTCTCAATATCCTTAACATATATAGAAATTGACACACTAAATGCTAATAGTGTTGACATCGATGACAACCACATATTAGCAACACAACCATAATATCCAAAAATCTCCCCCTTTGGAATTGATGGAAACACATGATGTGAAAAAAAAAAAACCATCAACCCAACACACTAACTTTTTCTTTTCAACTACACCTCTCCCCACAAGGCTCTTATCCTTAGAATATTTTTCAAAATACACTTCTCCCCCTTTGAAATCAATGGAAAAGGTAAGGATGACCTTTCCATATACACACTTTGAACCACATATCTACACATCTGACTACTCCCCCTGAGTAGAAGCCATAGAAACATCAATTTGGATCAGAATATAGCAATGAAGCTCACAGATTGAAGAAAATAAATGCATCTTTTAGTTCTTATCAGGAGGGGTAATTACCCCTAGCATTCCTCTGAGATACTCAAAAGTATCCTTTGACAATTCTTAGTAAATATATTTGCAATCTATTCTTTGGTAGGCACATATTCCAATCTGACTTCTTTCTCATTCACTTTCTCTATCAAGAAATGAAACTTGATTGATATATGTTTAGTCTTGGAATGCAACATCAAATTCTTAGAAATATTTATTGCACTTGAATTGTCACAGTATATGGCAATAGGTTCTTCATATACCACCTTGATATCTTTCAACATCTATTTCATCCATATCACTTGAGTACAGTTATTTGTAGCATCAATGTATTCTGCTTCAGCAGTAGATAGAGAAATGAAATTCTTCTTTTTGCTCAACCATGGCACCAAATTCTTCCCTAGGAAGAAAGCACCACCACTTGTATTTTTCCTATCATCTACATCTCCAGCCCAATCCACATAAGTATATGCACTCAAAGTGAGATCATCATCCTTTGGATACCAAAGTCCAAAGTCAACTGTTCCTTTTAGGTATCTGAAAATTCTCTTCACAACAATCACATGTGATTCCTTTGGATCAACCTAAAATCTAGCAACCATACATACAACATTCATAATATCTAGTCTAGTTTGGGTTAAATAGAGCAATTCATCGATCATTGACCTATATCTAGTTTGATTCTCCTTAAGAGAATCATCATTTTGTGTCAACTTACATCTGGTCACCATGGGAGTACCAACAAGTTTTGAGTCATCCATTCCAAACTTCTTCAACAGTTCTCTCATATATTTGGACTGAGATATGAAGATCCCCTTGTCTGATTGAGTAGCTTGCAATCCCAGAAAGAACTTCATCTCTCCAATCATACTCATCTCAAATTCATCCTTCATCTCATCAGCAAAAATCATATATAGATTGTCATCTCCTCCAAAAATGATGTCATCAACAAAAAATTCTATAATCAACTCCTTATCATGATCTAATTTGAAGTATAAGTTGCTATCAACAGTACCTTTAGTGAATCCAAGCTTCGGTAGATATTTGTCCAATCTAGCATACCAGGCTCTAGGGGCTTGCTTGAGTCCATATAGAGCTTTCTTTAATTGACAAACCATATCTTCATTGTCAGTTAGATGAAATCCATCTGGCTCTTCAATGTATACTTCTTCTAGTTCTCCATTCAAAAATGTTGAATTCACATCCATCTAATAGAATTTGTAGTCCTTGTATGCAACATAAGCAAGAAATAACCTTATAGCTTTAATTCTAGCAACAGGGGCAAAGGTTTCTTCAAAATCAATACCTTCCATTTGAGAATACTCTTTACATACCAGTCTTGCTTTATTTCAGACCACTTCACCTTGTTCATTCAGCTTGTTCCTAAACACCCATTTAGTACCAATCACATTTTTATCTTTAGGCCTAGGAACCAGTATCCATGTGCCATTCTTTTCAATCTGTGTCTAGTGCAGGAGCACCTATTTGATCACATGCCTCCATGAGGCCATATTGAGTCATTTGTTCCATTTTGATGTCTTAATGTTCTAATAAGGCCTAATGAACCATTTTTGATATGTTGAGGTCATTTGGAGTCCTAAGAAGTTGTGTTTAAGGCATTATCAAATAATGTTCAAAGTTGGAGAAATTGCCAAAAATGCAAAATTGAGAAAAATTGACAAGTCAAGGTGATTTGAGTCAGTTATATCAGTTGTGGTCGATTGTTATGAGTTATTTTTAGTCTTTGATGTATAAATAAGCCTCACATAGGTTGAGTCAAGGGTGTAGTTGGCATTGTAAAGAGAAAATCATGAATAAACTCTATATTTTCTGATTTCTAACTGGTAAAGTGCAATTGCAGGTTGTTGTACGGTCTTGTATAGATATATTTTTGTGGGGCAGTCATTTGAAATGATAGTTCTCAGAGTCTACTTTAATTTCCTTTTTGTTTCACTCAAATCCATGATGTTTTAAGAAAGTTATGTTGATTTTGGTGAAGGGAGCTAGTTCTGAAAACATTTTTCTGAAATTGCAGTTAGAAAACACGCTAGTACAGCCACATACAGACCTGTACGGACCTGAAACTTGGATGGATGGAAGGAGCTTGATGTTGGGGACAAAATTTATTTTTACCAATAATTTTTATAATACCTTTTAAAGGGTCAAACCATAGTAATGGGACTCGGACTTGGCGAGGGTGACTCGGCTCGCGACTCAGACTCGGCGCAAACTCGGAAAAATGAAAAAAAGTTGAAAAAACCCTAGAAATTTAGAGATTTTTAAGGATTTAAAACTTTTTTCAAGAACCCTTTATTGAATACAACACAAATAAAATAAAATTTGATCACATGCACAAGTATACAACGATCACATAAGTATAAAGTACACAAATTGTAGTTGTACTGCTGAAGGAAATAACATACTTAGATATATAAAATTAGTCAAATGGATACAAAACTCATGGAATATGAAATACATGACATCAAATTTTCCATACAAATATGAAATATCAAAAGTAAAACAATAGCTATAAGTCTATGACTCTATGCCCTATGGCATAGTGGAGCCAACATCCTTCCTATGAAGGCATCTAAGGGTCATGGATGATGTTGCAGCTACAACCATAGTCTCTGCTTGTTTTTGACTCTCCATGCCACTCTCACCAACAAAAGCTATGTCTCCTCATGCTCTATCCTCCTCCTCAGCCATGGCTACAACCTCAGCCTCTCTCTCTGCCTGGTCCACCCAATCAAGGTCCTCGTCACTAAAGACTACATCTGTAGCCTCAGTGATCCACTCAGACTATGGATCAACCTCCTCTAGACTAATCGGGGTTTTGTCATGGTCAAAAAGCTTCCTGTATCTAAGCCAAAGGTTGTAATGAACATATACCAAGTCATTCATCCTCTCCAGTGTCAATCTATTGCACTTCTTGGAGTGTATGTGCTCAAACATACTCCAATTGCACTCACAACCAGATGAACTGCATGGCTAGCTCAATATACGAATGTCAATATTTTGCAGGATCGGTGTATCAGAACCAAACATATGCCACCATCTATCTAAGATGAGAAAAAGAAACAAAATCAATCTCATTTCAAGTTTCAAGTTCAAGTTCAACATTTAATAATAAATTATAATATAAAAAGATGAAAATTATGCCCTTAAATATATTTTTACTTGGCAGTAATGTTGTCCTACTATCTTTGCACATTTGACATGCAAAGAAGTCTCCTTGTGCCTTAGTGAAGGCATCTATCTCTTGCACCATCTGTGTAGTAACAACAAGAAACATCCGCTCTATCGTCGTGTAGAGCCCACTCAGAATTTCTCTATCTACATGGAAATCACGGTGGAATTGGAAGGCCGGATTTAGGAAACATGTGGCTGCATGGATGGGCCTATGAAGTTAGTTTTTCCATCTCCAATCAATGATATCCCAAATGGGATGATACTTCTCCTCAACTCCACCATATAATGATCTAATGGCCTCTTTGGCCCTGTCCATGCCCTCATATATGTAGCCCATTGTGGGCTTCTCCCCATCTGCAACTCGTAGGAGAAATAGTAAGGGCTCAATAAATTGCAAAGTGCAAACATGTTTCACAAATAAGTGTGAATGAAAATAAAAAAATAAAAGTAAGATATGATTAAAAATTAAAACATAATAAAAAATTAAATTTTACCTTCATAATCTCGTCCATTGGTGTCCAAAACCCTTGCTCATAAAAAATGCAATCAGCCACAACAATCCTTGTAGTGCTTGTAGAAAAGGATGAGGAAGACCACTCCTCACTAGTAAACATGCACCTTAAAGCTGCCTTTAATCGAATCAAGGATTGCATTGTGATAAAATTTGTTGTAAACCTAGTGATGCCAGGACGAGACAACTCCCTCAACCCCGTGTATTGCCTCATAAGGTTAAGCACCCATGTGTGATTGTATACAAATTTGCATATGTTTTTTGCTGCATCCACACATGTTTTGATCCATGGGAGCTTGCCAAGATCCTCCAACATGAGGTCAATGCAATGGGTGGCACATGGAGTCCAAAATATAGTAGGGTGCCTCTCCATCAATAATCTACCAGCAACAACATAATTTGTTGCATTATCTATCACCATTTGCACTACATTCTCTTCCCCCACATCATCTATCACCTCCTCTATAGCCTCACATAGGTATGTGGAATTTTTGAATTGGGAAGAAGCATCAATGGACTTCATGAAGACAGTGTCACTTGAAAAAATAAGCAAAACCAATTATTCAATAAATTAAAAAACATAAATCAGCCATATTAAATTATTAATCACTAAATCAAATTCAAATTTCAATGCATTGAAGGAAGTAAAATTACCTCTGGAGGAAACTAGGAAATTAAGCAACGTCCTATTTCTCCTATCAATCCAACCATCAGTCATGATGGTGCAACCAATCATCCTCCACTGCTAGCGCTGCTCCTCTAATTGTGCTTTCACATTTGCCACCTTTTGAGTCAAAAGTGGGCCCTTTAATTCATCTTCACTAGGGGCTTTGAACCCCGCCCCACATATGGTTATGGCATCAACCATGTTTTTCCAAAAAGGTGACCTAAAATATGTCATAAATAAATAAATAAGTTACATAAGTATTGTAAAATATTTTTTTGTAAGTTTTTAACTTTAAATTTGAATTCGATAATGAGATACATCTAGATTCTAAAATTTAAATATAAATTTTAAAACAATTAAACGAAAAAGAATTACTTGGCTACATGGAAGGGAATGGTGTAGTAGTACCTAAAGTTTGCAATTGTCTTTTTTGCTGCATCATGTGCATCCTTGTTCCAACCCATGCTCTCAAGCGACGGTTGGGAACCAGGAGTAGTGTGTGGTACAAAATATGAGTCCACCCTAGATTTACGAACTCTAGGGCCAATGCTAATACTGCCACTACCACTAGTAGTAGCAGTGCCACCAGCACTAGGAGTACGCATAGGCATAGCTAATGCAGAAATAGAAGCACTAGCACAAGCACTGGCACTAGGACGGTATGGAGGCATGGGAGAAGCATCTCCAATAGCACCAAGTCCCTGTCCAACTCCAACACTCGCCAACTCTTGCTTCTGTTTCTTTTTCATTTCTTTTTGCATTTCAAAAGTTTCTAATTGTACCTGCACTTCATGAACAACCTCAGGAGGTGCTTTAGTGCAACCCATTGCATCATGGATGGGTATGCGTGCAAGATGGTATTTTAATCTATTTATTCCTCCATGATATATTGTTTTACAGTAGTTACATTTTGCATCTCCTCTTTTCATTCTGGGAAATATTTCAACATGTTTCCAAGTAGGGTCTTTTCTGACTGGGGTTTGAGACATTGTGAAAATAATAATATGGTTTGATTTGCAAATGAATGTGGCTGCAAAAGTAGGGTTTCTAAAATTATTTAAGTTGCAAGTAGGGTTTGTAAAAGAAATATGCAAACTCAAAAAAACAATGATTTTACAAATTACAATGAATTATTTGTTAAAAAAACACAAAAAAATCAATTAAAATCAAACTTACCTCTTAGATTTGGCTTGGAATGCAATGCAAACTCCTCCTAATCATTGGTAATGAGCTCTCAATGCACCTCCTTACTGGTATGAAGCTCCCCAAATGATATATGACCCTGGATTTGTCTTCAACAGCTTGTTGTTTGCACTCTCTTCTCCTCCTATTTTTCTTCACAACTCTCTCTTCTCCTCCTATTTTTCCAAATGAATGAAATGAGGTTGCTTTTAGGGTTGGGGAGATAATATAAGACCAAAAAAAAAACTTGAACTTTATTTTTTTGTTTTTTTATTGAGTTTTTGGTTTGTTGCCGCCAACCGCATCTAGGGGTCGGGACTCTCTTGTACGCGGCGCTTCCAGCGTGTTCGGCGAGTCTGGCATGGATGCGCCTGCACCCACACTCCTAGGACTCATCCAGGGGTGCTCAGCGCATGACTCACCGAGTCCGGGCGAGTCCGAGCAAGTCTCATAACTATGGGTCAAACAATCCCATTTCTAAAAATTGTCTTGAACATAGGGTTTTGGGGTTTGTATACAAAAAAAATTGTGTTTCTCTTGATTTATTTGATGGAATCTCCTAAATTTTTGTTTGTAGGTATTTTTGAATGTATTATTTAATATTGCAAAGTTATAGAGTGTGGAAAGGTGGTCTTGGGCAGATTTCATGAAGCCCTAGGTCTGCAATTTAGGGAAAATATCGAAAATCATAGTGCACAGTGGTGATTTGATGAGTTTGATCATGGAATATGAATCCTTCATGAGTTGTATTGTTCTAAAATGTTGTTAGGGTGAATTTTATTCCTTTTCTTGAATTTGGTTTGGGGAATTGTTAAATTGGAGGCCATTATTCATGACTGTCCTATTGGGAAAAGTTGTGACAGTCATGTTTGGACTTAAAAGTGCAGGTTCAATATGAGAGTTTGTTAAAATAACATGAAAAAAGGTTGGGTGAAGGTTCCCGATGGTTTTTCATACCCTTTTACACTTGTTTGTAGTATTAGAAAGGAGGGATGGACTTAGAAATGTAAAGTTGTCTATAGTTGGGGTCTAAAGGCCTAGTTATGGAATTAGGACAATCTACTTTTTGGAGAGTTATCATGTTTGACAGAGTTTTTTAAAATGTTGCCTAAGGTGTTTTGAGGAATCAAAAGAATATTATAGCCATGTTCTCAGTTTTGGTGTCTTGAAACAAGCATTTGTGAATGTAATTTTCCTTGAAGGATGGGTGTATGAGTTGAAGCCCATTGTTGTGAAATATGTTATTATTGAGTTGAATTGGGAATCCTCTGACTCTGCATCATAGTGGTATCAAAGCCTAAAGATGCTATGGAATTTTTTTTTTTAGTTTGTATGTGTGGTTTTTGCAGGTTGGTGTAGTGAGAAAGTCCAAGAGACTAGGTGATTGGAAAGACCTAGGTGAGGCAGAGTGTTAAGATGGATTTGTTGAGAAGGTTTTTGCAAACAGAGGGTTCACTAAAAGAGACAAAGAGAAAAGAGGAAAATAAAAAGAAGAAGGATCAAGAGATGAAAGAATGGAGGAAAGACATAGAGGCAATTAGTATGAGTCTAGAAAGGCTTGAGGCTAAATGGAAGCAGTTACAATCTAGTTGGCACTTATCAGTTAAGAGGCAAGTTGTTTGGCCTATCAAGAGGCTAATAATGAAGAGAAAACAAGAGAAGAAGATGAAGACTATGTCAAAGGGAGAAGAAAGAAAACAAGTTGAAGGGATTGCTAATAGTGAAGAGTTCAAGCAAGTAGAGAATGAATACCTTGAAGACATGAAGATAAAAAATGAAGGAGATTCAATGGCAAAGGAAGAAGATAATGAAGAGTTGGTGCCCAAACTTGATAAAGAAGAGGAACTCATCAAGGTAGAGGAAGACAAGGAAATTGAGGTTGCAAGTGAATTGATTTTGGAGGGGAATGATCAGTTGATCATGGGTGAAGAGGAGTTTGGAGCGCAAGAAGACAAGGAGGAGACCTCAAGGTTATAGAGACAATCAAAAACAAAATATAGAGACCTTGAGGTCTCCTCCTTGTCTTCTTGCGCTCCAAACTCCTCTTCACCCATGATCAACTGATCATTTCCCTCCAAAATCAATTCACTTGCAACCTCAATGTCCTTGTCTTCCTCTACCTTGATGAGTTCCTCTTCTTTATCAAGTTTGGGCAACAACTCTTCATTATCTTCTTCATTTTACATTGAATCTCCTTCATTTGTTATCTTCATGTCTTCAAGGTCTTCATTCTCCACTTGCTTGAACTCTTCACTATTAGAAATCCCTTCAACTTGTTTGCTTTCTTCTCCCTTTGACATAGTCTTCATCTTCTTCTCTTTTTTTCTCTTCGTTATTAGCCTCTTGATAGGCCAAACAACTTGCCTCTTAACTGATAAGTGCCAACTAGATTGTAACTACTTCCATTTAGCCTCAAGCCTTTCTAGCCTCATACTAATTGCCTCTATGTCTTGCCTCCATTCTTTCATCTCTTGATCCTTCTTCTTTTTCTTTTCCTCTTTTCTCTTTTTCTCTTTCAATGAACCCTCTGTTTGCAAAAAACTTCTTAGCAAATCCATCTTAACACTCTGCCTCACCTAGGTCTTTCCAATTACCTAGTCTCTTGGAATTTCTCATTGCACCAACTTGCAAAAACCACACATACAAACTAAAAACAACTTTTTCCAGAGCATCTTCAGGCTTTGATACCACTATGATGTAGAGTCAGAGGATTCACAATTCAACTCAATAATAACATATTTCACAACAATGGGCTTCAACTCATACACCCATCCTTCAAGGAAAATTACATTCACAAATGCTTGTTTCAAGACACCAAAATTGAGAACATGGCTATAATCTTCTTTTGATTCTTCAAAACACCTTAGGCAACATTTTAAAAAACTATGTCAAACATGAGAACTCTTCAAAAAGTAGACTGTCCTAATTTAGTAACTAGGCCTTTAGACCCCAACTATAGACAAATTTACATTTCTAAGTCCATCCCTCCTTTCTAATACTACAAAAAGTGTAAAAGGGTCTCCACAACCATCAGGAACCTTCATCCAACCTTTTTTCATGTTATTTTAACAAATTCACATATTGAACCTGCACTTTTAACTCCTAACATGACTGTCACAACTTTTCCCAACAAGACAGTCATGAATAATGGCCTCCAATATAAAAATTCCCCAAAAAAAATTTAGGAAAAGGACTCAAATTCACCCTAACAACCTTTTAGAATAATACAACTCATGAAGGATTCATATTCCACGATCAAACTCATCAAATCACCACTGTGCACTGTGATTTTCCATATTTTCCCTAAATTACAGACCTAGGGCTTCATGAAATCTGCCCAAGACCATCTTTCCATGCTATTTTGAAATATTAAAGAATACATTCAAAACTCCCTACAAACCAAATTTTAGGAGATTCCATTTGATAAATCAAGAGAAACACAATTTGTTTTGTATACAAACCCCAAAACCCTATGTTCAAGATAGTTTTTAGAAATGGGATTGTTTGACCCTTTAAAAGGCATTATAAAAATTACTGGTAAAAAGAAAGTTTGTCCCCAACATCAAGCTCCTTCCATCCATCCAAGTTTAAAGTCCGTACAGGTTCGTATGTGGCCGTACTAATGTGTTTTCTAACTGCAATTTCAGAAAAAAACGTTTTCAGAACTGGCTGCCTTCACCAAAATCAACATAACTTTCTTAAAACATCATGGATTTGAGTGAAACAAAAAGGAAATTAAAGTAGACTCCGAGAACTATCATTCCATGTGACTTACCCACAAAATATATCCATACAAGACCATACAACTTCCTACAATTGCACTTTACCAGTCAGAAATAAAAAAATACAGAGTTTATTCATGATTTTCTCTTTACAATGCCAACTTCACCCCTGACTCGACCTATGTGAGGCTTATTTATACATCAAAGATTAAAAATAACTCATAAAAATTGACCACAACTGATATAACTGACTCAAATCACCTTGACTTGTCAATTTTTCCCCATTTTGCATTTTTGGCAATTTCTCCAACTTTGAACATTATTTGATAATGCCTTAAAACATGACTTCCTAGGACTCCAAATGACCTCAACATATCAAAAATGGCTCATTAGGCCCTATTAAAACATTAAGACATCAAAATGGAACAAATGACTCAATATGGGCTCATGGATGCATGTGATGAAATAGGTGCTTCTGCACCAGTGTCAACTCTCCCTTCATAGCTTCCAACCAGTGTTCATCTTGACAGGCTTCAGTGACATTTTTAGATTCAATATTGGAAATAAAACAATATTCTTCTACAATATTTCTTCTAGTTTGCACTCCTTTATTCTTGTCTCCTATGATTTGAATTTCAAAATGATTTAGGTTTACATACCTTGGAGTTTTGGGATATTCTTGAACTTTTGATTCTTCTGATCTTTCTTCTACACTTGCACTTGTTTGTGTTTCTTGACTGAATTGATTTACCGGAAAAAATTGAGTTTTCTTTACTAGAACATATGGAATAATCTGAAGCAGATTTTGTGTTTGAGAATTCTTCCCTTTGCTAGTATTGTCTTCATCAGAATCATAACCACAATATCTAGATGATTTGACTGAGTTATCATCAACTTTGACATTTGCACTTTCAACAATTTTCCTCAGTCTTTTGTTATAGCACCGGTAGGCCTTTCTCTTAGTGGAGTAACCTGGGAAAATCCCTTCGTCTCTTCTTGCATCAAACTTTCCAATATCATCATCTCTTTGGATATAATACTTGCTTCCAAAGATCTTGAAATATTTAACAATAGGATTGTAGCCAAACAATAACTCAAAAGGGGTCTTACCAAAATTACCATTAACATTTACCCGGTTCAAGGTATACACAACAATGCTTACTACTTCACTCTAATACATCTGGGACACATTTCCTTCCATCATCATTGTTTTGGCAACATCTAGAATTGTTCTATTCTTTCTCTCTGCAACTCCATTATGTTGAGGGGTTCGGGGAGAAGATAACTATCTTTTAAGTCCATGCTCTTCACAAAAAGAGTTGAACTCCCTTGAGGTGAACCCACCTCTATCAGATCTTAGGCACTCAATTTTTAGACCTTTCTCATTTTCAGCCATAGCCTTAAAACTTTTGAACTTTTCAAATGCTTCACATTTTTCTCTCAAGAAAGAAACCCATATCATTCTAGAGTAATCATCAATAATCAACATAAAGTACCTTTCTCCATGAATAATTATGACTCTAGAGGGACCACAAAGGTTAGTATGTAGTGGCTCCAATAAATTATTTGAATGAAACTGTTTGCTCTGGAAGGAGACTCTAGTTTGTTTACCCATCTGACATTCCTTATAGATTGTGTTAGCAGGCTTCACTAACTTAGGTATATCTCTTACTGCTTGAGTGAAACTTATCTTGATAATGTTGTCAAAATTTACATGACACAACCTCCTATACCACAACTAGCTTTCATCTACTTGAGCAATTAAACAACTCCCACTAGTAGTAGTTAGGTGAAAGATATTACCTTTTGTCTATTTACCAGTAGCAATCATATTCCCTGAACTTCCACGTATCTTACATCTTCCATTTTTGAGCTGAAGGTCATAGCCTTTGTCCACCATTTGTCCAACACTTAACAAGTTTTACTTCAAGCCTTCAACATAAAGAATATCATAGGTGTTATCCTTACCACCAAGACAAATAGATCCTCTACCACGAATCACACCAGCATTGTTATCTCCAAATATTATAACCCCACCATCATACTTCTCTAGACTTACAAATTTTCTTTTATCACTGGTCATATGATGTGAGCATCCACTATCAATGACCCACTCATCTTTTTCTTCAACTCGGGCTGCAAGATCCTTTTCATCTTTAGCAGATTTAGTAGCCACAGGATTATCTTCAATGGTAGCAATGAAAACCCATTCATCTTCATTTCTATTATCTTTATCAGACTCATCATCAGTCACTGCTTCTTCAACAAAGTAACATCTCTTTTGAAATCTAGAATTTTTAGGATTAGATCTAGGAACTCTTTTAGGACACCTTGATGCAAAATGACTTATTTTACTGCAAGAGAAAAATTTAATAGGCAATACATCTTCATACTTACCTTTTCCTCTACCTTCTTGTTTTGCAATCAGTACTTCCAAGTCTTCTACTTCTCTTTCCTTATCTTCAAGTTGTTTCATTTCTTCATCATACTTGGATATCTTTTTGGATCTCTCTCCTAGACTATATCTTTTCTTGTTACTTCCAAATATAGTAGCCTTGAATGCAGATTCAGTCTTTGGAGTAGATTCACCAAATTCACTAATTTCAAAACCAGCAAGCTTGCCAACCAACGTGTCTCTTGTTATCTTTGTTACTGATATGATCTCTTCAATAGCATGAGCTTTCACTTTGTAAGAGGGAGGCAAGGATTTGAGTATCTTAGCCAAAATTTCATCCTCTTCCATAGTACCACTGACACATCTTATACCCATCACTGTCTCATCGACTCTCTGCATAAAAGAAGTGATATTTTCATCTTCACCCATCTTCAAATTCTCATACTTCCCTTTCAAGCTTTGTAGCTTAGCCGTCTTCACTTGAGCATCTCCTTCATACAAGGTTTCCAGCTTCATCCAAATCTCATGAGCTATCTGCAATCCTATCACATTAGCCATCTCTACATATGTCACAGCACTCACCAAGGATTCAATAGCCCTAATATTATTTTCAACATCTTTGATCTCATCAGCAGTGGAGGGACCATTATGAGGAATAACATATGGATCTTTTGTGATCTTCTAGAAAGCTTCACCAATACATCTTAGATGACATTGCATCCTAACTTTCCACAGTGAGTAGTTGGTTCCATCAAATCTCAGACTATCCTTCTTGAATGTTGCCATCTCGGATCACCTCAAGCTTTTAGAATTCTTCAGAGGAACTTGCTCTGATACCAATTCTTGGAAAAACAAGGACACACAACTGAGAGGGGGGGTGAATCAATTGTGACATAAACTTAAAATTTTCTAACTTAACTTAACTTAATCTCAGATTTGATGAATAAGCAATTAACCATAAACAATTTAACACATCAAAGTGACAAAGAACAATATTTTTGTGTGGAAACCCTGTTAGGGGAAAAACCATGGTGGATGTTAGTCCACAAGATTATACCCCGTTAAAATTATAAAGAGAAATAATAAGGGGAATGCACATGCATTTGGACACACTGCCTAGAGCTCATTGCTCAAATACAAAAGGGACTCACTTCCTAACAATACAGAATAGGATTAAAATCCAAAGGTTACAAACTGAGAAAATAGCTTATGCACAAGCTTGATTACAGTTCCAATTAAGCTCAAAAAACCTTCTTCACACTCTGCTCTTCAATCAAAATATATTCACACATAGGAGCACACTGAGCATTTTCCACACCACACGTCGATGAAACAATTGCACATATATATCCGCTACATGAGATTTCATCACAACTTAGTAGGTTAGGAAAATAAAACATATTTGCAATGTCGGTCCAATTTTACAAACAAATTTGCAATGTGAATCCACCAAGGTCAGCGACAACATAGTGGAGACCCAAATTAATATCTCCAACACAAAAATAATTTGATTAATTTCACCACGAAGATCCACAACACGCTACCACTAGCCAAGAACATGAGAAACCAGACATGCGCAAGAAAAGATCTTCAACCACAAGCTCAAATAATGTGGACACACCACAAAGATAGAGAATGATCTAGAGACATCAAAGAACACCAAGAAACAACAGAGAAGCATCCACAACAACTAAGATTAACATAATCACACAATCTTCATTCAAGAACACTAACAAAGACCACAGAAACACTTTCAGACCACAACACAATCAAAACTTCACGCAGACCTTTGAAACTCCTGGTAGATGATCTAGAAACATTCAACAATAAGCCCTTTAATCCACACCAGCCAGCTAATCTTCAATGTATAGAACAAGACACCTTCATGACCTTCACAGTTCCGTTGGGAGCCTAGAATACTTTCTTGTACAATTTTCTCAATATCCTCGACATATACAACAACTGACACACTGAATGCTAATAGTGTTGACATCAATGACAACCACATATCAGCAACACAACCATAATATCCAACATCTCCTATCTTATTTATTCTGGGAAGAGAGTCCTTTGGCAGTGAACCCTTCTTTCTTTTAGGCAATGAGCCCTCCAACAGTGAGCCCATTGTATTTGGTGTTAAGGTCTAATGAAGATCTAAGTGTCAATGAGGGTTTTTATGTTGTAATGCACAACTAATTCACCCCCCCTCTTAGTTTTCCCATGCATCTAATAATTGGTATCAGAGAAAGGTTCCTTCGAAGAAGCTTAATCGCTTGAGGTATATCTAGATGGTGCACAAGAAGGAGGCTCCCTTGTTTGACAAGATAAATTATGTTTTTTTGGAAAACTAGGATGAAAGGTTTCCTTGTTTCCCTATGGTTTGGAGTTTGGAAGTCAATTGAATATGGATATACCATGCCCACTAATGGTCCAACAACTAATGATGAGATTGAGGCATATGAAAAAAATGGAAAAGAAAGGAATGCTCTTTTGAGTGGTCTTGTTGATTCAAAACTTGTAAAATTTATGAGTCCTAGTAAATAAATCTAGAAAAAGCTAGAAAGTATCTATGAAGGAGATGATAAGGTCAAGCAAGAAAAGATGTAGAATTTGAACACTAAGTTTGAATCCCTAATGATTTTAGAAGATGAATATATTGCAAGCTATGTGCATAGAGTGGATGAAGTTGTCAATTCCATCAATGGCATTGGTGGAAAACTGCAAGAAGATGAGGTAGTAAAGAAGGTATTAAGAACTCCTCCTAAATCTTATAGTCATAAAGTTCATGCTATTAAGGAAGCTCAAGATTTAGATCATTATTCTAGAGATCAGTTATTTGGTGCTTTAACTACTTTTGGATTGAGAGAGTTTGGTCAAAATGATTCAAGAAAAGAGGATAGTTTTAAATCTAGAAAAATTGAGAAGGATGACGGATTAGATCTAGATCATCTTGATGAGATAGAAGCATTTGTTTTAGGAGATTGAAAAGGGGGACGGGAAAGTATAGAGGTAAGTTACCTTTCAAATGTTTTAACTATGGAAAGATGTCCAACCAAAGTTTCAAATGACAAATATAAGGATAAAAAGGTAAATTTGTCAAGATAAGTTATTATGTTAAAGAAGATGATAGCATATATGATGACAAATCTAATTACCCAGATGGTGAAAATGATGAATGCTTGTTCATGGCTCTGAATGTTCGAAATAATGCTATTGACTCTAAAAGATGTATGAAGGAAATTGCTCTGGAAACAGGTCAAAACATCAAAGGGACTATAGTGACTTCTTTTCATGCTAGAGAGGAGAAAAATCACTGGATAATTGATAGCGAATGCTAAAAGCATATGATAGGTGATAAGAGTAAGTTTGTTAAACTTGAAAAGTTTGAAGGTGGTCTTGCTAAGTTTGGTGATGATACATCTCCTAAGATACATGTGGGAAAATGTTCAATTAGTTTTCATGGAAAGCATAATACAAATGATGTTCTTTATGTCAAGGGTCTTTGACATAATCTTCTAAGTGTAGGAAAAATATGTAGAAAAAGGATATAATCTTGTATTTCAGGATGGTGGTTGTGAAATCAGAAAAGGAGGATCTGAAACTTTGGTTGCTACAAGAACAATGACAGATGGGAATGTTTATCAGCTCAAAGGTGCTAATGGTAAGTGGTTTAAGACTCAAATAAATGAGAGTTAGCTATGTCATAGAAGAATGTGTCACATCAATTTTGATAGCCTAGTGATGGTTAACTCTACTCAAGCTATGAGAAATCTACAAAGAATTGCAAAGCCTATCAATGCGATTTGGAAGGAATGTTAGGTTGGGAAGCAAATAAGAAAGAGGTTCAATATCAAATAATATTCTACCGTATGACCTTTGGATTTGGTGCATACAAACCTATGTTGACCTACAAGAACAAGAAGCTTTGAAGGTGACATGTATTTCATGTTGTTGATTGATGATTACTCAAGAATGACTTAGGTAACTTTTTTTAGATAAAAATCAAAATCTATAGACAAGTTTAAAGCATTTAAAGCTATGGTAGAGAATGAAATTGTATGAGAATCAAGTGCTTAAGGTCTAACAGAGGTGGAGAGTTAACCCCCAATGAATTTAATGATTTTTTTGAAGATCATGGGATAAAAATACATTTGTAAGCTCCTAGAACTCCTTAGTAGAATGGAGTTGTGGAAAGAAAGAATAAGATAGTTCAAGAAGTAGCAAGGAAAATGATGAAGGAAGAAAATATACTAGATGTCTAGTAGGGAGAAGCTATTCATACTCAACAGAGTACAAGCAACAATAAAAAATTCAAAGACTCCCTATGAATTATGTTATGCAAGAACTCCTACTGTTAAATATTTCAAAGTGTTTGGAAGCAAATTTTATATTAGAAGAGATGACGAAAACTTGGGGAAATTTGATGCAAGGTTAGATGAAGGAATATTCCTTGTATATTATACAAGAATTAATGCCCACTGGTGCTACAACAAGAGGTTGAAGAAGATAGTTGAAAGTGCAAGTGTCAAAGTAGATGAAGAACCACATAAAAGATTAAACTGATAGAGGGATATGAATTTTATGAGTCATCTTGCAGGAAAAAAAAAAAAAAAACATAAGGAAAAGGAGATGCAAATTGAAGAGGAAGAAGCTTCATAAAGGATTCCTAAGACTCCTAAGTATGTATTATACATAAGAATTCCAATTTAAGGAAGACATTGAGATACCTGTTGAAATGAATCACTTGAAGTTCTCAATGAGCTACCAATAGAAAATTTGAATGGTCCTATTGAACATGAATGATGGGAGCCTCAATTAATGAATCTACACATGAATCATTGAAGATGAAGGTACCACAACTTTCTCAAAAGGGGAATTTGAAGAAACCTTTTCATCCTCATCTTAAGATTAAAGGTCTAAAAAATGATCAAACTCTCAAGTAATATCATAATCATATGGTATCCTTTTTGAAAAATGAAGAGGCATAAGATAGTCTAAAATAGGATCATTTGGGAATGGATGAGTATCAAGATTTCCATATATCTCCCAAATTTTAGTCTAAAGAGCAGGAGGGCACTCAAAATGAATAATAGCATTCAAAATTTCATCATCTTGACATGTATTACAATAACTCCTAAGACATGATCTCTTTTGTGATTCCAAGCAAATTTCCTACTATCAATACTGTTAGAAAACCAAGATCACCTACATGCAAGATGGATACCTGTCACATGCAAAAGATATGAAGAACCAAAAATGATGTTCTGTAAACCTTTCAGTAAAAATGCATTAAGAGAATCAATTATTACAAAGTGATCAATCCTTATGAAGGAGATCAAGAAACCCTAAAAGGGAAACCCTAAATGAAACCCTAGTGTGCACACTTAATAATTAATAATTAATTAATTATTAATGTGCCTAAATTTAGCTTAAGTAATAAAGAGGAATAAGTGACTTAAATAATTAATCAATATGATGTAACTAATTAAGCATAATAACTTATTCCTCTAACACCCCCCCTTAAGATGAACTTAGGAAGAAGCTAAAACACTAGAATAAGATGCATGAAAGCAAAGATGGGTCCCGACAACTAGGCCTGATCAGGTACCCATTTACAAATGCAATATGAGGTAGAGAAGGAAAAACACAGTGGGACAAAATCCCCCTACAATGAGATGTCATGCTGCAAAGAAGCACTGGAAGAACTTTGTAGAGTAACACTGGAACCGCAATCTAACAAGCAACGAAAGATACTTTTTTCTACAACTGAAACCAAAACCAGAATCATGATAATGTGATAGCAGACCCGATGCCATAGAACACTCAAAAACTCCAAATGAGAACAACCCTAGAATCTATGAAGCAGCAAGCAATTATTGAAATATGTATTACTGAAAATGAAGTGCAAAGATGCAAGATGCACCCTCCCAACTGCCAAAATATCAAAGTAATCTCCAAACAACCCATCAGTCCAAATCTGGACTAAGAAATCAACCTAGGATAGATATAGAAAAAGTGCATGGACAACAACATAAAGCTCCTCAATACCTTTCCAACGCCGTAAACGAGGTGAAAATTGGACATCGTGGCAAAAAGTTATGAGCTCGAAAGTCAAAAAACAACATCTGACTTCAAACAGAAATAAATGTAGGAAAATAGTAAAATACTATAAAATAAGCAACATACTAGAAAGTGCTCGGAACCACCTTTCCGGCGATATCTTGTTTTCCCAATTTCAATACCGTATGCCCAAGTTATGGCCAAAAGAAAAAAACTGCTCTTTTAGAAAAAACTAGGGTTAGGAGGGCAAAGAGGGCTGACCGTACGCTGACGTCAGCAATTCACGAGCGTAAATTTGATGGCCGTCTGGCCGTCGCCACAAAAAATTGGCCCCCCTACAAAATAATTTTTTTTTTCGGTGCTAGAATATTCAGTCATGTCGGAATATTCTATAGAGGATTCTGGAATATGCTTTGATCTGGCAGACGAGCTGGGGCCAAGCTCATGGCTCTTGGTCGCTGATAGGACCGATGGATTTGTTAAAGGGCTCACGGTTCACCATATGACCACCGCGAGTAGGCTGGAGGGCCCGACGGGGTTGAGCTCAGAGCCTGGTCGTCCAAATGACTGCGGGCTACTTTGGAAGAGCCTGCGGGAGCTAAAGCAATGATGGTGGTGGATGAGCAGGCGCTACTTGGTGGTTGCCGCTCCTAGTGGCTGTCGGGTGGTACGGTGGTGGTAGGAGAGTTTTACACTGTGAGCACTGATGGAGCAATGAAAAAAACACATGTTTTTATTGTAACGCTGAAAATGAGAGGCTTTGCACAATAGACACACCAGAAAGAAGATTAGAAGCACACATTCAATACAAAACTAAATCTAAAATGCAAATTCAAACGTTAAGCAACAAAGAACATGGGAAAGTAAAAACGTAATTAAAACTGAAACAATCTCACCAATTCCAAACGTATTTCCATGAATTATCTCGATTGCCCTTCTCCATTTTGCTTGTGTAGTATAATTGCCCTCAGATTTTCAAGTTGTGCAAGTATAGCCTAAGATAGTGATTAGAAAAATATCGAAGATTCAAGACAAAAGTGCTCTCAAAAGTTGTAAGATTCGCGAGAGAGAGTGGAATGAAGAATGACAAATCAATTTATAGAAAATTGATTATTCGAACGACAGGCCAAGATTGAAAGATTAACGGACGATTGAGATTGACAGATTAGACATGCATTCAGATAACTGACAGAATTGACACGAGTGATTCAAATCAGAAATAGAATTAAAGATTAAATAAATGGTTTAATCTTCAGTTCGGCATTCGAAAACATAAGAAATATCTTTGCATGACAAAGATAAAGATCGATTAAAGCAACTCTCTGTTCGAATGCGCGCACAACATTTAATTAATTAAATAAGAATATTTAATTAATATGCATGTACACGCAATTGAGTTAGAAGTGAATGATTGCATGATTAGACGAAGAGATTACTCGAAGACGCCACTCAGACATTAAATCAATAGTTAACTGAACGATTAAAATAGATGTCGAGTTGAGTAAAAGTGAATATTTAGATAACTCACATAATTATCTAAAATATAGAGGAATGTGTTAAAATAGAATTAATGAATTAAATAATTCATTTAATTCAAGAGACTCAATATTCGAAGGATAATTAAATAAATAAGATTTATTTAATTAAATGACAAAGGGGATTTTAAATGAATAATTAAATAAATAATGACTTTATTTAATTATAGTTGAAGTGCGATGAAAAATAAATTAAATAAGAATTTATTTAATTTAACCGGAAGAATAAGGTTAATTAGTAAGATAATTAAATAAGAAGCGTTTATTTAATTAATTAGAAGAAATAGAGACAATGTGAATTAATTAAATAATTGAGATTATTTAATTAATAGATGAATTAATGTTAAGATGAATAATTGAATAATTGACATTATTTAATCATGACCATGAAGAATAAGAATTATGCAGAATATGGAAGTCGCAAGCTAATAACCAGTTTTTGGTGTCTACATTTGCCCCTCTTTGATACAATGTCGTTTAGGCGTTGTGTCAAAGAAAATCAATGAAAATATGCCCCAGTCAAGCTCCGGATTAGAACAGGTGAAGGTATGCCCCCTCGGGGAAATTGACAAATTTTTGAAATGTTCAGAAAAATTTGGAAATGCGCCCGATTAGTCCAGTAGATAGGCAAAAATGCAATGCAGTTGATGGAATTGGGTTCAGAAACGGGAGGGACGGGTTCGGGATGATAGAAAATGGAAGTTTACATGGCCAGAAGGAAGGAAATGCCACCTAAATCTAGGTATATATTTGAAATTGGGGTGAAAAATTATTCATTTGCACCCACTCAGCTTAGAGATTTGAAAAGTTTGCTCTGACTTTCAGCGAGGATGTCTCCAGTTCCAGCCACCCATCATCGTGCATACAGGATCCGGACGTTCCAGAGACCAGCCGGCACGGACCCCCCGGTATGGACCTAAAACTTGCCTTTTGAAAATTTTTAATTTGCGTGTATTTTTAGACATTTATTGCATTTTTTATTATGCGTCGCATTTCATTTTGCACCGCATCTGTATGCGCGAACGACGCATCTGCCTGCGAAAAGCCGCATTTGCATTTTAACGCCAACCATTTAAACTAGTGTAGGAAAAAAACCGCATGTGTTTTTTGTGTTACGCATTTGATCATTGTGATACGCATTTGAAATTTAGCTACGCATGTGAATTTTATGATACGCATTTGTTTATTCTGATACGCATGTGATTATTTGAAACACATATGCATATTTGTAGCCGCATTTGCTTCTTTTGATACGCATTTGAGATTATGCAACGCAAATGTTGATTTTAGCACGCATTTGATAATAATTAACCGCATTTGATTAATAATGATGCACTTATAATTTGTGAACCGAATTTGTATAAAAGCGACACATGTGTTAAAAAAGTGACGCATCTGCAAAATAACGACGCATTTGCATTTTATGTCAAAACATTCATTTTTCACTAGGGTAGATGATTCAGGCTGACTTGAGGCATGTTGTTGCAGGTTGTTCTTGACCCTATCTACACACGTGAGTCGAGACCCACGACGTTTCGATTCAGAGACAGCTTACGGCCGGCCGAGCGACGGACTTTATGGCATTTGGGTTTGTTGCACGTGACCGATATGCCCCAGATTAGGGCAAATCGGGGTTTACTGACAACACTTTGCGAGCGGTGGCACTCAGAGACGTCTTCCTTCCATCTTCCGACTGGAGAGGCTACAGTGACCTTGGAGGATGTATATAAGATTCTGAGACTGCCTATTAAAGGCACACGGGTAGTCTATGATACCCAGAGGGGTATAACGGAGATGTGCAGATACTACCCCCACGCTGACATTAGACAGCTAGGGGTGGATGATTATGAGATCAGATGGCGGGTGTTAGCCCAGAGGTATAGACAGTTAGACTGTCTAGTGGCGACACTGATAGGTGGGATTGTACTGCCTGACCGCCGAGGTCATGGATTTCCCGTAGGATGGGGTGAGATGTTAGTGGGCATGCTAGAGCGCCGAGTTGTATATGCTTGGGGTTCGTGTGTGTTGGAGATGCTATACTTCCACCTTCATGACATTGCCTATAGAGAGGCGTAGTCGATGAGCTGCAGCACCACGCTCCTGATGGTATGGGCGTAGGAGCATATTGCTATCTTTAGACCACCGGTGACAGTAGACCTAGCCCGGGGAGCACCCTACGCCTTTCGGTATGCGGGAGCCACCACACAACACCACATTGGAGACACGGGCTACTATATACATGCTATAGACCTGATGCAGGAGTTTACATGGAGACCATACCTAGATTGCGAGGTGTGGTCAGATGAGGGCGAGCATTTGCCATATTGCCGATAGACACAGTATTTAGTGGGACGGACAGTGTCCTATATGCACATCATAGAGCGGCAGTTGCCAGACCGGGTTTTGAGACAGTATGGAGAGGTACAAGATGTACCTCGAGGGAGAGCAGAGTTTGCTTGGTCTTCTCAAGAGGTCCTATTATGGGGGCCAGAGATTCCAGTTGCCACTGCAGAGGCAGATATTGATGGGTTACAGGCACAGGCATGGGGATGGAGGGGTGGACCAGCAGATCCAGGGACGACCCCAGCTTATGATCAGTGGTGGGAATTGCATAGGCTGACTCCTTTGATAGATCCAGGGCAGCCAGCACTAGTAGAGCGGCGTGTTAGAGGTCCCAGAGGCAGACGGGGTAGAGGAGGTGGTTGAGGAGGCGGAGGATGCCGAGGTGATGGTGGGGATGATGGCAGAGGTGGCCGACATGGAGGCAAGAGAGGGAGGCGTGGTCGACGGGGACGAGGAGCAGCCTTGTCACCGATCTGAGAGGAGAGGGGAGGAGAGGAGGATGTGGCCAGGGGTGGCGAGGAGGAGCAGCCAGCTGAGGCAGTCATCCCAGACATCCCAGACATCCCAGCAGAGGCAGAGGCAGGTGCCGAGGAGGTAGTTGTAGAGGAGGCCGTCGGAGAGGAGGCAGAGGTAGATGCCCTTGGATTGTTAGGTGCCTACCAGGAGGATCATGAGGAGGAGGATGATCACGAGAGAGAGATCAGGGATCAGATCCTGGAGGAGATGGATAAGGAGGAGGATGGGCGAGACAGGGTCCGCCAGGATGAGACAGAGGCAGAGGCGCCCGACACTGATATATTACGAGCCCAGGTTGCCTCCTTGGAGGAGCAGATGAGGGTGTTGATGGCAGAGAGAGATGCTTACATGGTGGAGAGAGATAGAGCATTGATGGAGAGAGATCAGGCTGTAGCCCGGCGGCAGGAGACTGAGCAGAGATTCAAAGAGCTCAGGACATTATGTACAGGACCATCAGCAGCATTTGCCAGAGAGTTGGTCAGAGCCGGTGAGAGGGAGAGATATTACCGAGACTTGTATGAGGCAGAGGTTCCCATAGAGAGACGGGCTCCTAGTTTTTCAGCGGCACAGAGTAGTAGGTCTCAGACCAGGACCCACACACGGACAGTGAGCACAGAGGGAGTGGATTAGCCACGCAGAGCAGGGCCATATGACAGACCTCCCACAGCTCTGAGATCAGCAGGTTCCTAGCATCAGTCTCCTACACACTCCCGACATGATGGCAGTGGTAGTTCAGGATAGAGATATAGTTTTGAGGTCCATTTGAGACATTGTATTTTGATCCGATAGCCTGCGGGCTTCCATGTATTTATGATACATTATGACATTGTGATGTGACACATATGAGTGATATGTATATATGATTTTGGCGGTGATTTTTATGATATGCATTGTCTATTTATTGATTATGCAGTCTTGATTTATACGTGTGATGTCTATATGATATGCCAATGTGATGGATGGTTGTATGTACTTTATGTTGTTTATGCAACTAATGCGATAAATTTGATTCTATGTGACATATGATTCTATATGATGATGAGATGGTATGTGATGTTCTATATATAATGACATGTGATGTATGTATTTACAGTTTATTACTTATGATATGCAATGTTAAATGATGATTATTTTCTATTATGCCATGATGAGCTAAATGTGACATATGCCTATATATATGTATGTTTCTAACATGTATGTTGATGCAGGATGATGTATACCATTTCGTGTCACAGGACTCCGTCATAATGCAAGAAAGAAGAATTGTTAATGCGGAATGGAAGATCGACAAAGAATGAAAAGACAGAAGATAAATGTTAGTGTTAGGAATCTTCGATATTTTACCGTATCACAAAAGGTATTGCACTTTATCATCATTGGGCGGGACTAATACAAATGGAGACAAACACCAAGATATGACATAAATCAAGGTGTGCAAGGTCATCCACTTGTTAAAAACAGATAGTCGCAGACAAGGATTGTCACTAACTCATACTAAGGATACAAGTTGCCCCAGTCTTTTCGTCAGGACAAACCACAGACAGCAAACAAAAGAAAAGACAGGTCATGAGACATCATTGCTCCTCTAAATCCTTCATGGGACATCCTTGAGGAAACTAGTAACATGACTCAAAATCATATTTAAAAGACAATCGACAGATAGCAGTCAAAGAAAATAGAATTCTGATATGTCGTTGCTTCTCTAAATCCTTCATGGGACATCATTGAGAAAGCTAGTAACATGAATCCTAGTCATCAATTCAAGATAAATGATAAGATAAATAAGCCATAAAGTCAATAAGCCAATGAAAATATTTGCCAAAACATGATTTGTTTGTTTGATTTGTTTGATTGATAGAGCCTGATTGCAGGAGATACACATACCGGATAAGACTATGAGTCTAGTTTCGATGTTATGACTATCTGTATAAGGCATGACAAAGCCTGGTTTCAGATAGACATGTATCGTATAAGACATTGAGTCAGATGCTGTTGATGTGATAACCTATGTAAGGCTATGTTTGATTGTTTGACCTTGTCGATTATGCAGGAAGGACGCATCCTGAATAAGACATAGGTTGATTGTTTTGATAACGTCTGTTTCCAAGAAGGACACATCCTGTAGCAGATGGTTGGTTGATCTGTTTGAATTGTTTTGTTTGGCAAGTTGTTTGATATGACTCAGAGACATTGCTGACTTGTTCACCAGATTGATGCATGACTTGATATGATATACAGACAATTGACTGTGTGTGATGACAAACCCTAAAGGACTGACCTAGTGTGGCCTCGGGGGCTCATCGTGTGATGGCCTTGCCTACGTTGTACACGCAGAGACCTCGTAGTTCAACTTGACTGCGACCGACAAGACTGACTACCAATAGAAGACGTGTGTGAAAGTGAAAGCGATGAACCCTAATGGACTGACCTAGTGTGGCCTCGGAGGCTCATCGTGTGATGTGCCTTGCCTACGTCCAGTCGCAGAGGCAACGTAGTTCGACACAACCAATGACCTTGTTATACAAACATATGGATTGACGCATGACTTTGTATAGACAAACCTAAACGGACTGACCTAATGCCTCAGGGGCACATCGGCAGATGGCCGTGCCTACGTCCAGTCGTAGAGGCAACGTAGTTCGACATGACGACAAAGACTGACAAGTGCGACTGACTCTGACTCTATTTTTGGATTTTTTGAAGTTTTCAATGTTTCGGTGTTTTCTCGTCATTTTGTGATGTTTTGGATTTTCATGGTTTTATCGCCTTCAACACGTACCCAATGTAAGAAATCCAATGACGCAGGTCAAGTGTCCGCTCACCGAGACATAAGACCAATCAACATGAATAGGGTAAGATGGTGATATGAAATGCTCTCGATGTCAATCATTCCAAGCTATGGAAAAGACTACCACTTATTAGGAATGATATATACAAGTGATGGACACAAAAGGTAAGGGATATGTATAGGATAGTGGACTATGTACACGGATGTGGGCTATATACACGGTAGAGACTATGTACAGGGTAGTGGATACTACATATAGTGATGTGATGGATGTACAAGATAGATTAGAATAATAGTAGACAAAGGAGCAAAGTTGAGTATACGTGGTGCCTGTTTGCCAAGTTTTCACCAAGATACCTATCCAAAGCGCCACCGAAGTGGTTTTCACCATTGGACGATTGATTTGTCTTTACTATTTTCCATATTAACTAATTTTTTTGGTGTTACCAAGACGCCTGTTTGCCAGGTTTTCACCTTGATAACGATTTTTTTTATTTTCTGATTTTTTTTGTATTTTTGTTAAATAAGACAAAGGCTCCCAGAAGCTATGC
>VDFB02000003.1:642016809-642153553 GCA_007258455.2 Sequoia sempervirens
ATTAATTAATTATTAATGTGCCTAAGTTTAGCTTAAGTAATAAAGAGGAATAAGTGATTTAATTAATTAATCAATATGATGTAATTAATTAAGCATAATAACTTATTACTCTAACATTTTGGATTTAATGGAAGGGTCTATTTTGACCCAAAATTCTCCAAAGGAACCTGCAATACAAATCCAAAAAACAAAAACCCCAAATCTAGTGTTTGTTTTAAGTTTTCTAATTCTCTAGAACCATATGGTGCAAGAGAAAAGCATACTCAACCTTACTAAAATCCACCTAAATATCTCATCTAGAAATATATCAACCCTCAAATATGAGAAGGAATTTGCATGGCCATGGCTTTGATACCATGTAGGAGCTGAAGATTAGCTCAATACTTGAGACCACTTGCAAAAACAATGAAAACCTTCCACAAGAGAGTGTGCAAGAAATGAGCTTTCTTGATATTAATATCTATCAAATATAATGATGAGGTATATTAAAAAAGTGTACATTAGCCTTGCTTATATAGACAAGGTGTGATTAAGTACCAAATACAAAATGTTAAATGACATGAGTCATTATTAAATGACCTAAAACCCTATTTTAAATAAAATCTAAAAAGATCAAATCTTATCTATGTTGAACAAGACAACTGAGAGGGGGGGTGAATCAGTTGTGAAAATTTTTAACCTTTACAAAATTTTACCGAAAATTAGATAAATTACAAATCCTTTACTTTACTAAAAGGTTAAACTTTAAATTCAAAGGAAAAAATTAAAAAATAATCACACATACACAGTAACACCGGATTTACATGGAAAAATCAATAAGGGAAAAACCATAGTGAGGATTAGCTCAAAATATAAAGAATATCAAAACTGATTACAAAGGTTCACTATCGAAGTAGGCTCACTGCCAAAACATGACTCGCTGTTCAGACCAAGACTCATTGTTGAACAAGGGATAACCACCCGGAGGGCTCACTGCCACAAAGATACAAAGAAGACATAAGATATATGTTACAAAGAGAAGAAATTCTTAATGCAATAGAGATTTCCACCAAATTTCACTCAACCACTTGCAGACATGCATGAATGATAGAGTACACCTTCAGCTTACTACATCTGAAAACTCAACAATTAGATTTCACACTGATCTACCAAACTCGCATCACATACACACTATTTCACATCTATCTTTCTCTATTTCTTTGCATACTTCTCATCAATATTTCATCCTACATTTATACCATATTGAACTTTGAAATATATCCAAAGTTGACCATACATCATTTAAATTCAAATTAGGTTAGCACCAAAACATTCTAGAGTGGAATTAGAATGAGGGCGACCCAGACACACACTTGATAAGGACCCAGATAATTCCCAACATGCTTCATTAACTTTGAAAGTAGTGGTTAACACAAGGTTGGCCAAACTAGTGTAAAACACATAGAACAATTAAGCACACACAACTCTTGACACGATCCAATCTTTCTGGACAAAAATTTTATCTTCAACACAATCATAAAATTTCAACTCTAGAACCACAAGTCATAAGAGTCAACCAAGAGGAAATACAGAGCAACTGTATTTCTCTTGGACCTCCTCTAGATACCCTGAAAAACACAATTTACAACTGGTGAACATAACTCACATTGTACAATGATCTAGAAACCCAAAATCTAGATAGAGTAGCTTTCAACAGCCCTATTCAACATATCTGTTCACCACACGAACATAGGAGAAAATATTGGAGCAAAAACTGGAGCAACCACTGAATACTTGCAACCTTTCTTTATTACAATTTTCTCAATATCCTCGACGTATACAACCAATTTAACTTGCAACCATGACATCAATGACAACAGTAACTAGTTGATAACTAGTTAACTAGTTGAAATCAATGACAACACCTTCATTCTTACAACAATCTCTACCTTTTCCATTGATGGCAACACATGATGTGAAAAACCATCAAAGACAATATTCTATCTCTAAACTCATTTTTCATGATTTTACTTTCTGTTTCTCCCCCTTAGTAGATAATATTTTTCACATCTTCCTCATCTCCCCCTTTGACATCAATGGCAAAGGAAAAATATGTTTTACATTGATTTCCCTTTTGACATTAATCACAAAATATTCTTTCAATGACAACACATGACACTACCTACTCCCCTTGAGAGGTAGCCATCAAAAAATTAGTCTAGAAGAAAGATAGATCCACAGACCCACTAGACTAATGCATCTCCATATGCATCTAGTTCAAGAAAGGAGGGGAAATCACCCCTAACTTCTCCCAAAGATACTAAAAAATATCTTTGGAATATCCTTCATAAATATATCAACAATCTAATCCTTCGTAGGTACATACTCAAGTTTTACTTCATTCTCCACAATCTTCTCTCTCAAGAAATGATTCCTGATAGATATATTCTTTGTCCTTGAATGCATCATTGGATTCTTTGAAATGTTAATTGCACTTGTATTATCAAAGAAGATAGAAATAGGATCATCATACATTACTTTGATATCTTTCAATATCTGTTTCATCCACAAAACTTGTGTGTAGCATGATGGAGCAGCAATATACTCAGCTTCAGTAGTGGACAAAGAAATCGAATCTTCCTTTTTACTCAACCAAGCCACCAATCTGCAACCAAGAAAGAATACACCACCACTTGTACTTTTTCTATCATCTACACATCCAACCCAATCTGCATCTATATAAGCACTTAGTGAAAATTCAATATCCCTAGGATACCATAAGCCATAATCCAGAGTGTCATTCAAATATCTGAATATTCTCTTAACAATAGAAACATGTGTTTCTTTAGGATCTACTTGAAATCTAGCCACAAGATAGATTGCAAGCATAATATCTAGTCTAGTAGCAATCAAATACAATAATCCACCAATCATAGCGATCTGAAAAAAACTTTAGAGAGTTTATTAATCTATTTGTGGAATTAAAACATAAGCCATCATCAAGAACAAACCCAAAGACTAGAGGCACATTTGATTATGGAGTTCACCTCTTAGGGCTACATCTCTAGATCCTCTCAATAAGTGTGATCAATTTCCATTAATGTTGCCATATACAAATTGCTTACAACATCTAGTCTTTTGACTGGGTAGACAAAGTTGTCACTACAAGGAAGTTTCAAGCCCTAAAAGCACTTCCTGAATCCACACTAAACAAGTGCTTCCAACAATAACAACAAAGTAGTCCTAGTTCTTAAAGAATAACTAAATGTGAACTAGTTATAGAGGTATCTTTCCTCGTTTACAAAATCATACTGAGCATAATTCAAATGATGCTAAATTCACCATTCTAGAATAAAGTCAAGTATCAAAAACACTCTGGTTATACCTAATGTTGGATCTCCAACCTTGAAAGAGAGAAGTATTCAACTTGGATGTCAAACAACACTCCTTCAAGCACAACCTTCTAACATTGTTTGTACGAGGTTTTGAAATCCCAATCCTTCTCTCAGGTCGCTCTACAAAATTCTATCACTTGGATGCCTTCACTTGGACTTTGGATCTTGAATGATCAACTCAAAAGCATACTTGGATCTAAAAGAATTGGATCAAAAAATGGATGCCTAATGCCTTCCTTGCATCCTCTTTTTATACTTGAAATTGACCCATTTTGGTTAAAACTGAAAATTTGGCCCTTTTCCCCTTTTGAAGTGAGATAAAACTAATTTCCCTTATTTACAACATAAAAAACAATAACCCCCCCTTAAAAATACCATATCCTTTTTTGTTTTAAATCCCTTAACCTTTTTTTTTCATTCTCAGGCTACATGGTTTCTTTTGGTTTTTGTCTTATTTCATTTTGAAGCCTAACTAATAACCATTGATGGATATTTAGTTTAAAAGTTGGGCTTCACTCTTAGTCATATAAAATCCACCGCTTATATGTTTAGCAAATGCAAAATGGCATAGCGATGGAGATTAATTTTGGTAGCTGGGCAGTTGGGGGTTCAACCCCTGCCACTTGTCTTATATAAAACCATTTTCTAAGTTTTATAAAACAAAATAAACTAGGACCATATATAGGTAACAAGCTCCCACGCGGGTGTAATGGTGAGGGTGGTGTGCTGCAAGGTGGAGGTCGGGGGTTCGACCCCCTCTATCCCTTTTGGTAAAAAAACAAATACACTCAACCACTGGGGAGGAGAGAGAGGGTGCCACATGGTTCCTAGTGATAGGGCCACATGACACTCATTAATTTTCTGTCAAAGACACCTCATTGCCACGTGGATGACACGTGTTATAACTTGATTCATTGGAAATGCTGGCTGTACCTGCCAACTTGACTGTTGACTATGCATACAGATGCCACATGGTAGGCATCGATTGGTCCACATCATGTCTGTACGGTACATACTTGTTGCATCAGCATGCTAACATCATCACCCATACGGCCTAGTCAACCCTATGGTCTGCCAACTTTGACTAATGATAACTTTTGCATATGGGCTCGAATTTTGGCGAAATGAGTGGTGTTAGGTTCGTGTCAATGAGCTCTTTGATTTGACACTGATTCTGACCGATTCCAAGTCGATCAAATTTTTTCCTTTCTAACTGGCCTTAGGTACCAGTTTGACCAAACTTTGACTACCCATAACTTTGACGTACAAACTCCTTTTTCACTCGTTCAAGTTGTGTTGAGTCTAGTTTTTTGATCACTTCTACATGGTACTGATTTCAAGGGAAATTGGAACAGTTGAATTTTTAGGGTTTTGAGATCCACCTAGATCAAGCCTCCCCACTGAATAACTTTTGGTCTCCAAAATTCTATTGTTCCTTTGAAACATGTCCCTCTCTCTACATTATGAAAATCGATAGGGCCTCAACAATACCAAGGAAGATTTTGGCATAACACTGATGCTCCTCCTTGCTCACAAATTGCTCGAGCAATGGCAATTGTTCCTCAACTTGATACATTCCTTCACCTTTGTACTTCATAATGGTTGATTCAAGGCTTCATCATTCAGCTCTATCCATGCTTGTCGTAGCAACAAGGCCATTGAAAATCACCACCCCTTGTAGGCCTTTTCAATCATCATCTAACTGAGATCGAACTAAGCTTCAAGAGTAGATTGAGTCCAGATGTGTAGATGGTCTACCCATCTTGTACCAAATGCTCTTCTTCTTCAATAGAAGCTAGTGACACACTCTTGCCTCGAGAATTAGTGCCAAACACTTAAGCACTACAAGAAATATGCAAGCAACAAATCTGTAACCTACATAAAGAAGTCTTCAAGTATTCTCCTTTGGATTACAAGAAATATGGCTTCAAAATCCTTACAAAATTTCAATCTTAGAGTAATAAAAATTCATACAAATAATTGCAAAACAACTTCATTTAGAGTCTTTCACTCAAAACCACACTGGTTTGATTACCACAATAAAAAATGTAACATGAAACAAAGTTGATACAACTATTTAGTCAAAAAGGTTTCTCATCTTTTACAGAGTTGAACAAAGGAAATTTCCTTCTCTAACTGATCCTATTTTAGTTGAGGTTCTTCACAGACTGCCTCAGGGATGGTAACCACAGGTTCCACCTTTACCTTTGCAACCTCTTGTTGACTAGGTTCTTTTATAGACCTCGGTGAGTGTCGAAGCTTTGGGTGCAACTTCCAGCATTTCTCAACCCAATGCCCATTGATTCTGCATAGATGCTTCATCCAGAATATTAGGACTCAACATTAGAATAGTATGTCTTAGGTAAGAATGCAACCAACCTATGTACTTAAGCAGTGTATCCTAAGTATACAAGGGTAAATTTAAAGCAATATCCCATTTTCTAAAATCATGGGTGTAATCTTGAACAGACTGCCCCTTACCTTACCTAAAGGTCTGCCAATTCATGGTTAATTGTTGCATATAACCTATAGGGTAAAACTGCTTTTTAAGGGCAGCAACAAATTACATCCAAGTCATACTGACAATACCATGGCAAGTAATTTCTTCCCAATTCTTACTCTCCCACCCAGTGATAGTTGTACCTCCCAACCAGAGAGTGGCCAATTAGATCCTAGAAGCATCTTCTACTAGGCCTTGAATCCTACAATACACTTCTACCTGTTGGACCCAATCATCTAACTTTTTGGCATTTAACTCCCCACAGTACTTAGGTAATTCAAATTTTACATCTAGTTTAATAACGAGCTTAGATTTTATCTTAAAAGGATTAATAGTAGTAGGAGAAGATGGAGAAGAAGGAGAAGATGGAGATGGATTTTCTAGAGTTTTCCCCTCTTTGTCCTTCTGATCTTCCTGCTTTCCTTGCTTTGAAGAATCTCCTTTTTCATGCTTCTTCTTGTCATCGTAAAGCTCTTCCACCATAGCCTTCATGTCAAGAAAGGATCTTTGAAAAGCCTTTTCATCAAGCTCTGAACTCTGTCCACCTCTTGTTTCTTCCATTTATGACAATGTATCGGCTCTTTGTCTTCCGATCTCAAGATTATATTCTTCAAGCTATCCTTCGCCTTGCCGAATCCTAGACCACATTAGCATTCACTTATGCAATACTAGTCACACAAAGCTTTGATACCAAACTTGATCTGAAAAACTTTAGAGAGTGCTTACTCAACTAAGTTCATTTATAAGATTTGAAATCAGTTGCTTAACTTAATTCCAAATCCATGCCAAGATCTTTAATTAATGGTTTGAATCCAATATGTAAACTCAATCCATCAATTTACCGAGCTCATTGATTAATCTATTTGCAGAATTAAAACATAAGCCATCATCAAGCACAAACTAAAATATTAGAGACACATTTGATTACAGAGTTCACCTCTCAGGGATACGTCTCTGAATCTGCTCAATAAGTGTGATCAATTTCCATTAATATTGCCACTTGCAAATTGCTTAAAAAATTTGGTCTTTTGACTGCATAGACAAAGCTATCACTGTAAGGAAATTTCAAGCCCTACAAGCACTTCCTGAATCTACATTAAACAAGTGCTTCCAACAATAACAACAAAGTAGTCCTAGTTCTTAGAGCATAACTAAATGTGAATTAGTTACAGGGGTATCTTGCCTCATTTACAAAATCATACTGAGCATAATTCAGATGATACTAAATTCACCATTCCAGAATAAAGTCAAGTATCAAAAAAACTCTAGTTATACTTGATGCTAGATCTCCAACCTTGCAAGAGAGAATTCTTCAACCTAGATTCCGAACAACACTCCTTCAAGCTTCACTCTTGGTCATATAAAATCTGCCACTTATATGTTCAGCAAACGCCAAATGGCGTGGCGATGGAGATTAATTTTGGTAGTCGGGAAGTTGGGGGTTCGACCCCCATTGCTTGTCTTTTATAAAACCATTTTCTAAGTTTTAAACAACAAAATAAATAGGTGCCATATATAGGTAATGAGCTCCCATGCAGGTGTAACATAAGGGTGGTGCGCTAGAAGGTGGAGGTCAGGGGTTCGACCCCCTCTATCCCTTTTGGTAAAAAAAACAAATCACTCAACTATTGAGGAGGAGAGAGAGGGTGCCATGTGCTGCTCAGTCATAGGGCCACATGACACTTGTTAATTCACTGTCAAAGACACCTCATTTCCACGTGGATGACACATGTTAAAACTTGATTCACCAGAAATGCTGACTGTACCTACCAACTCGACTGCTGACTATGTGTATGAATGCCATGTGGTAGGGGATGATTGGTCTATGTCATGTACATATAGTATAGACTTTTTGCGTCAGCATACTAACATCATCAACTATACGGCTTGGTCAACCCTATGGTCTGCCAACTTTGATTTGCGATAACTTTCGTGTACAGGCTCAAATTTTGGCAAATGAGTAGTGTTGGTTTTGTGTTGACGAGCTCTTTGATTTGATGCAAATTCTGATTGATTCTAATTTGATCAATTTTTTTCCTTTCTAACTAGCCTCAAGTACCATTTTGACCAAACTTTGACTGGACATAACTTTGACATACAAACTCCTTTTTTCCTGTTCAAGTTGTGTTGAGTCTAGTTTTTTTATCACTTTGACATGGTGCTAATTCAAGGGCAATTGGAATAGTTGAATTTTTAGGGTTTTGAGATCCACCCGAATCACATAGATCTATATTTGCTCTGATCAGCCTTAGGTGAATCATCATCTTTACTTAATTTACAACTAGTCACCATAGGAGTGCATACCGGTTTGGAACCATCCATCTAAACTTCTTCAACATCTCTCTTACATTGATTGTGAAATAAAAATCCCTTTCTTTGTTTGATTAATTTGCAACCCAAGAAAGAAATTCATCTCACCAAACATGGACATCTCAAACTATTTTTGCATTTCTTCCAAAAAAATCTTACACGTAGTTTCATTTCCTCCAAAGATAATTTCATCAACATATACAACCGTGATCAAGATTTTATGATTTTCAATTTTAAAATACAAATTACTACCTATTGTACCTTTGTTGAAACCTTGTTGAATCAAATACATGTCTAACCTTACATACCAAGCTCTAGGAGCTTACTTCAATCCATATAAATCTTTCTTCAATATGCAGACCATATCTAGTTGACCTGACAATTAAAATCCTTCCAGTTGTTCCATGTAAACCTCTTGTTCTAGCTCACCATTCAAAAATGTAGAATTAACATCCATTTGATAGACCTTGAAATTTTTATGAGCAACAAACACCAAGAAAATATTGATAGCTTCCATTCTTTCCACTAGGGAAAAAGTCTTCAAAAAATCTATGCCTTCTACTTGTGAGTATCCACACAAGCCTTGCTTTATTTCTAACCACTTTTCCATTTTCATTCAACTTGTTTATGAATACCCACTTTGATCCAATTATGTTTTTGTCTACTGGTCTAGGGGCCAATTCCCAAGTTTGATTCTTCTCAATCTGCATAAGTTCTTTCATAGCTTCCATCCAATGCTCATCTTTAAATGCTTCACTTATGGTCTTTGGTTCAATCTCAGAAAGTAAACAAAGATTTATCTCACCAGCAACAACTTTTCTTTTTGTCAATACTCCTTTTGTCTTGTCTCCAATGATCTGAATTTTTGAATTATTTTTTTGCACATATTTAGGTGTGTTTGGGGACACCACCAGAACTTCTTCTTCTTCATTCTACTTCTTTTTCTCATCCTTTTCCTATTCTTCCACAACTTCTTCAATCCTTACACAATCAGGTTCATCAAATACATATCCAACAACTTCAATTGATTTTTTCATTGCTTCATCAACCTTGACATTTGTGCTTTCTACAATCTTTCTCAGTGTTTTATTGAAACATCTATAAGCTTTGATTTTGGTAGAATATCTAAGAAAAATACCATCACTTCTAGCATCAAACTTCCCCAATTTTCTTCATCATCTGATATAGCATTTGCTTCTAAATACCTTGAAGTACTTAATAGTAGGAAGTATTCCACACCATAGCTCATAGGGGGTCTTAGTATTGTTTTCTCTTTCTTGAATTAGATTGAACACATAAACAACAATGTGAATAGCTTCTCTCTAGTAAAATTCCGGTAGACCAACTTCAGTAATCATTGATCTAACAACTTCTTGAATTGTTCTATTTTTCCTTTCAACAATTCCATTCTGCTAAGGAGTTCTCAGAGTAGATAATTGTCTTTTTATTCCATGAACTTCACAAAACATATTAAACTCATGGGAGGTGAATTCACCACCTCTGTCAAACCTTAAGCATTTTATTCTCAAATTTACTTCATTCTCAACCATAGCTTTGAATGTCTTGAATCTATCTAATACATTAGATTTCTCTCTAAGAAATGTAACCCATGTATACCTAGATTAATCATCAATCAAAAGCATAAAGTACCTTTCACCTTGTAGACTTCTCACTCTTGTGGGACCACAAATATTTGTATGAATTAAATCTAGTAGTCTGGTAGTAGATTATTCCTTTGATCTAAAGTTGTTTCTTGCTTGCTTCCCAAACTAGCAATTCCTGCAAATACCATTAACAGGATTTATAATCCTTAGTAAATCTCTCACAACTTGAACTGAACTAATCCTTGCTAGATTATCAAAATTCATATGACACATTCTCTGATGCCATAACCAACTTTCATTAATTTGAGTCATAAAGCAACGTCCATCAACACCTTTAAGTTGATATATATTTCCTTTAGACTTCTTTCCTATAGCAATCATTGTTCCAGATCCTTTCCTGATTTCACATCTCTCATCCTTGAATACAAGATTATATCCTTTGCTACACATCTATCCAAAACTCAAGAGATTATTCCTTAAGCCCTTAACATAGTAGACATCATCAATATTATGCTTTCCATCAAAACATACTGAACCTATCCCGCAAATCTTAGCATTAGTATCATCTCCAAACATAACTAACCCTCCATCATATTTTTTAAGTTTAAGAAACTTACTCTTATCATCAGTCATGTGATGTGAAAAACCATTGTCAATAACCCAATAGTTCTTTTCCTATTTGGCATGTAGGGAAAAGATTACAATATCTTCATTTTTCTCCCTCCTTCTTTGGGGGGCATCCTTTTACCTATCTTTCAGAATTAGCAAAAGTAGGTTCATCTTTTATAGCCAAGAAAAAGCACTCATTGTCATAAAAATCTCCATAATCAGATTCCTCATTAGAAATAATAGCATCCTCATTCACATAATATGCTATGTTGATCTTTTTACCTTTTTTTTCTTTCTAAAATCTTTGTTTGTTCCTCTTGTATTGCCAAAAAGTGTATACTTTTCTTGATATGGGAACAATTGATGACAAATTGGACTTAATGATGCCTTGATTTAATGTTGTGAAGTGTCTACACATCCACACTAGGTCTTGGTCCAAGTTGAATAAAATACATTTATTGATGTCTTGCAAGAGTGTTGTAAGGTGTTGCAATAAATATTCACACTTTTCTAGGACCATAATGATATAATTCACCTAAATAACCTTACCAAGACCTATTTCAAAGTGTTGCAAAAAAATTTCATACTTTCCTAGGCTTGTCATCAATATTTACACCTTTCTTATGCTTTAAATGGCCTCTTTATACACTTACAGGCCTTACTTAAGTGTCTCGTTGAAGAAGAACCTGATAAACAACATTTAATACATCTTAATCTCTAACATCCACTCAAAATTTCCTAGGTGGACTAAGTCACCACCTTGGGTGACTTAGTCCCATATAGCACAAAAATTAAAATTAATTAAGATTTCTTTCGGGTTTTTATTCTTTAAGACCTAAGGTCGGCCTATGATGAGATATTTTTTAAGAATTTAGGCATAATTGTGTATAAATAAGGGTTTTCCCCCTCATTTTTCAATCTCCTAACTTATCTTAAGTCATAAATCATTATAATTCATCACTCATCATGTTCTCAAGTCAAGCAAGCTAGGGTTTTATCATTGCAATTCATCAAGATAGCTTCCTAAGACATTCAAGGGAAAATTCTTCATGTTTTGTTGCAGAAATTCAAGATCAAACATCATGGGAAGGTATTAACTCCATTGTTTCATGTTTCATTACATTCTTTCTTCATTTGTTTGACCAAGGCAAAACCCATGCCCTAACAATCAACATTTTCTCCTCTCTGTGTGTTTTCATATTTAGGCACTTTGAAGATCATTGAAATTTAGGTGAAGACTCATTAAAGAAATATCTTTGTTTACCTAGCCAAAATATCAATAAAAATTCACTTTCAGGCCCAAAAATTAGAGTTTTAGAAGCAGACACTTGAGGGAAACTAGAGTGCAGACCTAGGGCTTCCGTTTCCACTTCCAAATTTTCAAAACTTCAAAAGTGGACTAAGTCACCACTAGTGGCGACTTGGTCCCACTTAACCTACTTTTTGGATTTTTTTTTGTAGATTTGGATACCCATTTGGCCGAAACAGGCTTTAGTGCAGTTTTCTAGAATTTTTTTGAAAGTGGACTAAGTTGCCCCACTTGGCATAAATGTCCCATCAGGCTTAAAAATTAGAATTTCTAGAATTTCAAAATTCCTTCAAGTCTACAACACACTTCCAGGTGCACACCTTTTTTCTTACAACTTTCTATCTGGTTTTATTTGCATTTCTAGGTCATTTAGTTCATGTTTGCATATCACAATGTATTTTCCAGCACTTCATATTTCTTATATTTAGCATCAATAAATCATCTTCCTTTCATCTTATTGCACTTAGGACATTACATTTAGACACATTTCATCCTTCATTACGTTAATCTTGAGTGTAGACATTAGCATTTTGGTCCATCTCTCTCATTTTAGGTGAAAAACCCTAGAAGAGTTAGAGAGCATTAGGGTGCCAAAATCATTGTTTACATTTTGGTGATCCTAAATTTTGAATATTTTTTGTTTCTGATTTGGAGTCCTTTTTCATAGATCTAGCTCGCATTGGCCTTGCATTAGGATTTGCATGCTAGGTTTCAAGTTTTGTATTCATAAAAATGCATTTAGGTTGCATTTTTGACATCTAAATCCTTAATTTTTTTTGCAAATTTGTATTTTCCTCTTAGGTTTGCATCATACCACATCTAAAACATCAAAATCCATTTAAAAGTTTTGGAAATTTTGAAAAAAATCCTAACTAGGACTAATTCGCCACTCTGGGCGACTTAGTCCCAATCCTGATTTTTCATTGTCTGTTACAGGATTAGAAACCTCATTTCTTTACTTCCTAAGCCTCCTAGTATCATATACTATAAGTATGGAAAGTTTCAGGATCATTTTTTTTATGCATTTCGCTCAAAAACATCAATTTAGGGTAGTCATTTTTCAAAACACTTCAATTGCAAACATCACTAGATCTGAAAATGCTCACATTTATGAAATTTTGCATAACATGGCTAAAAGTACTTTTCACTTTTGCATACACAATATTTCTATTCATAAAACTATGCATAAGTTTGATAAAAGTGCTTTTCATTCTTGCATATACAATGTTTGCATTCTTAAAGTTTTGCATTCATTGGATAAAAATGTGTTGCATCCTTGCATATACATTGTTTATATTACTGAAACATTGCATGATATGGTTACAAGTGCTTTTCCTTTTTGTTCACACAATGTTAGTGCCTTACATATTTAAACATACTAAGAAACAATCCCCTCCCTATGAGAGTTTTTTGTGCAAGAGACTACAACTTTGGACATTCATAATGATCATAATTGTTCTCCTTATATCTCTCCTATTGATGGTGATATTTTGGCAGAAGAACCAATCAATGAGAGTTTTGAGAATCCTAGTTGTTTCTCTCCTCTTACCTCTTTTAGTGGACATAACATTGCTAAACAAGACACCACAACCATTGGTAATCATGACACTAACATTTTTTCTTCTCCTAGTAACTCTCATAGTTGTGAAGAAGATACTTTGTTGTTAGAAAACACAATCGATGATGGTCATGAAAATATTAATTTTCCCCCTTTATCTAGTGAAACCCTTCTTGAGCAAGAACATTCCACCATTGATCATTCCCCTACTTGAGATGAAGTCCTTTTAGAAGAACCAACCTTTGAAAGTCTAGAAAATTTGGCTTATCGTTCTCCTAAAAACCCTCCTCCTAGGGATAATATATTGGTGCACAAAAATGAAAACAATAGAAATGTGTCTTTCTTAGATAAAAAGGTGACTCTCGATTTCCCTTCATTAGAGATATATCAAACCAAAACAACCGAGGTTATGAATGCGCAAGTGTCCATTAGATCCCCCTCGATCAATGGACCTCATACATACCCCGTGGGACATCCTAAGAACCCTCTAATTCTCTACCCACCTTCACACAAACAACAAAATCAACGTTAACCTAAACTCATCTTTTACCCACCATCACCTAAACCTGAGTTTACCCTTTACCCACCTAATCATGATGTTGTCGCTCACACACACTACACTAGAAACAATCCCTCCCCACAAAAACCAACCCCAACTTCCTTACCTTTGCCTAATTTGCCTCCTCCTCCTCAATTAAGGGAGGATAATCTTGTTGAAAAACTTAAGAACACTCCCGCAAAGATATCCCTATGGGATTTAGTTCAAAATTCACCCACCTATCACACTATGCTTCAAATGGTCTTACAACAAGTTCCTATCCCTTCTAATGCACAACCAAATGGCATAGCAACTATAATTCAAGGATTGACTGCTGACATTGTTTTCCACCAAAATGAACTCCCCCCTTTGGTTGTGCAAAAACAAAATGAAGCTTTCATAATCTTATCTCAATACAAAACAATAGGGATAAAGTGAACCCTTGTTGACAATGGATCTGCTCTTAATGTGTGTAGCGTAAACCTCTTGGATAGGCTTCATGTGGACACATAAAAAATTCAACCTCATTCTTTATCTATTAAGGGCTTTGAAAATGAAGAAAAGAAACCGCTTGGTGTGATCACTTTGCCTATTACAGTTGGAGTGGCCACATTGGAAACACTGATCCATGTCATGCCTCATAATCTTTCATATAATCTTCTTTTAGGATGACCATGGATTCATGAGATGAATGGTGTGCCTTCTACTCTTCGTCATAAAATGAAATACATTTACAACAAAAAAATATACATCTTTGAAGCTGACCCTAATCCAAATAGTTGTTTGAACAAAGAGAATCATTTAAATACATTAACACCATTTACACAAGTGGAACCTGTGCAACACAAAGACAAACAACAACATATTGAACAAGTCATGAAGCTATTAGATGGTGGTTTGTGTTCCTTAGATTTCACACCATCACTCATGGATGATCCTTCGAAAGCATCCACCTCAACCACTTTAGACAAAAACATAACAAATTATAGAACAATCTTTGGTGAACACAATGACAAACAACCACCCAATTCAAAAGCAATGAAACAACTTTATGGAAAAGGCTATGAACTTATGAAACAACTTGGATATAGTGGAAAAGGATATGGTGCTAACAAACAAGGTATTTGTAACCCTATAGATCCTATCACACAAAAAACAACTCATGGTCTTGGTTATTGTCCTTTGATAGATATTTCCAAGCCTTCACTCAACATCAATGCATCTTCACTTAATGTCAATGTCATCACACAAAACAAAAATGAATTGAATTCATTAGATTTTACACCCTCCTATAAAGGAGAGAACAAAATCTTGCAATTTAAAGAGTCTTGCGTAGGTATGAAAACTAATACTAAGCAAGATGTATCTTTGAAATAAACCACAGGACCACCTTCTCCCATTGATCAAGAGCGTATCTTGTGAAGACTCATCCAAGATCACTTGATCACCCTTCCTCCAAGAATTAAAAATAAACTCTATTACAAGACTTCATTTTGTACCTATCATAGAGTTTATGGTCATTCTACTAATGAATGTAAGGTTTTGAGTTGTAAAATCCAACATTATCAGGAGTTTGGTCTTCTTCCTCATGTGGGGGCACCTAATTCCTTTAATTGATACTGATTTTCACTCTAGCATGCATCTCATCAATCATTTCGGCTCACCCTTGTCTTGCACTAAGTGGGGGAAAGGGGTCCCACAACCTTGTCCTCGTATGTCACTTGTTGTTGCCTCCTTTGGCTAGTCATTAACCTTTCATGAACATATACGAGCAAGCTTGGGATGTGGAAAAAATGCCTTAAGTTGGATCACCTATGACATACTCCCCTTTTTCATGATGTAGCTTATAGGAAACATATGACTTGGCATAGGGCCTTCTGAATAAGCTCTCATATTCTCCTTCTACTTTAAAGCAAATGCTCACAATAATGGTGTTAGCAACCACTTTAAAGTGGGGGCATACATCGACACTCACATTTCATTGTACAATTTCTTTCTTCTTGCAATGCATCCTCTTCTTGGTGGTGTCATTGGGCTTGATTCACTCCAAGAGTGTGATACTCCTTTGGCACATCATCTCTTGGAGATGTTAGGCACAATTTCCCCTAAGATGAAACCTTGCATGAACTAAGCAAAATACCTTTGAACGTTCCTTGCACTATTTTTCCATTTAAAACAATTGTCATATGACCATCTTGCATAACAAAACTTGCATGCCTGTGGTTCCATCCTGTTTGTCTATGAGTGTCAAGTATACGAAGATTTTCTTACCTCATAGAGCTCAAAAATCATTTGTCTTTGTGGCACCTTATTAAAGTTATCAGAAGGTATAACTTTGATATGGTTGAGCAGGAAGACCATTCTGAGGCATGACTTTCCCCATAGCCATCTTTTGGGATTTCACACCCCGTAGACAACCAAAAGTTTTGTGGCCCCAGAGTGAGTATACTTTTGGGGTTTCTCACTTGGCGGATAGCCAAGAGTTTGTTTCCCCAGAGTGAGTCTGTATTTATTTTTTTGAACAAACAAGCCTGGATCTAATCCACAACATGTTGGACAATCGGTCAAAGCTTCATCCACCCCATTTTTCATTTCCTACGAGTCCTTTCCATTGTATGATCATGTATCTTTTTTTGATACATATCATTCACCTTGTGTGTGTCATCTTGCACTCATGTTGGTTTGACTTAGGATCTTGGATCCTGGGGACTTGCGCAACCTCCTTGATCTTTGTCATTCACATTGGTACGATTGGAATCCTCTTGAATGGCTACTTTAGCATGAGTTTGAAGTAGGTTCATCCTCTCACTAAAGTGGAGTTCCTTAATGATATGGGACTAATTGATGATAAATTAGACTTAATGATGCCTTGATTTAGTGTTGTGAAGTTTCTACACATCCACACTAGGTCTTGGGCCCTTGCAAGTTGAATAAAATAAATTTATTGATGTCTTGCAAGAGTGTTGTAAGGTGCTGTAACACATCTTCACACTTTTCTAGGACCATAATGATATAATTCACCTAAATAACCTTACCAAGACCTATTTCAAAGTGTTGTAAAGTCTTGTAACAAACTTTCACACTTTCCTAGGCTTGTCATCAATATTTACACCTTTCTTATGCTTTAAATGGCCCCTTTATACACTTACAAGCCTTACTTAAGTGTCTTGTTGAAGAAGAGCCTGATAAATAACATTTAATACATCTTAATCTCTAACATCCACTCAAAATTTCCCAGGTGGACTAAGTCGCCACCTTGGGTGACTTAGTCCCATATGGCACAAAAAAAAATTAATTCAAATTTCTTTCAGGAGTTTATTCTTTAAGACCTAAGGTCGGCCTATGATGAGGTATTTTTAGGAATTTAGGCATAATTGTGTATAAATAAGGGTTTTTCCCCTCATTTTTCAATCTCCTAACTCATCTTAAGTCATAAATCATTATAATTCATCACTCATCATGTTCCCAAGTCAAGCAAGCTAGGGTTTTATCATTGCAAGTCATCAAGATAGCTTCCTAAAACATTCAAGGGCAGATTCTTCATGTTTTGTTGCAAAAATTCAAGATAAAACATCATGGGAAGGTATTAACTCCATTGTTTCATGCTTCATTACATTCTTTCTTCATTTGGTTTAATTACCTAAAAGGGGTTTGACCAAGGCAAACCCCCATGCCCTAACAATCAACCTTTTCTCCTCTTTTTGTGTGTTTGCAAATTTAGGCACTTTAAGGGTTTGAAGATCATTGAAGATTAGGTTGAAGACTCATTGAAGAAATCTATTTGTTGACCTAGCCAAAATATCGACAAAAAGTCACCTTCAGGCTCGAAAATTAGAGTTTCAGAAGTAGATGCCTATGGGAAAACAGAGTGCATACCTAGGGCTTTTGTTTCCACTTCCAAATTTTCAAAAATTCAGAAGTGGACTAAGTCCCACTAAACCTGTTTTTTGGAAATTTTTGTAGATTTCGATACGCATTTGGCTGAAATGAGCTTTCGTGCAGTTTTCCAAATTTTTTCTGAAAGTGGACTAAGTCACCCCACCTAGCATAAATGTCCTATCAGGCTTAAAAATCAAATTTTCTAGAATTTCAAAGTTGCTTCAAGTCTGAAACACACTTCCAAGTGCATACCTTTTGTCTTACAACTTTCTATTTGGTTTTATTTGCATTGCTAGGTCATTTAGTTCATGTTTGCATATCATAATGTGTTTTCCAACACTTCATATTTCTTAGATTTAGCATCAATAAGTCATCTTACTTTCAACTTATTGCACTTAGGACATTACATTTAGACACATTTCATCCCTCATTACATTAATATTAAGTGTAGGCATTAACATTTTGGCCCATCTCTCTCCTTTTAGGTGAAAAACCCTAGAAGAGTTAGAGAACATTAGGGTGCCAAAATCATTGTTTACACCTCTTAGCTCTTTTTGGACACCTTGAAGCATAGTGACCTATTCCTCCATAACTAAATAATTTAAAGGGTAACTTACCTTCATACTTGTTGGAGCCTTTCCTCGTTCTTCTCACAAAGTTAGCTTCTACTTCATCAAGATTCTCTTCATCTGAATCTTCAGCTCTTGTAGCCTTAAAAGCAGTTTCTGATTTGGATCCATTTCTCAAATTTGGCTTTCTTATTTCATAATATTTTAGAGTTCCCAATAATTGAGCTTTATTCTAGGTCTTGTAGTCTATATGTTCTTCAATAGCATATACTTTTTCACTGTATGCATCAAGGAGAGTCCTAAGAATCTTCTTTACAATCTTGGGTTCATCTACTATAACACCAAGTCCTCGCATTCCACCTACCACTTCATCCACTCTTTGTACATAGGATTTAATGTTCTCATATTAAGACATATGTAAGAGCTCAAACTATTTTTCCAAATTCTAGAACTTTGCTTCTTTGACCCTTTCATCTCCTTCATGCATCTTTTCTAAAGTATCCCAGACCTCTTTAGCAGTCTTTAGATTTTGAACTTTAATCAACTTGGAATGTGCAAGACTATTCTTCAAAATGAACTTCCCATTATTGTTTGCTTCATGTGCCTTGATTTCATCATATGTACTCAGACCATTAGCAAGAGGAGTGTAAGTAGTCTTGTATGCTTTCTCTACATTATATCCAAAATACTATAAATATTCTTCCATTAGTATTTTTCAGATAGCATAATTGGTTCCATCGAACTTCAGATATTCAAAAGTGATCTTGCTTGCCATTCCAGACCTTACTTAAGTGGTTAAGATCCTCTCCAAGGAACCAAGCTCTGATACCAATTGTTGAACAAGACAACTAAGAGGGGGGGTTGAATCAGTTATGACAAATTTTAACATTTACAAACTTTTACTAGAAATTAGATTAATCAAAAATCCTTTACTCTGCTAAAAGGTTAAACTTTAAATGCAAATGAATAAATTGAAAAATCATCACACATACACAGTAGCACCAGATTTACGTGGAAAACCCAATAAGGGAAAACCATGGTGAGGATTAGCTCACAATATAAAGAATATCAAAACTGATTACAAAGGCTCATTGCCAGAGTAGGCTCACTGCCAAAACAAGACACTGCCCAACAAGGGTCAACCATTTGGAGGGATCACTACTACACAGATACAAAGAAGATAGAAGAGATGTGTTATATAGAGAAGAAAATCTCAATGCAACAAATATTTGCACCATAATTCACTCAACCACTTGTAGACATGCATGAATGATAGAGTGCACCTTCAACTCACTACATTTAGAAACTCAACAATTTTATTTCACATTGATCTACCAAAATCACATCACATACACACTATTTCACATCTATCTTGCTCTATTTCTTTGCATACTTCTCACCAATATCTCATCCTGTATTTATACCATCTTCAACTTTGAAATATATCCAAAGTCAGCCATACATCATTTAAATTCAAATCAGGCCAGTGCCAAAAAATTCTAGGGTGGAATTAGAATGAGGACGACCCAGACACATGCTTGATAAGGACCCAAATAAGTCCCAACACACTTCATTAACTTTGAAAGTAGTGTTTAACACAAGGTTGACCAAACTGGTGTAAAACACATAGAACAATTAAGCACACACAACTCTTAACACAATCCAATCTTTCTAGACAACAAAATTATCTTCCACACAATAATAAAAGATTAACTCTAGAACTACAAGTCATAAGACTCAACCAAGATGAAATATGGAGTAACTATATTTCTCTTGGACCTCATCCAAATACCCTAAAAAACACAGTTCACAACTGGTGAACATAACTTGCACTGTACAATGATCTAGAAACCCACAATCTAGATATAGAAGCTTTCAACAACTCTGATCAACATATCTGAACCACACGAACACAGGAACAAATCTTGGAGAAAAACTTGAAGCAACCACTGAATACCTACAACCTTTCTTTATTACAATTTTCTCAATATCCTTGACATATATAGCCAATAACTTGCAACCGTGACATCAATGACAATATCAACTAGTTGATAACCAATTAACTAGTTGACATCAATGACAACACCTTCATTCTTGCAAAAATATAAACAACTAAAACTTCTAGAAATATGCCTAGGACCTAAGTGGACTTAACATGTAAATAAGACCCCACTAATTGACTAGTTAGGTAAATTACCTATTTACACCAACACAAAGGATGACACAAGTAGGAATATGTCTTCAAATATGTTGATTTATGCATTGATGGTAGAAAACCATATGATGATTGTATAGTTGTATGAGTTTATATATTCATATTCAAATTCCTCCAAGATTCTTTGAACCCCCAAGAATCTCAAAAAAATATAGGACCAAATCCTATCAAGTTTTATATTTATTTATAGGTTTTTTCAACTTATGAGGTCAACCTTGAGGTCCACTTGGAACTAGTATACACCATCTTAAACCTCTTAGTTAAAAATTCCTAAAAAGAGGGAAGAGAATTACAAATTTAGAGTTGTACCATTTAAGAGTTGTTGATGAATGCACGAGAGCTAAGGAACACCTAAAACCAAAATAAACTTCCATACAAGAGATAATAAATGAAAATATTGTAAAGTTTAGAAAAATAATTAGATGTAAAAGTGAAACTAATACAATATGACCTAAGCTTAAGTATGTAAGTGTGGATGGACCTAATAAGAAATTAGTTAGGTATTATATCATGTTAACACCCACATAATGTTGGTTCTCAATGTTAGATTTACATTAATGTTTACATTCTTCTTAATCTTGAAATCTGTCATATCCAATGAAATGATATAATATTCTTTTTGATTTAATATGATCAATCATTATTTTCAATATAATCCTTGTTACCAATTATAATAATAGTTTTAATCCTTACTAATGTGCAAGTTCAACTTTATAAACTATGTTAAACATTTTTGAGTTCAAATATTATACACCTTAAGAGAACTATGTTTATTGGACTTTAACCTAGTTGTATGATTTAGCATTACAATTTTTTTACACCATGTGATGGTTTGTGTCAAACACACCAATATAAGATTATGTTTGTGTGGATTCTAAATTATATATATTGCAAGTAAAGTTTAAGGAGATTTCTCTTAAATAACATAAACTATTCTAATATTTTTTGTTACATATGTCAATCTATTTTTATCTAATAATAGAGGTTTTATAGTTATTATAATAAAAACTTATATACTTGAATGCTTAATGACAATTAATTGGGGTATTATTGTACATGGGGTAAGGTTTTTTGAAATCTAGTATATGCCAATATTTATATTTAATCATCTTGTTTATACCTCTTGGATCACTTATAATGGTATTATAGAGCTATAAGTATAGAGAAGAACCAACTCCTATCAATTGACATATTAGCTACCACCATATGATCATGAGTCCTATCTATTTGTCTAGGTCAACATACATCTCTAGGCTTGCATATTGAGTTTCTACTCTAGGATTGTGGGTGTAAGACTGAAAATTAAATTATTTGGATTATTATATTTTTTTCCCTTTTACAACCCTAGTTTTCAACACCCTTAGCCATGTCCTAGTGCTTTTCTTTCCTAACCCCTTTTTTCTCTATTTTTAATTTTTTAAAATTATTTTTATTTAATTTTATCTTGGTCCTAGATGTCCTCTCCTTCATGATCCCATACCCTCACCCTTTCCACCTTTTCTAATAATTTAGTTAAATAATTTAGTGAGAGCATATCTATTGAGCCTAAAATCCTAACCACATTTAACCACATAAAAATTTCTTTAAACCCATTTTCATACTTAGTTCCATTAACCAAGAATGGAAAACTTTATTACTAGCCTCTTCAAGGAAACTAGGATTTTGAGGAATATGAGTCAATGCCTACCCCTGGGGTGAATGGGAGCAGAAAATTTAAATTTCTCTATTTGAGCTAAAAATTGCCAACTAATTAATTTTATGATTTTACGCATAGAATACTACTGTTTCAACTCAAATTCTATCCAAATTTTTGTTTTATAAGGCCTCCAAAGTCTCGTTTATTATACTTGGTTTGCAAATTTTTCAACTTGAAGAAATTATAGAATTTTTTTTCATCCCATTGGATGGTTTTTTTGATAATATAAGTTGCATTTATAGGGTGCAGCACCCTTTACACGAGGGGCCTAAAGGCCAAAGTTAGATCAAAAAACAAAAATTATAACAACATATTGTCCAGGAATAAAAATAGTAGACAAACAACAAAAGGACCACCCACCCAACAGCAAAATACACCCCACCCATTACTCAACTAAACCCTCCCACTCCTTAAAGAGGGTTTTCAATACATCATCCCCAATCCACTTATTTTTGGATTCCTCTTCCATAGTCTTCTTGTCGACCTCCTCCTTCAACACTCTCGATAGAGTAACAACAGACCGATGGATGATCTTGATCGTTAAGTGGGTCAACCTTGTGAATTTATTTTCTAGTTTATCCACACGAGCCTTCAAGTTGTTGAGCTCCTCATCCTTATTAGCTTCCTCCTTGTTAGTTTCCTTCCCTAGAGTCAGATGATCAGAGGAATCAGGTTTGGAATCCTGCTAAAGCATCTTATTTAACTCAGGGAAGTGGATTGGCCCTTCCACAAACTCCTTGGTCTCTTCAATTGTGTCATGCCTACTATCTTCTTTGCCACCACTCTGTTTCGAATTGCTAGAAATTTTGTTGACCTAGACCTCCTTTTTATGCTTTTCCAATCTATTAGATCTTCATAAACTAGTTTTCTTAGCTCCCAAGTCAACACTAGCAACAATCATTGTATCCCCATTGGAGTCTATGTCAGCAGAGTCCACATCTTCATTGTCCATGGGTGGTTCCTCAACTTGGTATGTGGTGTCCTTCTTACCCTTTTTTGGATCCTACTTGGTTTTGGCCGACACTTTATTGTCTTTCTGTGTGGGTGTGTTTTTGAGCTCATAGAGACTTCTAGCAGCTTTAGATTGAGCCAAGCCCATGGCACCTTTTTTCTTTTTTCCCAGGGGTTTAGATTTGGTATCCTTGAGGGGTTGACTAGTCGTAGGAGGATTCTTTCTTTTAGGGCCCACTGAAATAGTAGGTAAAGGTTTAGCGGGGGACTGGTCTGAGGGCTCAAGTTCCTCTATCCTAATGATTGAGATTGGTTTTGGTGGACAAAGAGCCAGTTGAAAGTAGTAGAGATGGAGAATGAGACCTTGTTGTAGGAGTAAAGGGGTTGGTTTGTCAGGGTTTTTGGCTGTAGTTTCTATAGTTTCCCTAACAAAGCTTTCAAGTGATGAGAGCAAGAAGAACATTAAACTAATGAGCATCTTATGTCTAAGGTAGTTTAACAAAGGAAAATTATAAAATAGAACACTTTAAACCTCCCCTCAAGAGTGATGTACTTCATTAAGACTAAACAAACCTAGTCCCATGGCTTTGGTAGCTTACTTTGTTCAAACCTCGCTTGCAACTTGACTGGTGCTTCATTTTCATAGAAGAAGATCTAAAGACTCTCCAAATCCTAAACCTTTATATGTATTTTTAGTTTTTGGCCTGAGCATGACAACCTCGTGGCTTTAGCTATGACCTCCTTATTGATTTTAAATGGGATTTGACCAATAGTAACCCTTGTATCATTCCATGAGCTCGCAAAATGAGCAAAGAGATTTTTGACATGCCCTTGCATGCTATCCATTAAAGAGTGATTCCTCCCTCCACACAAATATGCTAAACCAAGGGGTCCCGCCTAAATTCTTCATAGGTTCCTAGCTTGGTTTAAACCCTATCCCCTCCCATTTTTGCACTTAGATAGAAAACTTTCACTAAGGTAATCAAAGTGGGAAATTTTTCAAATTGCAAATGGGTAATGCATACAACCCATTTATCATCACCGCCATAATAAAATTGAAAATATTTCCTAATTAAGGCAACAATATTTTCACACATACCAATAATCATTTCCAAGGTTTTTATGGCCACATGGCCATAGTAAATATTGATTGGGTACAATGAGGCATAGCCAAAAGTCATTATTACATTTAGAAAATCATTATTAGCAGGTCTAATGGTGATTTTGGCCTCGCAAACGTTCCTAAAAATTTGGTTCAAAATATGGCTTTCGTACTTGTGACAAGACAACTCATAAAGCACGTGAAAAGACCATCTAAGCACCACTAATACCCCTAACCACAACCCAAATTTCCTCCCACACCCCTCCACATCATTATGAGACTTGAGGTGTAATACCAACTATTCCCTTCCATGATAGAAATGCTAGATCTCATCATTAATAGTAGTGTTTTGTTGTTCCCCAAGGATAATCCCTTAGATGTTCATGGGGAGAGCCCCCATACTTCTCCAACATTCAGATAGAACCCAAGAAGAGCCCATGTTGTCCAAAGAGTTAGCCACCTTGTTCCCTTCACATAAAATGTGGGTTGGTTTCCTTCTCCCAAGTTTAGTGAGCAAGAATTTTGTATCCACTAATATTTCTTTGAAACTCCACTCATGGTAGTGATTGTGATTGATGGAGTCAGTCATAGCCTTGGAGTCTCATTTGATGTGCAAGTTTTTAATGCCAAGATTGATAACAATTTTAACTCCCTTGAGTAGTGATGTTTCCTCAGTTGCAATAAAGGTTTGTATCCCAATGCCACTAGCATACCTAGCCACCACATTTCCCTTGGGATCTCTGTTAATTCCACATAGGCTAGCCAACCCAAGATTACCTTTCTCCACACCATCAAATTTAAGTTTATTCCAACCATTATCAGGGGGTTTCCAAACTGTATTAAGCCTAGCCAGAGGTTTTGAGTTGTCGAGGGAGTTGTGTTCCAAGTTACTATTCCAGGATTTGGCCATGTTGATATCCCACACTGAGGGAGATCTATCTGGGGGTTTCTAGACATATAAAGAAACATCCTCAATAATAAGTCTAAGGTCAATACTAAAAACCTCATTTGGGATTTTTTTCACATTTTTGAAGATCCAATTATTTCTTTCTTTCCATAGACACCATCATAGAATGGGGGGAACCTATCGCTAGATTTCTTTAGGAAGAGGATAATGATAGGGACTGGTCTAGTTATCAACAAACTTCTTGAGGTCACCATTCATAGTCCAATGAATACCCAATCTTCCAAAGGCTAACTACCAGACCTTAGTAGCAAACAAACCATGGAGTAACAGATGAGGGACAAACTCCTCATCATTCTTGCATAGCATAAATCTATTCAAGATTTGAAATCCCCTTTTCCTTAGGTTGTCCTGAGTGAGGATCCTATTGTGACTTTTCATCCACCAAAAAAAATATTTTTTGTGTAATCTATTTGTTCCAAATCTGTTTCCATGTATTGTTCTGAATTCCTTACACGACTAGTAAAATGTAGGAAATTTTAACTAAAATATTGCCCTTGCTTTCCTTTTTCCAATAGAATTCATCCTCCAAGTTAGAGATGGGGATTCTAGTTAGTGAGAGAATGTCCTTCAAAATACTAGCTTGAAGCCTTAGCTCAAGGGAAAGCGAACAACACATCTTCAAAATTTTCCATTTCATAGAGCCATGTAGCCTTCACAAGTAGTCTTTCACATTCCTATCGAATAACCTCATAGAAAGAGCCATCAAATTCTTGAAGTCAGATTGAGAGAGAGGAATTTCAAGTAACTATGGATCCTCCCAAAATCTAAATTTATAGCCATTTCCTAGCTTCCATCTCAATCTAGCTTGCAACAATTTTTTAATCCTACAGATATTGTTCTAAATCGAAGAACCACTGGGATGGTCATCAGAGAGGCACTTGACCAATGGAAAATTGTTTACATACTTCACATTAAGAAAAAATCACCATTACTTTTTGTTCCTTAACTAGTCCCATCCAACCTTTGCAAGGAAAGCTTTATTGGTATGTTGAATTTTTATTATGCCAAGCCCCCCACTAGATTTAGGGAGACAAAATGTATCCTAACTTATCAAATCCAGCTTCTTTTTTTCTTTTGTATCAAACCAAAGAAAATTACTTTGAATTCTTTCAAACTTCTTAGCAATATATCTAGGAATTTTGAAAATAGATAGAAAATAAACCATAATCCCTTGAAGAGTAGCAGTAAGGAGTTGCAGCTTACCAACATGGATGAGGGTAGTTCCTTTCCACCCAGAAAATTTCCTTTGAATTCTTTCAAGGAAAGAATTCCAGAATCCAGGTGTAACTTCTTTAAAAGTGAGATCGAGACCAAGGTACACAGAAGGAAGGGAAACACTCTTACAGCCAAGAACGAAAGTCACCTTGTCATGAAGAGCCTGTGAACTATTAAAGAAGTAGATCATGCTCTTGTTGTAATTTATGCATTGGCCCAAACTAGAAGCATAATTTATTAGAAAATTCTTCCACTTATTTTCCCCCACCACAGAAGCTTTCCTGAAAAGGGTTGTATCATCCAATTTATTTTTATAGCAGATAGTTCAAGGGAGGTGGTAGGTTTAACCCCCATAATAGACCCTTCCGTAAGCATCCTTGAGACATTCGTACTTAGAAAATCAACAACCATTATAAATAGATATGAAAAAAGGGTATCTCCCTATCTTATTCCACAACCAACCTTGAAGAAACCATGAGGACCCTATTTAACGTAACAGAGTACCTCACAGTCGATATGCATTCATAAATGATATTTACCACCTTCAGATTGAAACCAAACTTAGTTAACACTTTAGGAAGAAAACTCCATAGAAATTTGTCATAAGCTTTGGAAATGTCAAGCTTGAAAGCCATACTAGCACAATTACTTTTGTCCATAGAGTGCATGATTTCATGAGTGGAAATTGCAACATCCAAAATGTGGCAACCCAGGACAAATCCTTTTTGGCACGAGCTAATAATTTTATCTAGAAAGGGTTTCAAGCGGTTAACCATAATTTTTGAGATCTTATAGATAGTATTACATAGGCTAGTGGGTCTAAAGTTATCCATGGTCTGGGGGTCTTCATTTTTATGAATGAGGGCTATAAAGGTATGGTTCAATTGTTTTAGAAGTTTTCTAGACCTGAAGAAGTCTTTGGCACCAAGAAATAAATCATCTCCCATAATTTCCCAATACTCCTAAAAGAAAGCTAGATGAAAGCCATCCGATCTAGGGCCTTGAAGGCACCCATGTTGAACACAACCAGTCTGACTTCCTCAAGAGTGATAGCACAATGGATATCATCATTATCAGAATTATTTAGAGCAACCGGGATGGATTCCAATAACAGGTCATCAACATCAGGGTTAGGAGCCTCCATGGGATTAGGTAGGGCATGTTGGGAATATCCAGAGGGAACTTGACCATTTTGGGCTGGAGTAGTGGCTTCAAATCCCATATCATCTTTCAACTTTTTTATTTGGTTCCTTTTTCTATGCTTGAGGTTTGAGATGTGGAAGAAGGATGTGTTGTGGTCTCCTTTCAGCCATTGAATTATGGAATTTTTTTTCCATAATATTTCCTCTTTTTTCAAAACTTTGTCCCATTCTATGTGGTAATCTCTCTCCTATTGATTGGCCTACTCACTGACATACCCCTCCTCCATCCTTGTTTGGGTCACCTTAAGCTTATCAGAGAGCTCACATTTCTGATGGAAAACATCCCCAAAAAACCATTTATTGCAACCTTTAAGCATGCTTTTGATATGCTTGAGCTTATGAAAGACCCTAAACATGGGGGGAGTCTAGGTGAGAGTTCCATATTATCTCAAACCGTAAAGTAAAGGGACCAATATTAGAGTGATTAATTATGATAAGCAACAAGGGGTTATGGTCTGAGACAACCTAGTGAAGCACCATCAGATTGGAGTTAATTAAAGTAGCCACATTAGGGGAGAAGAGAATTTGTCAAGTCTAACCCAAATTAGGTTATCCCCCATTATACTATTGGTCCATGTGAAATTATGGCCATGTAAGTCTAGATCCACCAACCCTCTATCACTTAATAGATCAGCCAAGTTAGCCATACTATCAAAATAGTCCAGAAGGCCCCCACATTTTTCAAAAGGATATGAAGGCAATTGAAGTCTCCTGCCACTAACCAGTGAGCCTCATTATTGTTCCAGATCCAATTAGTGATTTCCAACCAAAGATATTTCCTAGCATTCCTCACGTTGGGGGAATAAATATTGATCAGAATCCAAGAAGACTGAGAGTGGATAAAATGGACTCCCAAACTATTCTTATTTTGAAATAGTTCATTAGCCATTAGTCTATTAGGGTCCCACATGACTATCAGTCCTCTAAAAGCCCCATCCACATCACTAAAAGAGAAGTGGGAATTTAGCCAAATGTTTTTAGCTATGAGATCAAAATTTTCTTTTTTCATTTTAACTTCTTGTAATAGTAGAACATCAAGTTTGTGCTCCCAAACATAATTCTTCAATGCCAGTTTTTTATGGGGGCTATTTAGCCCTCTTATATTCCAGGATAGGACTTTGATTTTGACATCTTCTTAGAGGATGCTTCCAATACCCTTTATCTTCCAACAACTATCTCTTTGGCTATTTCCCTATTTCTAGTTTGTCACTAGTTGGGTCTACCTAGTTTGGTATCCACACCAACATCTACCTTCCTCTATTTGCCCCTCTTCTTTGGGGTTGACCAACCATCCTCTTTTTTGCTTTGGCTGTGTGAGTAGACAATAGTAATATTCACTCCAAAACCAAAGCCTCCCCATCTAACACCACTCTAGGTATTTCTCCTTCTTTCAATTCTTTAATCAAGTCATGGAAAGCTAAGGGATTAGGTTGGTCTCCCAAGACTTCCACCTTTGGATCACCATTAGCCACTAGTTCACTTGGGGTAATCTTTGATGGAGACTCAGTCTCCATAGGGTTTTCAAGGGGTTTTTTGGGTGATGTCACACCCATGTTTGTGATAGGTTCTTTAGTAGGACCATATTTTTCCGAGGAGTCAATGGTTTTCAGAATCTCAGAATTGAATGGGTAGTTGTTAGTGATTTCATCCGCTAGGGGATTCCTTGCACTAGGTTTGCTTGTTACAGTGGAATTATAGTCAGAAACAAAATTCCTAGGTTTGGAACACTTTTGACAGTAAACCATAGCATTTTCATAAAAAACTTGTTGGTTCCAAGACCCAAATTTAGAGCTCAAAGTCACCGAGTTGGGTAAAGTATTGTTAATATCAATATTGACACAAAATCTAGCAAAAACTAACTTGGGATTCATTTTGGTGATGATATTTGAAGCAATGTAGTGGCCTATTGAATCCCCAATACATTGAAATATTGATTTTGTTGAAACCTTCAAATTTGAGAGAAATTTTAAGTGTCTATAAATGGAAATTAGTTGCAACACTCAGAGATACCCCTAAGAATTTTTTAAGTAGCTTAATTTGGAGAGCTACAAGTTGGAGCCCGATAAATTTTATGAGAAATGCCTTTTGGATCATGTTCTTTGCTTATGAGTAAGCATATTGATCAAGTTGTAGCATCCTATAATCAGATTGGATGCATTTTTGAGGCACTTGATTTGAGGGGTTAGCAAGGGTTCACTATGTGCACATTTTTAGAAAAGCCTGAGTAGACTTTAGAGGCTTGCATTTTGCACCTAGTTTATTTTTATGACAAACCGCTTGCTCCCCTATATTCCCAACATTTTTGTGTACCCCCGAGTCCATTTGTAGATCCAAGAGACCTCATTTGACATGTTTTCCAAGTTCAAACCATTTGCAATTTGTTATGTTTTGCAGATTGCACAGTGAAAAGTGTTTCAAGGAGCTCACTTTGAGCATTTATATCTTGCACCCAGATGACTATTTCATCAAGCATCATATTTTTATGTGATTCTTGTATCTAGATGAGCTTATGTGCTAGTTGGTAGGGCTTCTATATTTTGTTTGATGTCTTTTCCAAGTCAAAACAAAATGCAGATTGTTCAATCCTACTGGAAAAAAATAGTGTTAAACTGATTAAAGTTGCCCTCATTCTTTTTTTTTATATCATTCAACCTATTGACCTGCACATTAAGCCAATTGGTTCCCTGAACTCTTGGTATTTCAATGGTACACTATGCAAGGTTCTAGAACCTCATGATATCATTTTCTATTTATTCAAAATGAATTTCAAACAGGGTTTGAAAGGGGTTTTGGCAGGTTCCAGTGCAGAAACAACTAAGTAGTCAACTTTGACAATTAAAATCGCGCACTCCAGGAAGCATCAAGAGAATCCGCTTTGCAACATGATTCCAAATATATCAGACTACACTCTTATTAGTTTCCATGGTCTCATGTGGCCATTTGATCCATTTTCAAGGGAGATTTTAAGAGGTCCCGAGCTTGTTTTGGTCATTTTGCAAGTTGGCTGAAAAATCAAATTTTAGTGATTAAATTCTGCATGTTCTTGGTCTAGGTGCATATTGAGGCAGTTTCAAAGCAATTTCAAGGTTCAGTTGTTTGCAAGTGAATTTTTTTTAGTTGGGCCCACAAGGGACCCGACTTGCCTCATCAAGTTGCCATGGTGTTCTTGAGTTTGAAATTAATCGTTTGTTCTTTAAATAATTTTCATGATATAAATAATAAAATATAAGGAATAAGTGAGGGCACATTTTTAAACAATATGGGGCAAATTATTTTCATCAAGTGAAGAGTGCTTGCATGAGAATATGGATATGACAGGGGAATATTTTTAGTTAGAGCAAAAGGGGAAAAGTGCAGATCAGGGGGAATGTTTTTTAGTTGTAGAGAGAGTAGAGAGGAAGGACAAATGGAAAATGCATATCATATTTGAAGAAAACATGTGGCAAAAGCAGATTAAATCTAGAGCACTTTCTTCTTCTATTTATTCTCCTTCTTTCTCTTTGGTACATGTTTTGGAATTTTTCATTTTTCCAAGCATGTAAATAGGGTAGTGTTGAGTTTTAAGTTACGTATTAGAGATGTTAATATAGTGGTTTGGTTTTATGAGCATGTGAATTAGTGTTTGGAATTGCAATGTTATTGTCATGAAATTGTCTCCAATTTTGTACACTTCTAGTTATATGAATTGAATACCTTGAGGTTTTGATTCAGCTTTACAAGTCTTTTATAAATGTATTGTTTGCTCACTGGTCTCTTTCAAGGAAAGAGTTAAATCTCTCTATTTAAATAGTTATAATCTGAAGTTTTGTATTCAAGTCCATACAAATTTCAGAATATCAAGGGTATTTGAAAATTGTCTTCACAGTGTTTTATATGATAGTAATGTTTATTCTTGGGTTTCTTCCAAGGGAAGAATTAAAAGCTTTGAGTAAATGTTTGTGGTTTTGGGTGCACAAATTGGATTTATAAGAATATTTTGAATGATAAGATAAGTGAATTTGTTAATGTAAGGCATTGACATCTTGAAATGCACTGATTGAGTTCCATTTGTTCATATTATTTCTACTATGGTTTCATGTTTGACTCTGTGACTCAAGATCAGGCACTAGTCTATTGAAAGCTTGATGTTTTTCTAGAAACAAATCAAATTATCAAAGTCCTTCTATACCCTCTTGTTGTTAGATGTAGGTTTTACATTACATTTTCTCTCAAGGATGAGCAGGTGATATGGAATCAAAATTAAGCCAGTTCTAGATTTGAATCATTTGTATTATGATTAAATATGTTGAGAGAAATCTGTTTAACTATAATACTATACTAAAATGTATAGGAATCCAAGAGTATTACCAAGGTCTACCTGCCTAGGTACTGCAGAGCCTAAAGTGAAGGGGAAATTTCTTATTTCATGTTAAGTTGGCCAAGTCTAGTGTTGGGGTTTCAAGCATAAAGTTTGGCTATCTTTTAGATCCTAGCATTTTGTTGATTTGGGGCACCAACAAAATGGCGACTCCGCTAGAGATGACAAGCCATAAATCCATTTGGAAAGAGTCATCAAAGTGAAGAATTTGAACTTTTGTCTCATATATTGAAAGATTTTTAGCTTGAAAGGTGTTTTGTAGCAGCATGTGTGAAGACATTTTAAGTGACTTTGTTGTTAAAGAAAAGACCCACAATGTTAAAATGTCTTGAATGACTCCCTGTTATTCAAAGAATATTCCTCTATAAGGAGGTGGCAACTCTATCCTAAAAGAAATCGATAAATAAAGAAGAGGAGCTCTAGGTGTGAAGATATTTCAGTCAAAAGGAAGTTACCAACTGCTGCAATATTTTCTAGGTATTCTTCTTTTGGCTTACCAAAGAAATATTATATGAAAACCTTAAGTATTTAAGTTTGAAATGAATTCCCTATCAAGTGTTGTAGTACTAGTGAAGAGGGAAAATAGTTGTATTCATCTTCCATACTTCTTTCTTGTAAGTTTCAGTCATGACCTTGTGGTGAGAGAAGTATGTTATGTTGTAGTAGGCTCATTCAAGAAGGTCCTAAGTCTGATTCTCAGTCATTTTTGTATTATTTTTGCTTAAGGCCTTGTTGTGAAAAGGAAAAGGTCATAAAATATGTATCTGTAGTGTTTGTATGAATAGTTTGTAAAATCAAGTCAAGATGTATCATCATAGTTTTGGCCTAGGCATAATGATTAATCAATAACTTAAGCAATGTCCACCTAGAGAGGTGTTTATCCCTGAAAGGTATAGGCCTTTAAACTTTAGCAATGTTCAAGGATACCCACATCATTTTCCCATCGATATTAAAGAACAAATGCCCTTGTTCCATGCAAGTGAAGTTGAATTGGCAGTCAAGCATGTGCAATCATTCTGTGAGTTTCTAGAAGATTTTCAGATTCATGGTGAAGATATTGTCATGAAGTTTTTTAGGGCATTAAAAGATAATGCAAAGGAATGGTATGATAGTTTACCCATGCAATGCATATCTTAATGGCAATATTTTAGGGGGTTGTTCTTGAGTAGATTCAGTGGTAATATTGACAGTTGTGGATAAATTTTTAGCTCTTAGAATTTTCCAGCAAGTAGGGATGCGGTATTTACACAAGAGAAACATGTGTCAAGTGTTGAAAGTGGTTTCCAAAATGTGAATGTCCCCGCTGTCCCAGTTCATGTTTCTCAACGTTATGAGCATTTCTATCAACCCAAGTTTAATCATGAATGTAATACAATTCTTGTAAATCCAATGGCATATTTTAGTGCACAATTGAACATAAGAAGATTAGAAGGTGAGTCACCATGTGGACTGTTATCAAGGTTCCTAAAGACATTGCAGAATATTCCTCTAAGATTCAAGCTTAAAGACTCTAAATGGATTGATTCATTTTTGCATGTCTATGAGCCTAGAATTGTTCATTGGTCTACAGATTTGAAACCAACAAGCTTAAATCATATTATTGAATGGATAGATATGATTGAAGGGTTCAAATCTAAATTTGCACTCAATTTTGAAAGTCTTCATGTTGATAATGAAAAAGGTGAACAAGAATGTGATAAGAATGCACCCCGTGTATTGTTGAAAATGAAATGCATTGTCATCCTGAGATAGATAATGATTGTGAACAATAGGTAGAAGAAAGGTGTCCACCTAAAAATTATTGTCATAGCAAGCTGAATATGAAGAAAGATGAATGCCTAGAGGGTTAACTTCCTAGCCCAGATTGTGACTATGATTTTGGTAGGGTTGTTGGAGATTCAATCTCCCATATTATGACAAGTACATGCTCATGTGAATCCACTAATTTTTTAGGTTTCAAGGATGATAGTGATGATGATGGGGCATTGATTTGCAAGAAGATGATGCTCACAACCCTTGTGAAGATGTAGAGGAAGATAATATGGGACATATGAACGAAGAAGACACTTGTTAAATCAGTAGTGAAGGAATCTCAAAGTTATTAGTAGCAGAGTATCAAAAGTATGTGTGTGGAAGAGTTTGAGAATTCAAGTACCCTGCTGATATAAGTTTTGACAGTGAGGTTGTCTCTTATGATGCCAAATGTAATGCACCTACTGTCAATTTTCTTCCTATGTTTGAGCCAATAGATGTGCATGATGATGAAGAACTTGATTGCATGGGCCTTTTGAATACGATCATGATTTGAATGCTGATGATGAAAGAATGTGTGCTGATGGAAACTCAGAATCTTATTTTGATGATATATGGGTAGCTGAAAATGATGATGTGCATTGTAAAAGTGATCTCAATGAGGAAGCTTTAGGTATGGACTTGTTTGGATTCACATATTTTGATAAGGATGAACATTGTATTGAATATTCTCACGTGGGAAAGAAATCAGATTGTAAGGATAAGTCAAAGATGCATGTTTATGTGCAATCATGGGAGAATGATGATGATGATGGTTTTCCATGTGAATGAGTTGTTGATAGAAAGAGTATTGAAAGGGATTTGGGACATGAAGGTGAAGATTCTTAACAACATTATGAACTGCAATTACCTAAAATAATTATGTTATGTATGATTCTTTTTCTTTTTATGCTCTTGATGGAGGTTTGCATGATATATGTGGTTTGAGGATGAGTTCTTTTGAGAATTTCCTTTTTGGCATGCAAACTAGGGACCCGAATGTAACTTATGTTCTCAGCTGTGTAGTGGAGTGTGAGTCTTTTCTTTTTCAACTAGGAGATATTTCCATGAAATGTGACAGTGATTTGAGCCATAGAAAGTATTATGATCAGCATGCAAATGTTCTGTTTGATGAGCATAACATGTTTTTGTCATATAAAGACTAGTATTTTCAGATTGTGCATGAGATTCAAATGCTTAATGATAGCAAATGCACTAACAGTTTTGAGTGTAGTGGCTGGATGAGGAAGGTTAATATGTTGAATCAGTTGGATTCCAATCAGTTCTTTAGATTGTCCTCAACAAAATCAAAAGAAAAACAAATTTATGATAGAGGTAAGTTGAGGCCTTCATTTTTTGGTGGCCTTGGGCCATCAATCATGGTTTGATTTTTCAAACTAGAATGATAAGGGGTAGAGATGGACCCTGTTGACTTTGTTTCCCAATAGAGTAGGCACTTGGTCTGCTCCTAGAGATTTGGATCCTTGCTATGCATGCAGGGGGCATACATCCCCAGAAAGAGCCACTGTTGGCACCTTCAAATTTGAGAGAAATTTGAAGTGCCTATGAATGGAAATAAGTTGGCACTCTAAGATACCCTTGAGAAATTTGGGACCTCGTTTGACATGTTTTCCAAGTTCAAACCATTTGCAATTTGTTATGTTTTGCAAATTGCACAATGAAAAGTGTTTCAGGGAGCTCACTTTGAGCATTTATATCTTGCACCCAGATGACTATTTCATCAAGCTCATATTTTTATGTGATTCTTCAAATCTAGCTAAGCTTATGTTCTAGTTGGTAGGGCTTCTAGATTTCATTTGATGTCTTTTCCAGGTCAAAACGAAATGCAAATTGTTCAGTTCTACTAGAAAAATTAGTGTTAAACTGATTAAAGTTGCCCTACATTTTTTTATATCTTTCAACCTATTGACCTGCACATTAAACCAATCAGTTCCCTGAACTCTTGGTAGTTCAATGGTCCACTATGCAAGGTTCCAGACCCTCATGATGTCATTTTCTATTTATTCAAAATGGATTTCAAACAGGATTTGAAAGGGGTTTTGGCAAGTTCTAGTGTAGAAACAACTAAGTAGTCAACTTTGATGATTAAAATTGCGCACTCCAGGAAGTGTCAAGAGAATTCTCTTTGTAGCATGATTCCAAATATATCAGACTACACACCTATCAGTTTCCATGGTCTGATGTGGCCATTTGATCAGTTTTTGAGGGCAATTTTCAGAGGTCCCGAGCTTGTTTTGGTCATTTTGCAAGTTGGTTGAAAAATCAAATTTTAGTGATTAAATTCTTCATGTTTTTGGTCCAGGTGCATATTGAGGTAGTTTCAGATCAATTTCAGGGTTCGGTTGTTTGCAACTGGATTTTTTTTAGCCGGGCCCACAAAGGACCCGACTTGCCTCATCAAGTTGCCATGGTGTTCTTGAGTTTGAAATTAATCATTTTTTCTTTAAATCATTTTCATGATTTAAATAATAAAATATAAGGAATATGTGAGGGCACATTTTTAAACAATATGGGGAAAATTATTTTCATCAAGTGAAGAGTGCTTGCGTGAGAATATGGATGTGATAGGGGAATATTTTTAGTTAAAGAAAAAGGGGAAAAGTGCAGATTAGGGGGAATGTTTTTCAGTTGCAGAGAGAGGAGAGAGGAAGGATAGATGGCATAAGCAAATCATATTTGAAGAAGATATGTGGCAAAAGCAGATTAAATCTGCAACTCTTTCTTCTTCTATTTATTCTCCTTCTTTCTCTTTGGTACATGTTCTGGAATTTTTCATTTTTTCAAGCATGTAAATAGGGTAGTGTTGAGTTTTAAGTTGTCTATTAGAGATGTTAATACAATGGTTTGGTTTTATGAGCATGTGAATTAGTGTATGGAATTGCAATGTTATTGTCATGAAATTGTCTCCAATTTTGTACACTTTTGGTTATATGAATTGAATACCATGAGGAGGTTTTGATTCAACTTTATAGGTCTTCTGTAAATGTATTGTTTTCTCATTGGTCTCTTTCAAGGAAAGAGTTAAATCTCTTTGTTCAAACAGTTATAATCTCAAGTTTTGTATTCAAGTCCATACAAATTTCAGAATATCAAGGGTATTTGAAAGTTGTCTTCACAATATTTTATGTGATAGTAATGTTTATTCTTGGGTTTTTTCCAAGGGAAGAATTAAAAGCTTTGAGTAAATGTTTGTGGTTTTGGGTGCACAAATTATATTTGTAAGAAGAGTTTGAATGAAAAGATAAGTGCATTTGTTAATGTAAGGCATTAACATCTTGAAATGCACTGATTGAGTTCCATTTGTTCATATTATTTCTACTATGGTTTCATGTTTGACTCTATGGCTCAGGATCAGACACTGGTCTATTGAAGGCTTGATGTTTTTCTAGAAATAAATCAAATTATCAAAGTCCTTATATACCCTCTTGTTGTTAGGTGTAGGTTTTAAATTACATTTTCTCTCAAGGATGAGTAGGTGATATGGAATCAACATTAAGCCAGTTCTAGATTTGAATCATTTGTATTCTGATTAAAAATGTTGAGAGCAATCTATTTAAATATAATACTCTATTGAAATGTATAGGAATCCAAGAGTATTACCAAGGTCTACCCGCCTAGGTACTATAGAGCCTCAAGTGAAGGGGAAATTTCTTATTTCCTGTTTAGTTGGCCAAGTCTAGTGTTGGGGTTGAGCATAAAGTTTGGCTATCTTTTAGATCCTAGCATTTTGTTGATTTGGGGCACCAACAAATTCATCCCAATAGTCCAATGGTAGCCCTAGTAGATGAACCCAAATGGGAGCAAATTTATTGAGGTCCACGTAAGGGTGAAAACTAGGTTCCTAGTGGCAAAGAGAAAGGCTATGTTTCCCATAGACCCAAGGGCTTGAAGATAGGATAGAGAGTAGATCCTTAGAAGCTGTGAATTTGAATAGTACCAACCCTCCAACCATAGCAAAAACTTCTTACCATATCTATGATCGGGAAAAAAGAAAAAAAAATCCCACAACTGAGTTCTCCATGGAAGAAATGATCCTATTACTGGTGGAATCCAAGAGCGAGATTTCAATGCCAAAGATGGAGTTCACCACTTCCAGTCGAGGATGCAACTTATCCACTGTGGGACTTTGGGAGGAGTTGAGCAACACATTCTTCCAACCCTTGGATTTCGATAGGACAGGATTCACGTGCACTTCTTCAACAACAAGACTAGGAGGGTCGCATGAGGAAGGTGATGGAGCATGTGTTGTAGCTAGCATTTGGTCAGAAGGGGACAGGGGAGGGGTACCGTGGGGTACCCCTAAGGTGGCTTCCACCATGTGCACATGTAATTAAAACTAGCAGAGTGGGAGAGCAGAACGGGATATAGGTGATATCACATTGGATGGTATTATTTTAGAGTTGAGGAAAAATATAAAGTTAATAAAATTTTAGAAAATTAAGTGGCAAGTTTAGTTAAAGTGCATCCTTCAATCTCTCGAGCGTAAATAATTAGCCTAGGTGGCTATTTCTAATTTTATTACTATATCTAGCCTAGTTTTTTGAAACCCATTTTCATAGCCTTTCATTTCCTTTTTTCCTTATCCCACCTCTCTTAGTTCCATTAAAGTCCATATAATCTTCGTGGTTCCATTATCCTTCAATTTTCCTCATAGATCTAAAACCACTTTCCTATATTGGTAATGAATTCATTTTATTATTCCAACACTGTTTCCCATTATTTTTACCTTTATGAGTATCCATTTGTTTTATATTTCCTGTTCCTTGGTTGAACTTGCCTCCATTGAAATTGTAGGACCTCGAACCCTTATTTTGTGTTAAAAAATTGGTGTTTTCAATTAATTTTTTTTTAAATATAATTTTTTTATAATTATTTTGTATCAAATCACAATTCAATTTTTTCCACTTGGGTATTTCCCTTTTTCCTTTTTTCCAACCTATTTCACCCCTCCTCTATTGAAATCAATCTCAAAGCTAGTCTTAATATTTTGGCCATACATTTAATTTTTTTATGTATTTTTAGCCAAAATAGGTGTGTAACATTCCTATCTAAGTGAAATTTCCATCTATTATCCATTTGTATATCTCAATTCGTTATCATTTTTTCATCCTTGACACCACTCATTTTCTCTCTTTCCTATACTATCTAATTTTCTAAAACATAATTTTTGTACTTAAAATAGGAGAAATTTATTTGTATGAGAATATTTTCAAATTGTTATTATTCATATTTATTAGTAAAACTTCTCATGAAATTTTGCAAGGGGTTTGGTTGAGGATGAACCCTCTTCAACCCTATATTTTGAAAGTGTTTGCATTTGCAAATGTTATCTTGTAGGACAAATAATGAAAAATAGGTGAAGACTATTAGAAAATTTAAAGAAGAAAGTGGTAATAAAATCATTTTACAAAGATTCCTTTAAAATTTTATTCAATTATAAAAAAAAAATCATTTTTAGTTAATTTTTAGAACCTTATCAAGACTTTTTGAAGATAAAGTTGATATAATGTGTGTACATCTAGATATATTATAACAAACCCCCAACAAATGTATCGATTCTCTATTTTTACAAGTTGGTGCTTTTCTTAGTTTAGTTCCATATTAGCCTATTTATAGTTTGAGTGCACAAGTGTCTATAAATAACAGATCAAATCTAGCTTGTAAATATTATTTATTTAGAATGTTATCTAGTTTATATTTAACATTTAAATAAAATAAAATTAATATATCTATTTTTATCTTTTAGTGAGATTGCAATTTTGGGAGCCAACAAAATTTTTCATTACAAGGGAATTGAATCTTTGTTAGAATTTTTTTTAAGGGTTTTAATTAATTAATATATTTTTAAATGCCCCCTTTTTTTTAAAATTTGTATATATTTGGAATCCCATCAATTGACAAGAAATTGAATGTTTGTTCTAGATTTGTTGCTAAGGTTTGAGTTTATGTGTGTAGTTGGAAGTTTATCAACTTGCACAAACTAGTTTTAATTCTAGGGATAGAAGGGTGTTTTAATTTATTATACATAATTTTACTAGCAATAATTTTCTAGTTTATTAAACATATCCCTATTTCTACCCTTTAGGAGCTAATTTCTTTGGACTATTTTTGTTGTGAATGCTTTTTATTTTTGTTGTGAATGCTTTTTGTTGTAGTTTTCATGTATGTACATTGTTAGGTGTGCAATGTGTTAGAGATCCTTGGAGTGATAAAATTTATAGGATATTGAATTTTAATGGAATTCCTAATTTTCCTAATTTCATACCTAGCAAAATTAGGAAGTAACTACCAAAGTTATATAGAATATGTGTTGAATCTAGTGGTATAAAAATTTCTAAGGAATTTCTTAAGGAAGTAAATGAATATGAGTTGAGGATGAAGATGTCGTATGTAAGAGAATGGCATGTAAATCTACTCAATCTCTCTATTTTTACATGGATAGATTTAAAAAATAATTTATAAGATACTTTTGCTACATAATAAATCCCAATATATTAATTAGTAATTCATAAATATTCATAGAGATCCTAATGAGTCCGTCCATGAATTTAGTTTGATATTTTATATAGATCTAAGGGATATTATAGAGCATGTGAGACCCAATGATGCCATTATTTTGGTCTTGTATTTGGGGCATTTAATTTTGAATTACGATTTCTCTTGAGATATAAAATCCTTGTAATTCTTAAATAGGATTATAGTATTGCTATCATCATTGATGAAAATTTTATGCTCTCAAGGTTATGATTTTTTTCATATAAATATGTTTGTAATGTTGAACCCTTATCATTAGATACCCAATCCATAGGAATGATTGAAAATATTTGTGATTTTGGTAATCAAACTTTGGTGTGTGCTAATGTGTTTCCCTAATGTGGGATATGATATCTACCCATGGAAGGTGTGTTATAGTTGAGGCTTTTTTAAATAAAAAATGTAAATATATAGTCGAGGTTGATTTTATTGCATTATTAATTGGTTTGACTTTAGATTTTTAATGAGTATGATGATAGTATGGACGAGGCATGGCGATTTGCAATAAAATTAGTATGTTTCAGTTTGATGATGAATTCAATGTACATTGTGGTGTTTTGAGTTGAATGAGTGATTCAAACTATTATAAATATATCAACTTATATGAAGATGAGTTTTTTTATTTTTTGAAAATTGTTTTATAGAACAATGTTGGTACTCCTAAAGGTGAGACTTTTTTAAAAATTTAAAAACTTTTTCATTGAATATGGTAGCATTGTACTTCAATATAAAGGTTTATATTGGGACCTGAGTATAAATTTAAGAGGTATACCCTACACAAAAGGCTTGGGGTAGCAATATGATATATTTTTTTCTAATTACATGACCGAGTTTCATTTTTTCATTGAGACTTGTCTAATGAGACTTTATGTTTAGAACATTTATGCAATTATGTATGTGGTCAAGAAACTCATAAATATGAAGTCTACCTAAGCATTCAAAAATATATTTAAGGTGTTAGACACTAAAAATTACCTAGGCCTGCGACTTCTAAATTCTCCATCATTTCCTCTTTTGTCTTTCATAATTAAATAAATTTTAATTATTTAATTATTTTCTAAAGTCATAAGTCTTTTATGAATTAAATAATTTTAATTATTTAATTAATTCATGGCTTTCTTTATTTTCCTCCTTGATTAATTAAATCGTCACTAATTAAGTCCCTTTCTTTCTAAAATTAAATATTTATTTAATTATTTACCACTTTCCACTATAATTAAATAATTATTTTTAATTATTTAATTATTTAATTATTCATTAGCCTCTTCTCTCATAAATTAAATAAATTTTATTTATTTAATTTGGTCCACTCTCTTGAATTTTGAATTAAATCATTATTTAATTCAAAAGGTCCTCTTTGTCACATTCCTCTATAATTAAATAATTATTATAATTATTTAGTTATTCATTGGCCACCTAGATTAAATAATTTTAATTATTTAATCTCCTATCACCTCTTTGTCTATGCCTATCTTATCTTCCACATCAAGTCCTTATTTATTCATGTCTCAATTAACCTCCACCCTTGATTAAATTATTTGTAATTTAATCTTGACAGTCAATCCTCATCATTTGCCCTAATTTTTCCCTAACCCTAGTCCATACTACATCTTTTACTCTTGGACATTGATTACTGACATTCAATCTTAGCCTTTCATTCAAAATTGTCTTTCCTATAAAAGACCTTGTCATTGTCATTTGTCGTCACCCTCTTGCTACCTAGACATTTTCCTACACAAGCTTATGCTATCTTACTATCTTGCTATCAACATCAAGTCAAGTGCATCCATAGTCAATTAAGAATCTTCAATATTTTGCTTTTTCATTGTCATTAGGCCTATTTGCACACTCAAAAATATGAGGGAAATTATAATCTTCAAGCAAAATTGAGAAGTGTAATGGAGGTGAATCAATGGTGGTATGAATACTTTTGGTAATATTGCTTTATGTTTTATGTCTTTATGCTTATTTGTGCTTCATTATTTATTAGAGTTTGATTTATATGCTTTATTTCCTAACCTTTAATATTTTAACCCTAATTACATTGGTGAACTTGACATGAAAGGAAAAAATTGTAGAGATTGTACAAAAAAATTGATTTTGCAGGTTACAAGTACGAATCAACGCAATCGTAGGCTAGAACAACACAATCATCATTTACACAAAGCCGCAACCACAAATCAAAATGATGCAACTATTTTGTATTAGGGAATATTTGCATTTTGTCTAATTTGTCAATTTTTTGTTAGATCTAGGTCCTCTGGTTTCTCATTTAATTAGGCTAACCCTAGTGCATATCATATCAGTCATTAGGTTGCTTGGATTTGGTAGATTTTCTATTATTTTGTAGGCCCAAACTTGTGTGATGCAATCGACTGTCATTCGACACAATCGCCAGATATTCACCACAACTGACATTGATAAAAACCGCACCCATATATTCTATAATGTAGTCAACATTTGGAACAACGCAGTCATAGTCCCTATGATGTAACTGCCTCTGGTATTGAGCCACAATTGTGGTTTCATGAGATGCAATTGCTTGTTCATTTGTAGTTTATAATTTCATTCAAAATTTCTAGTTTAGGTCTCTTACATTTCATAGATTAGGGATTTTTGGTTACTGACAGTTGGTTTCCAACATGTGGCATAGGTGGAAAGGAGGCATTTAATTTAAACATTGATAATCAATTTATCTTGTCTTCTTTTCATTCACTCATTAGATTAAAATTAACCTTGCATTCACACATCATTGGGCTTAAATTTACCTTAATTTGCATTTCGCTCATTGGTTAAAAGGAACTTGCATATTCATTCATTGGTCTAAAATTAACCTTGCATTAAGTGTCTTTTCACATATTACTTTAAGGGTTAAAAAGAACAAGTGTTTTAATTTTCTTGTGGTTTGCATTTTGCTTCAAGGTGTGCATGCTCTTCTCTCACACCACTTGGTGATCTTGAGAATCAAAAGCATCTTTTGGTATTTTGTATAATCACCCACACATTTGAATTTGGAATTAAAATGAACCCCATACAAGTGTGAGGCAAAGACATTTTGTATGCTCTCTCCTTGCACTTAGTGTGATCTTGGAGATCAAAAACAACATACTTCCTTGCTTTTGTGTACCTTTTTTTAGAGGTCTTGCCATGTTGCTTCGAAAGGTGGGAATGACCCAAGTGGTAAAAATCTAAAGCCAAGCTCTTTTGAACTACTATAGAAGAAATGTGTTTGTGACGAAAGTCATAAGAAATGGGTGGGGTTGTGTCATACCGACAAGTGCCACCTCAGTAGCCCCCTGAGCTATGTCAAAATCCTTTCTTAGGAAGGGACTGGGAGGCCTCTTGATTGACCATAATCTTGAGCCAATCTTGTCGTATGTATGGCCACCTTGAATGAATTCCCTTACTAAGAACCAATTTTTTTAGTGGCAAAAAACCTTTTATATGCTTGTTGATCATAGGAGGTTGGATCTGTAGAGCCACCCTACGTTTTCACTATTCATGTGTAGAGACAAAAATTCATCTTTGGGGAATGAGACTTGGTGTGCCTGAGAAGTGAATGTTGTGTAAGGGGGAGCCAGTGCCACCAAGTATCTGGTTGTCTACCTTGTTTAAGTGGCTGGAGAAATCCAAGTGGGGATATCAAGCAGATTTTTCCTTGCCAACCCTAGGATTGTGCATTGTCTACAAGTTTCTTTTTACACATTTAAACATTTTAAACATTCAGAATAGATAAAAGACAAGTGCTTTCAGACCATTTTCTATGTTTTCCAAAATTGGACATCATAAAATCACCTTAAATTTTGGTCAAAATCTGGTCAAAACTAAGCAACATACACTATAAACCGCAAATTGACTATCCTTCACTACAACTGTGACATAGAAAACCACAACTACCATTCCTAAAAAGTGAAACAAAGCCATTTTTTTATTGATCCTAAGCATAACTTGAGTCTTTGACCACAAACTTGTAGTACAGTCATTCACTATCCAACAATCTATTTACCATTTCTTACCTTGCATCCACCATACAAAAAACATCAAGGAATCTTCTAGCTTGCATATACCTTGTTGTGAACCTTAGTCTTGGAAACTTATCAGACTTGAGACTAGTCCATAGTGAACAAATTAAATTTGTCTTGATTTGAACCCTTCCATCATTTTTTTAGTCCTTTTGTCATCTAGGTTGGTTCCTCAACTCACAAGGCTAGTTTGAGACCACCTTTGTCAAACCTTGGCATTTAGTCATCATCATTATTGAAGTCTTGATAAACCTGATTTTTTTAACCTTGGCTACCTTAGTTTGGTCAAGCAACCTTGCTTTGGCTCTTCCATAGGGTATTTAGTTGTCATTACTTTAGTCCACACTACCATTTTCACCGACCATCCATTTTACACTTACATCTCATTTGGAATACCTTAAACACCATTGTATATTTTTATCTCACCCTTAGACATCATCCTTAGACACTTATATCCCAAAAATCCAAGAAAATAGACATCTTGCATAGACATTGCCATAGTTTGGATATCATTGTGACACCATCCTAGTGAATTTTTGACATCTTATCACCTTGAACCTATAACTTGGTATTTTCCTTAGGCATACCATTGCATAGTCACCTTAGACATCACTCCAAGTCACTTTCACACCCATTCTCCTTTTGCAAGTCTTTTATGGTAGAGACTAAGTTGCAAAGGAAAAGAAAAGAAATGGCCTTTCAACAAGATGATGACTTTGTCAACCCCTTCGGAAATTTTTCACAAGGAGCACCTATACCACAAAGGAAAATCCCTAATCCATTTGAAAGGTTCATTCTTAGAGACCCACAAGGCAATGTCACCATAGAAGAAATAGAAGCAGCCTCACAAGATGCTAAAGTGGCCTCCTTTGTAGACGAAATCGTGGCTTTAGACCCTCAATGCTTTTTAGCTAAACTTTTATCAGAAGGATACACTTTACCATAGGTTTTTGATGTTAACACCTTGCAAGCTATACCTACATCAAATAACCAAACCCAAGGACACACCATACCTACCTCTAGTGGCTCTATTCCACAAATTAATACATCTATGCCATTAGGAGGAACTACACAAGACACTACAACCATTCATACCTCCCTATCTGGCATACAAGGCATAACACAAGGCATGACCCAAGGAATAAAAAAAACATGACCTCAAACATGAAACAACCCATGTCACTACCCTTTGGTACTACTTTTTCTACATCTAATACCATAGGGGTATCATCCTCAAACCCATTTAGCACAAACAATACCATCAAGAGGCCTAGAATTGTCATCAACAAGACTCCTAAAATAAATGTTATACCAAACATAGGGGCTTCTCAACACATTATTACATCACAACCAAGACATATTCCTCATGGATGTACCTAATACAATACCCAAGGTTCGATTCCACAAAACACACAAATTGGTAACCAAGGCCCCTTTATGCAACATGGCAACCAAGGACCTTTTCCACAATATGGCAACCAAAATCTGCATGATCAAACTTTTACAAACTCATGGCATATACCAACACCAAATCAAAGCATATCAAATCAAAATATATGATACACATACATGTCCCAAACAAAAAACCAAAACATGTCCCATAACATTGGACTCCAAAAAATTGACATGAGTTTTGAAAAATACGCAAGACCCATCACTAACTCAAGTGGATGTCCTACAAACTCAAATGTTGGCCTTGCAACAACAAATGGAAAATATGAAAATGTCTAACAAAAAGACCTACTCTACCCAGGACTTATGTCCTTTTCCTTTTGACAAGAATATATACATGTCACCCTTCCCACATGGCTATGTCGTACAAAACTTACCTAAATACAAAGGAAAGAGTAATCCACTTGAACAAATAAGAGAAATTTGTACAACTTGTATAGATGTTGCATACAATCCTATGTACCTAATGAGACTTTTCCCAGGAAGTCTTACTGGTAGAACACTTGAGTGGTTCTCACGATTACCGACTAGCATAAGAACATGGGGAGAATTAGCAAACAAATTTGTGGAACACTTTGCATTCAACATTGACAATGAAATTACCATTTCATCCCTATGCCATGTAGGAAACACAAGGGTAGACAACTGAGGGGGGGGGTGAATCAGTTGTCATAGAAATTCAAAATTATTAAACTTATTTAACTTATTCTCAGATCTGATTGTTAGAAAACCAAGATCTGGTTGCAAACCAGAAAAATGACCTTCCATAGAAGAGGAAAACAAAAAAGTAGAAGCTTTGCATAAAAACATACAATTTGATATATTCGAAAAACCAATTAATTACAAGAGATAATTTGCTTTATAAAAGGAAAGATGCCTAAACCTAATCTTATCTTGAGCAAAAAGATAGCTCGATAAGATAAAGATAAGATCCTATAACCTAGGAATTAAATAATTACCTAAGTAAACTTATGCAAATGTGTAATTAAATATTAATTACACCAACACCCCCCCATAAGTGAAACTTAGGGAGAAGCTAATTATTATGCAAATATGAGTCCCGACAACAAGGCCTGATCAGGTACTCATGTACAAATGTAAAGAGAGAGAAAACCTAGTGGGAAAAATGCCCCCTTCAGTGATATGAACTGCTGCGAAGAAGCACTAGAAGAACTCTGAAGAAGCAACACTGGAACCCCAAATCCGGTAAGCAAGGAAAGATAGTTCTGTTTGCAAGATACCAATCAGAATCACAAATGCAACAGTAGACCCAATGCCAAGGAACATTGGAAACTCACATACTGGATCAACCCTAGTATCTGTAAGCAATAGTAGATGAAAGATGAATGGACCCATAATGATGACAAATCTGGAAGTTGTGTCTCATGAAGCCAATGCCAAACTGAAACTAAAAATTCCCATAGGACGAGTACCATCAAGATTCTGGAACATTAACCATAAAAAAATGGCCCTCAAATGAGAAAGGTCTGAACCAATGCGGATCAAGAACTGTAAAATCACAATGTGAAGGGTGAACCGAAGCAAACCAACAAAGTGTCCAGTTAAGCAAGAAAGAAGCTAGAAGGAGACAACAAGAAACCAGAAAAACTCATGCGAGTTGTCACCAAAATGAAAGATGGATGCAAGAACCCCCTTACTAGAACTTTATATTAGTTTGTTATTACAATACCCAATGATTGCATAAGGAGATAATGAAAAAGTACAGAAACCTATGTGAAAATGCAAACCTAGAGCTCACAAAACAAAAAAATGAATGCATGCCTAAAATAAGTTACAAATTTTCTAGAAATGACCTCAGATCTACATAGAGGCTGAAACCAGCTTTCCAACGCCACGAAAATCATGAAAAATGGACAAGCGAGTGAAAAGATATGTGTCTCGAAGTGAAAATGGCAACATTTGACTTCTGAGGCTGAAAAAAGCATCAAAAAAGAAAAACCAAAAAATATCACTAGCACCATTGTGTAGAGCATCGAAACAACTTTCTGATGATATCTCGTTTGCAAAAAAATACCTCCGTTTGCAAAAGTTATGCCAAAATGAAAAAAATCCCTATAAAAAGACCAGTCGAAGGCTAAACAGGGGCAAAATGTTAGCCCTCAGGCACTGGCCCTTGGCCCACCATATGACCACGTGCTCAGAAAAATCCGCTGGGGTTAAATAAAATCTGCAGGGGCTAAAAAATGGAGCTCTTGGTCCTCCAAAGGACCACTTGCCTTGTTTTGAGCCTGTAGAGGTTGGCAGGACAACCGCCCGGTCCTTGATAGGACCTCCGCTAGAGCCCATGGGGGCTAAGAAAAGGGAGTAGCGGTTGAGTGGAGGAGGCGGGTGGTGGAGGTCCGCCGGTGGCCTCCGGGCAGCAAATGGGTGGTGGGATGATTTTCCATGGTGAGCACAAAAATCCCCACAGTTTATTGATTTTTTTAAATTTTTTTTAATTTTTTTTTGAAAACGGTGCATCGGAATGCGTGCCTGGGGGCCGTACAGCCCTCAGGGAAATTTTTTTTGCCTCTCCGGATGATTTGGCCCAAACTGGACAAATTTTATATGAAAATGGGGGTTTTTGGGCACTGTGAATCCAACAGCGAGGTCCATTTGGGCCCAAAGTGCTCTGAAAATCAGGCAACCCATAGATCTATCAGAAAAATCACTGATCTTACAACCCTCGTAGATCTGGAAAACGGTGATGAAAATCAATGAAATAAAATCCATTTCTGACTTTTTCTAATGCTCTGAATCCAATGGAAAACCTTGATCTGATCCAAGACGTTGCATAATGATGCTCAAGGATTGAAACCCTCGAGGGACTCCGAATGAGCTCTGCAACAAAATCCTCCAAAAAGGCTAATAAGGGGCTACAAATTGAGGCTCTGATACCATGCTAGAAAACCAAGATCTAATTGCAAACCAGAAAAATGACCTTCCACAGAAGAGGAAAACAAAAAAGTAGAAGCTTTGCATAAAAACATGCAATTTGATATATTCGAAGTATCGATTAATTACAAGAGATAATTTGCTTTATAAAAGAAAAGATGTCTAAACCTAATCTTATCTTGAGCAAAAAGATAGCTCGATAAGATAAAGATAAGATCCTATAACCTAGGAATTAAATAATTACCTAAGTAAACTTATGCAAATGTGTAATTAAATATTAATTACACCAACATTGATTAACAAACATGAAAGCATGAACCATCAACACATCAAAAACACACATAACACCAAGATTTTTCATGTGGAAACCCTGTTAGGGGAAAAACCATGGTGGAGGTCATTCCACATGATTATAACCTGCTAAAAGTATAAGAATAAAATGGGAATGCACATGCATTCAGGCATACTGCCTAGAGCTCACTGCTCAATTACAACAAGGCTTACTGCGCAAAGGAAGACACACTGTCTTATAGAAACATTTGGATTATATCCATAGGGATTTGAATTGAGAAAATAACATCTACTAATGCCTGATTACAGTTTCGATTAAGCACATGAACACTTCTTCACACTCTACTCTACCTTCAAAAGATTTAGAACATTATACATGCACACCATGTCATCAAATGGAATAAAAAATTGCTTATATATATCCACAACAAGAAATTATATCTCTACATATCGAGTTCATAAAAATAATAAAATGATAACAAAATGTCGGCCCAAATCAATAGCAATTATCAATGTGAATCAACCAAGGTCAGCCACAACATAGTGAAGACCCAAACTAACATTCTCAAACATGAAAATACTTCAAAAAATTTCGTGTCGATGATCCACAACACGCTACACTCACCTTGTTGGCCATGAACATGAAAAACATGAACACACAAAAGAAAATCACCAATCATGAGCACAATGATCAATGTAGGTGTGCAACATAGATAGAGCATGATCTAGAAACATCCAAAAACATCATGAATCACCAAAGAGGAATCCAAAACAAATGAACTTACTAGAATCACATCATCTTCAATCAGGAACTCAAACTAAAGTAATTAGAAAAACTATTAGAACACAACTGTTCATAACTCGATCAAATCTTCATGCGAATCTCTAAAACTTAATGTGGATAAACTAGATATACTTGACAAGAAACCCTTTATTCCACAACCTCTGATCATCAATTTATTGAGCTAGCCAATAGACTAAACTTTACTTCATCACTAACAACCTGTAACTCATTCCATTACAATTTTCTCAATATCCTCGACATATATAGCTTCAAATGACATTAAGGCCAATAGTGTTGACATCAATGACAACCACATATCAGCAACACAACACAACATCCAACAATCTCCCCCTTTTGAATTGATGGAAACTTATGATGTGAAAAACACCATCAACACAACTATCTCTTAACACTTACTCCCCCTTAGGTTTTAACTCTTTTCTCCTCAACTCTTTCTCATGAATCTTCTCCCCTCATGACTCTTCTCCCCAAATAATTCATATTTTTTCACATTGTTTTTCTCCCCCTTTGACATCAATGAAAAAAATATCTATTCTCCACACAAGATCTGAACCGCATAGCTGAACATCTGACTACTCCTCCTGAGTAGCAACCATCACAACATCAATCTGGATCAAGATATGACTATGAAATGCACAAATTGATGCAAAGCAATGCATCTTAGTTCTGATTAGGAGGGGTAATCACCCCTAACTTCCCTCTGAGATACTCAAAAGTATCCTTAGGAAAAAGTTTGGTAAAGATGTCTGAAATATGTTCCTTAGTAGGCACATACTCCAATATGACTTCCCTTTCACTCACCTTCTCTCTCAAAAAGTGAAACTTGATAGATATATGCTTGGTCTTTGATTGTAGCACTGGATTCTTAGAAATTTTAATTGCACTTGAATTATCATAGAATATAGCAATAGGCTCATCATACAAAATTCTTATATCCTTCAACATCTGCTTCACCCATAATACTTGAGTACAATTGTTAGCAGCAACAATGTATTTTTCCTTTGCAGTAGATAAAGAAATGGCATTCTGCTTCTTACTTAACCAAGAAATTAGCTTCTTTCCTAAGAAAAATGCACCACCACTAGTACTTTTTTTTTCATTCACATCTCCTGCCCAATCAACATTAGTAAAGGAACTCAAAGTAAGATCATCATCTTTAAGATACCACAGGCCAAAATCAACGGTTCCCTTAAAGTGTCTAAAAATAATTTTCACAGCAGTCACATGAAATTCCTTAGGATCAACTTGAAATCTTGCAAAAATACATACGACATTCATGATATTAGGTCTAGTTTGACTCAAATAAAGCAATCCACCAATCATTGATCTATATCTAGTCTGATTTGCCTCCAGAGAATCATCATCTTGTGTCAACTTACATTTGGTCACCATAGGTGTACCAACTGACTTTGAATCTTCCATATCAAACTTCTTTAGCAATTCTTTCACATATTTGGACTGAGATATTAATATCCCTTTGTTAAATCCAAGCTTCAACAAATACTTGTCCAATTTGGCATACCATGCTCTAGGGGCTTGCTTGATTCCATACAATGCTTTCTTCAACCAACAAACCATATCTCCTTGATCAGTCAATTGAAATCCATCAGGTTGCTCAACATACACCTCTTCTTCCAATTCACCATTTAGAAATGTTGACTTGACATCCATCTGATAAACCTTGTAGTTTTTGTAAGAAGCATAAGCAAGAAATAGTCTCACAAATTCAATCCTAGCAACAAGGGAAAAATTTTCTTCAAATTCAATTCCTTCCATTTGAGAATATCCTTTACACACCAGTCTTTCTTTGTTTCTAACAACTTCACCTTGCTCATTCAGTTTGTTTCTAAAGACCCATTTAGTTCCAATGACATTTTTATCCTTAGGTCTAGGAGCAAGAATCCATGTATCATTCTTCTCAATCTACAATAGCTCTTATTTCATTGCTTCCACCCAATGTTCATCTTTACATGCTTCATTCACACTATTAGGCTCAATCTTTGAAATCAAACAATACTCTTCTACAATCCTTCTCCTAGTCTGGACACCTTTATTCTTATCACCAATAATCTAATCTTTTGAATTTTTTAATCTTACATACCCTGGAGTCTTAGGATGTTCTTGAACTTCAGGCTCTTGTGATATCTCTTTTGTACTTTCACTAGTTTCTTCTTCCTCTTGATTTTCTTGATTCACCATAATGATTTGAACTTGATTTGAAGTATAAACTTTCTTTCCTTTGTTTGAACTATCATTTTGATGATCAGAATCATATCCACATGTTCTAGATGGTTTAGCTATGTCTTCATCAACCTCGACATTTCCACTTTCAACCATTTTCCTCAATCTCTTATTGTAGCATTGGTAGGCCTTTCTTTTAGTAGAATAACCAAGAAAGATACCTTCATCACTCCTAGCATCAAACTTTCCTATAACTTCATCTCTTTTGATATAGCATCTACTTCCAAAGATTTTGAAATATCTAATAGTAGGTTTATGACCATACCATAGCTCATAAGGGGTCTTACCAGTATCACCTTTGATTTGTACCCGATTGAGAGTGTAAACAGTAGTACTCAGATTCTCTCCAGTAGATATGAGGGACATTTCCTTCCAACATTATATTTCTAGCAGCTTCTTCAATTGTCCTATTCTTCCTTTCCACAACTCCATTTTGCTAAAGGGTCCGCAGTGCAGATAATTGTCTCTTTATTCCATGTTCTTCACAAAAATAATTAAACTTACTGGAAGTGAATTCACCACCTCTATCTAATCTTAGGCATTTAATATTCAAACTTGTGTTTGTCTCAACCATAGCCTTAAAGATCTTGAACTTCTCTAGAGCTTTAGATTTCTCCCTCTAGAAAGTAACCCACATCATTCTAGAATAATCATCAATAAGTAACATGAAATACCTGTATCCTTGTAAACTTCTAACTCTAGAAGGACCACACAAGTCAGTATGCACAAGCTCCAATAATTCATTTGAACTATGTTGTTTTCTCTGAAATGAAATTCTAGTTTGCTTCCCTAACTGACATTCCTTGCATATGGCATTAGTAGGTTTCATCAACTTATGAAGATCTCTCACAAAATTAGTAGAACTTATCTTGATAATGTTATCAAAGTTTACATGACACATTCTCCTATGCCACAACCAAATTTCATCAACTTGAGAAATCAAACAACTTTTACTAGTAGCACTCAGGTGAAAGATATTACCTTTTTTTTTGTACTTGATGCAATCACATTTCTAGAACTCCCCAATATTCTGAACTTTCCATCCTTGAACTGAAGATTGTATCCCTTTTCAACCATCTATCCAACACTTAAAAGATTATGCTTCATATCTTCCACATATAGGACATCATTAGTATTATGCTTACCATTAAGAGAAATGCATCCTCTGCCACAAATTACATCTACTTTGTCATCACCAAATCTCACAACACCACCATCATACTTTTCCAAGCTCACAAACTTAATTTTATCACCTGTCATGTGATGAGAGCATCCACATGCACTGTCAATCACCCATTTATCTTTCTCTTCAACTCAAGTAGCTAGGGATTTCTCTACATTTGTACAATGGGAAGATTCAGTAGATACATGATTATTTTCCTTGATAGAAATAAATAACCATTCGTCCTCACTTACATTCCATTTATCAAATTCATCATCTATCACACCTTCATCAGCAACATAATAACACTTTCTTTGAAATCTAGGCTTGTCAAGTCTTGACTTAGGAACTCTTTCTAGAAATCTTGATGCAAAATGACCTATCTTATTGCAAGAAAAAAAATTAATAGGCAACTTTCCTTTATACTTACCTTCTCCTCTAGCTTCCCTTTTGACAATAATAGTTTCAAACTCATCCAATTCTCTCTTCTTCTTCAATCTTTTGCATTTCCTCCTCCTACTTGAATACCTTTCTAGAATAACTTTCACCTAGATCATATCTTTGTTTATCCCTTCCAGAGGTAGTGGCTTTGAATGAAGATTCTATGTTAGGAAGAGCATCACAAAATTCACTCAACTCAAAAGTAGTAAAATTATAAATCAACATATCTCAGGTAACATTTGTCACAGTTTGGAGCTCCTCAATAGCAATAGCTTTGAATTTGTATGCAACAAGAAAGGATCTAAGCACTTTAGCTACAATCTTTGATTCCTCCAACTATCCACCAACATATTTGATACTGCACACAAGTTCATTCACTCTTTGCATGAAAAAAGTAATGTTCTCATCATCACCCATTCTCAACATTTCATATTTCCCTTTCAGACTTTGTAGCTTAGAAATATTCACATTAGGATCACCTTCATACAATGTTTCCAACCTTTTTCAGATCTCATGAGCAGTCTTTAGATCCATCACATTTTTCATCTCAAAATTAGTCAAAGCACTCAATAATGCTTCCTTTACCCTGATATTGTAATCAACATCCCTAATCTCAGCAATAGTAGAAGGACCATTCTGTGGGATAACATACCTATTACTTGTGATGTTCTAGTAGGATTCACCAATGCATCTCAGATGACACTCCATCTGAGTCTTCCATACAGAATAATTTGCTCCATCAAACCTTAGATTATCCTTCTTATATGTCACCATCCTAGATCACCTCAATTTGTTAAATTTCTTCCAAGGAACCTACTCTGATACCATTTTTTGGAAACATAAGGGTAGAAAACTGAGAGGGGGGGTGAATTAGTTGTCACAGAAATTCAAACTTATTTAACTTATTCTCATATCTGATTAACAAACATGAAAGCATGAACCATCAACACATCCGAAACACACATAACACCAAATTTTTTTATGTGGAAACCCTATTAAGGGAAAAACCATAGTGGAGGTCAGTCCACAAGATTATACCCTGTTAAAAGTATAAGAATAAAATGGGAATGCACATGCACTCAAGCACACTGCCTAGAGCTCATTGCTCAATTACAACAAGGCTTACTACCCAAAGGAAGACACACTATCTTACATAAACATTCGGATTACATCCATAGGGATTTGAACTAAGAAAATAGCATCTACTAATGCCTAATTACAATTCCAGTTAAGCACATGAACACTTCTTCACTCTTCTACACTCTTCTTCACACTCATCTCTACCTTCAAAAGATATAGAACATTATGCACACACACCATGCCATCAAATGTAATAAACAATCACTTATACATATCCGCAACAAGAAATTACATTGCTACATGTCGGCTTCAAGAAAATAATAAAATGATAACAAACTGTTAGCCCAAATCAATAACAATTATCAATGCGAATCAACCAAGGTCAGCCACAATATAGTGAAGACCCAAAATAAAATTTTCAAACACGAAAACACTTCAAAAAATTTCTTCTCGAGGATCCACAACATGCTACAATCACCTTGTCGTCCATGAAAATGAAAAACATGAACACACAAAATAAAATCACCAATCGTGAGCACAACGATCAATGCGGACATGCAACACATATAGAGAACAATCTAGAAACATCCAAAAACATCATGAATCACTAGAGAGGCATCCACAACAATTGAAACTACTAGAATCACATCATCTTTAATCAAGAACTCAAACTGAAGCAATCAGAAAAACTATCAGAACACAACTGTTCATAACTCGATCAAATCTTCATGCGGATCTTTAAAAATTAACGTGGATAAACTAGATATACTAAAAAATAAACCATTGAGTCCAAAACCTTTGATCATCAACTTATTGAGCTAGCCAACAGGCTAAACTTTACTTCATCACTAACAACTTGCAACTCATTCCATTACAATTTTCTCAATATCTTCGACATATAAAGCTTCAAATGACATTAAGGCCAATAGTATTGACATCAATGACAACCACATATCAGCAACACAACCACAACATCCAACATGCCATACCACACAAGAAGAGGGTGAAAATTGTGTAACCTTCTTCAAATGATGGAGAGATTTAGCTAGCCGTTGTCCCATTGAGATACCTAAGAAACACAAGTTGTCATGTTCATTGAAAACTTAAACTCAAACTTGAAGCATGATTTGCAGGTGTAATGTTTCACTTCCTTTTCTGATTTAGTGGAAATAGGAATCATCCTTGAAAAGGCTCTAATGATAAGGATAAATCAAGATTCCCAACAAAAATACCAACACTCAAAACACCTCAAATGACAAGAGAAAATATTAGGCCTGAAACAAGAATGTGACTAATGATGGAGTCATCGATGCTAAGATTGCATATACCATGCCCTAGTATCACACTTAAGGGGTCCGAAAAATCCAACAATGCAGCAAGAACACCTAGCCAAACTTCCAATTTTTTCCAAAACACACAACAACAAAGAACCCAAAGGAAGTTCCAAAAATGTCAATACACTCCTCTAGGGGAGCTGATTGAATCGATCTTTAAACAACTTTTACAACATAACACCATACAACTTCTTGAACCAAAACAATATGATCTTGGATAGTTTAAACCATCTTGGTGGGATGACTGCCTTTTGTGACTACCATCAAACCAAGGGACATAGATTATCACAATGCCGACAGGTAAAAAATAGTATAGAAGACCTTGTAGAAAATGGCACCATCGAACTCAACAAACAACAACAACAATCATCAAATAGCAACCATAAAGTTTTCACTGATCCTTTACATGACCATGGAAAAGGAAATGCCTCTAGTTTAGGCAATAAGACCAATAATAATTTAGCCAAATACACTAATGTCAAATATGACTATAACCATACCACTATCATAAATCACATTCGAGCTATCAATGAACATGTCAACACCATTACCATTAAAAAACCTCCCAAATGTGTTGTCAACACTCATCGAACTAAGGTAACCATTAAAGGTCATCTGCCACACCAGCAACAACAACCCTCAAAAGCCCCAATACAACCTGCTTGATCAATTGGGGAAGACTCCTATGTAGATCTCTATCTTAGAATTGTTGTGTATATCACCTGATCACCAAGCCATCCTTGACAAAGCTTTGTAGAACACAACCATACCCACCGACCTTGACGTAAATCATTTCTAGGAGATGGTAGGCTACTTGAACAATTCCCATCATGCCACTTTTTTTGAACAAGACTATTCAACTGAAAAGATAGATCATAATAACCCTTTACACCTTGAAGTACTTGTCCATAAAGCCAAAGTCAGAGGAGTCCTGGTAGACGATGGAGTAGGGTTGAAAATTTTCACCTTAAATTTGGTTAAGATGTTAGGATTCTTGGAAGCATGTGGAGACACCACTAAGAGCATTGTCATCAAGGAATATGATGATGAAGAATGATCATCTAAAGGAGTCATAACACTGCCTATTAGAGTTGGTCATGCACTCATGGACACCAATTTTCAAGTGTTGGACCTTGACCTCCCATACAACCTTCTCCTAGGCTGACCATGGATTCATACCACGAAGGCTATCCCATCCACATATCATCAATTCCTTAAATTCCCATACGACACTGAAATTATAGTCGCAAGTGATCTAGATCCCTTCCAATATTGCACTAATTTGAGGGGAACCACTCAATTCTAAGTTCCTTTCAATAATGAGGCTTCATCCTCCACTTCGTCACATTACATTGATCCATATTCATTGACAAAAGCATCCATTTCATCTACAATACCATCAAACTCCAAGGTCCAAGTACATGACATGGGATGTGGTGAGTATTGTATGGACAAGCTACAAATAAATGACAATGCTAATGCTACTACTATGGATTTGACTTCCAACAATGATGTCAAGATAGTTTTAGAAGACACACAAGTAGATGACTATGCTTGGATCAAAACCTCTTGGGATCCTAATGACACATCTACCTTTGTCATATCCGCTTCCACTCAAACTTTTCATGTCCATGACAACCCCATGTTCAACCAAGATATATATGATAATCCACTCTTTGATCTTGACCCCACCGAGGATATTTGAACATCATCCTATCCTACCACTTGTCCTAGGTTAGGGTATGTTCCCCCTATTTTCGCCTCTACTAAGTCATCTTTCTAAGTCATTGAGGATGTGCAAGCCTCCATTGATGTGAACAATATTGAAAATGATAGTCACAAAGTATCTATTGATGACATTTCCCTTTCCTGTCATCCACTACACACTTTATCACTCCATCCATTTCATCCATTCCACTCACATCCATCTATATTATAGACATGGATCAACAAGTCATATCCAAAGAAAAGGACAAGGGCCAAGCTCAAGAATTAAAAATGAAAGTGCCCTTTTTAAAAGGAGATCAAGAACTAAAAGGCATCAAGAAAAGAAAAGAAAATAAAGAAAAGTCATCTAGCCAAAACAAAAAACTATTGGACCAATAAAAAATACAAGTCAAGAATGAGAAAGAACGTCAAAAAATGTCCTCTAGCCAACATAAAAAGCTATTGGATGAATCAAAAATAAAAGTCAAAAGTGAAAATCAGAAAGCATTGGTCTCCAAGAATTCTCCTCCTCCAGAAGTCACTGGGGGGTATCTATCAGTGCAAAAAGTCAAACAAAGAGCTTATTGATCCAAGGTCTTCATCTCCATCACTCTCATTCATTCCATACATCCCATTCAATTTGTCCATATTCCCTTATCATTTCACCTTCATTGGTGATGTCTTTCATTGTACCTTTGATAATGACCCCTTGACGTACTCTAGCTCATCAATCACCCAAAATCCTTTTCGTTTGAAGCCTGGTGGCCCATGTAGTGTGCATATTAGGGATCATACCATAGCCTCTTTCATCCACCACTTTTATCACCCATCATATTTTCCACTTACATTACGCATCCATATCAGGTCCTTTTTCCAAGAATAGTCATCTGAATAGGGTCAATGCATAGTCATGACTTATCAATTCTACACATAGCTTCCGAAAGTCTTGTCATAACCACAAAAAAAATAGAAAAAAATAGAAAAATAGAAAAATTGTTATCTTGATGAAAACCTAGAAAATAGATGTCTTGGTAACACCAAAAAAAAATTTAAATGAAGAAAATAGTAAAGAGAAATAATTTGTCCAATAGTGAAAACCACTTCGGTGGTGCTTTGGATAAGTACCATGGTGAAAACCTAGAAAACAGGTGCCATGTGTAGTTGAATTTGCTCCATCGTCTACCATCATTCCAATCTTACTTTTCCCCATCATTTCATCTTTCCCATACCACCCATAATAATGACTAGTTGTCCTTTCCATAACTTGGAATGATTGACATCATGTGTCTTTTCACCTTCCATAATGCCTATCCCATTTCACCCCTAATAAATTGGTTTTATACTTGACTAGGGGCAACAAGTGACATCTTGGTTGTCTCTCTCCTCAAAGCTCCTCAATCTTCAATCTTCAAATGTGCAAATGAGCCCTTTGACCCTCAAATTTCTTATTTATACCTCCTAAAAATTAGGGTTTGACTAGGGTTTGTGCTGGCTGCACTTTGGGAGAGCTTTAAAAATTAATTATGTCTACCCCAAAGGTCCTAAAACTTATTTCTTTCATCACCATGGAATTTTTTATTATTAATTTGACTTTTTGAAATAATTTTCAATATTTTTGAATTTTTTCAAAAATTTGCAAAAAATTTCTAAGGGGGCATGGGTTCACCCTACTATCATTGAGGCATATTTTTGACTAATTTTCTTTGACACAATGTGATAAACTGCATTGTATCAAAGAGGGGTAAGATTTAGACATTAAAAATTGTCCTAGACCTACCACTTCTAAATTCTCCATCATTTCCTCTTTTGTCTTTCACAATTAAATAATTATTAATTATTTAATTATTTTCTAAAGTCATAAGTCTTCTATGAATTAAATAATTTTAATTATTTAATTAATTCATTGCTTTCTTTATTTTCCTCCTTGATTAATTAAATAAATTTTATTTATTTAATTACATCACTAATTAATTCCCTTTCTTTCTAAAATTAAATAAATCTTTATTTATTTAATTACTTACCACTTTCCACTATAATTAAATAATTATTTTTAATTATTTAATTACTCATTAGCCTCTTCTCTCATAAATTAAATAAATTTTATTTATTTAATTTGGTCCACTCTCTTGAATTTTGAATTGAATCATTATTTAATTCAAAAAGTCCTCTTTGTCACATTCCTCTATAATTAAATAATTATTTTTAATTATTCTTTTTTTTTAGACTGCAGGAATCGAGTAGCATGACCCCCTATAAAATGCAGTGTGTCTGGTAAACTTTTTAACGTGACCGGCGACACTAGCGTGAAATTCCCTCCAGTACCATGGGGGTGGGGGAGACTAGACCTCATGACCAACCTCCTGCAACATAAAAGATTTAGCCAACCGAGCTAGGGCCCCCACCCCAATTATTTTTAATTATTCATTGGCCACCTAGATTAAATAATTTTTATTATTTAATCTCCTATCGCCTCTTTGTTCGTTTCAAACTTATCTTCCACATCAAGTCCTTATTTATTCATGTCTCAATTAACCTCCACCCTTGATTAAATTATTTATAATTTAATCTTGACCGCCAATACTTATCATTTTCCCTAATTTTGCTCTAACCCTAGTCCATACTACATATTTTATTCTTGGCAATCGATTATTGACATTCAATCTTAACCTTTTATTCAAAATTTTCTTTCCTATAAAAGACCTTGTCATTTCCATTTATCATCAACCTCTTGCTACCTAGACATTTTCCTACACAAGCTTATGCTATCTTGCTATCTTGCTATCAACATCAAGTCAAGTGCATCCATAGTCAATTAAGAATCTTCAATATTTTTCTTTGTCATTGACATTAGGCCTATTTGCATACTCAAAAATTTGAGGGAAATTATTATATTCAAGCAAAATGGAGAGCTGCAATGGAGGTGAATCAATGGTGGTATGAAGAATTTTGGTAATATTGCTTTATGTTTTATGTTTTTATGCTTATTTGTGCTTCATTGTTTATTAGGGTTTGATTTATATGCTTTATTTCCTAACCTTTAATATTTTAACCTTGGTTACATAAGGCATAGATTATTGTGCTTTTTTATTTTCCTATGTTCAAAGATAGACTTATTCACAAATGTGAATTCAACCCATATGATCTAGGGTTGAACTATGAAAGAAAAACTAATTATATACCCATGGCTTATACATGCTTGTGATGATTTATTTGATTAAAATGAAGGATTCTTGGGTTTTATTCAATAGTGTGAGGATTAGGCATATGTTTATATTTGTAGGATTTCTCATATTTTAGTTGGGTAGAGTCAACCTCTCTTTGAATCTTTCCCTCAAGCCATGCTTGAGAAAAATCTCAATGCATTGGAGCTAAGTAACCAATAAAAAATATTTTATTTCATTCTTGATGAATTGGTGCTAGAACATATCCATCATGATGAATTCCATTTTACCATAGCTCTACATCCTCTAACACCTTATCAATATATATCAGGTATTTTTCCTTAATATGTGACATTACCATCTAGAAAACTATATGCATATCCCTGATGTACAACTAGAGTTGGAAAAAAGTGCATAACACTTTTTTGATTTCACTTGATGTAAGTCCCTTCTCACCATGAAAGAATCACTTAGCCTAGTATCTTAAGCCTATAAAATATTCTTGGAATTTAAGGTAAGAGCATTCCCCATCCTTAAATTAGTATCATGACTAGAAAATTATGTCTCGTGATGAAACATAATTGAACATCAATCATTGCTACCATGAAAACCAAAGAACTAAGATTCCACACACTTTTATGGATTAAAAAAGAACCATTTCATATAAATTTAATAGACACATAGGTTCACCTAGGATTGAGGTACATCTAACATTAACCGCTAGTATAAACCAATTAAAGACCTAAAAAAAATTATAAAAAATAAAAAGCATCATACAACTTATTTTCTAACTAACTCCACATGATCAAGATCAAACAATGCAATGTGATAGTGTATCCCACACACAAAAATCCACTATCACTATATATCCCAATTTCACCTCCCTTAATTTTTCATCATTCTATACATTCAAGGATTTATCACTCAAAATATCAATAGGAATATCTATGGATAATAGTGTTGAAACTTTAAGTAAATAAGTGAATCTAAAATGAACCACCACATTGAAAAAATACTTCATAGATTTTAATTTAAAGTAATCTCCTTCAATTATCATCATTGATATACCTAATTAAAATGCATAGAAAAATCCAATGCCAATGCTTTTGTTCTATTTCATTACTGGTTCCAACAATTAATTTTTTAAAGGCCATCACTATAATTTTTATTTATAATCCTTAATTATTTACCTAGCATTTTTGGATTTAGAGTTAACATTAACAACACCATAAAATTTTAACTTTGAACACCTAAATAGAGGATGGATCCACTTAATGAGTCATATATTCAATCTAGAATGAACACTAAGCACCCCATGAATAGGATTGATAAATATATAATTTAAAATAATAAATGTATTAACATAATGTGTGATTGAAATAATAAAATAAAGGTACTTATCTAGAAATTTGGATAATATAATATGTAATTTAAGATGTTTAGAACTTTTTCATCAATGTATGAGAAAGTAGGACTTGTTGGATGAACACTTTTGTAATGCCCCATCTTATAACCTAAGGAATGTTGCAATTGTCTATAAAAGTGAAATAATTTTTTTTTAAAGTAATAATATTAACTTAATTAGTTGCAAACATTCACTAAGTTACGCGACATTACACTACTTGAGATTCCATAGACGACTTTAGTATTTAGCATTGCACATATTTAATTAACATAAACTAAAAAGTAAACATTGCATAACATTTGAATTCCATTCATGAAAGTATAAAGTAAAAATATGATTCTTACATTGCATTTGAAATAATATTACAATACTCATTCTTCAGATGAGGTAGATCAATAATAGTTACAATTACTTTTTTACAAATGTTCACCTCATAAACAATTGAGAGATGTTTCAAATACATGATTTCCAATGATACAATAAGAAAATACATATATATCCAAGTACAAGCTCTCCATCCATGAAGTTCTTGTTGCCATGATCATAAACTGGGGACCCAATGGAGTAAGGTGTATGTTCCACCCAACCATGTGGTACCCGTAGGTCCACCCCCCGTGCTAGGAGATAGTAATATGGTTACCTACACATAACCTATTCACCCTAGACACAAGTACATAACTAACTGATGGTTACATTGCTTCCAGAGTTAAGACAATCAAATGTGCAAAGAACATAAGGTGAACTATTATTTTAGGAGGAGTGTCATCACAATGTTGCAAAGGTTACCTTGGTGTTTCTTCCTAGGTTTCGGCCCCCAACTTGGGTTACCCTGGTAACCTCTTATGAAACCCGGCCCCATTTGCAAACTATTGTGGAATCAAATATCTTTTAAAGTAACAAGATATCGATTTGCCATTCCAGGCCTTCTCATCTTATACTCAAGACTGAACTAGCTCTAGAGTCTATAAGTGAGGCATAATAATCTTATTAAAGATTTTAATCTAACTACTATGTTGTTTAGTTATCACTGACTTACTAACTCTTTGTAAGTTACCCTGACACCACTTTGTGTGCCGACCCTCACACAGAGCCAATCCCCTAAACATAACAAAGGAATCTAAGTTCCCTAACTAAGGTATACAAGGTGCACAAAATTCAATCATATAATAACAAATGACACACAACAGTCATTAAATCTTTATTCATAAATTCAGGTGTCAATACACCATACTATAACACGTGCACTACCCTAGTCAACTCAAAAATTACATTTCAACAATAACAACACCCTTACTATACATATCATTCTAGAAGACTTGTACATCTAAAACATTCCCAATTTTCCCAATAAGAAACACGATTTAAATCAAATCACGAAAAATAAACATCTACTATTCAGATTTACTAAATCCAATCATTCAAAAGAATTAGCAGGAAATTATAGCAACTTAATTGTAATTCTTTTCTCAAACAATAAAGGAAATTGCATCAAATTATTCTAATTTTAACTTTCACAACTTCACTTATCAATATCTATCAAATTTCCTTTTTCAACCTTTCAGTTATAAATCTAACTGATGTCATTCCTAACATATATTTATACTCAAAAGAATTTCTTATTTCATAACTAAAATCTATATATATAAGTTTTAATTAAATAAATAAATTTAAGTATACACACACACACACACACACACACACACACACATATATTTTAAAGTATTATATATAACAAAACCTTAAATCTAAATTTCGCCCAGCATTCAAGTTTTATTTTTAAATAAATTATCTGTCGTAGGGTTTGTATGACTGTGTTTTCACAGTCATGGGTTGCCATTCGTAGTCTACAGCCCTCCCCGTATGGGGAGGCGGCTATGTGACAGCCGCATGCTGCCTGTGAGGGCAGCGCCAACTTCCTCCACAGCCGTCACCCCATATGGGGGCGACTGTGGGTTAGCCCTGCGGCCCCCTATTCAAAAGCCCTTTTCTATAATTTAAAATGCTAATTTAAAACAAATGAAAATCCATAACAAAACTTGCGTTTTCACTAGTAAATAACTTCATTAAAATAAACTTCAAACCCTTAATTTCGCCCATACGGCGACAATGATTTTAATACTAATATTTATATAATTATAAATAAATCACTTCCACAATTCAATTTATATATGAATATATAGATGTATAATATATATATATATACACACACACAATTTCAACAGGGTTTCAATGGGGAAATTGAAAAGTTTCAACAGGTTTCAAAGGAAAATATGCACAGCTTTTCCAATCAAATTTTAATTTACCCCCAGAGGTTTCAAATTCATTTTCCCTTTTTAAATGTTTTCACTTCACAAAATTTAACTCAAATATTTTCTACAGAGAAAGAAGTTTTCAAGAACCAACAAATCCTTATAAAAAAAGAATACAGTAAACAATTTTTCCCGAGAAGTACAGGGATTTTAATTAAATGAAATTTCTTTTCATAGACATTCTTTTCAAAAATAACAAACAAATTAAAAACACAAGGGAAATACCTGTTTTGCTTAGCTTTAGAAATCTGTCTGGTGAAGAATAGCTTTGCCTGTAGTTTCCAAAAACTTTCCCGAACACAATTTCCCAAATATGCCAAAATCTCAACCAGAGAACTTCCAGAAATATACAATAGATCCCAAAGCAAATTTCACAAATAATTCAAACCAAAAATATAATTATTATTTTTTTTACAGAGCACTATTCTATCATTTCTAGTGAAGAAAAGGTAATCCCTCTGTTTTTCCCCAAATCCCAAATAACCTTTGAGAAAATCCTCCACCCAAAAAGGCAATTAATTCCCACTGGCACACATGTCGAGAAGAAACAAATATCTTTCAACAACCTGACGATAATCATTCATTTCTTCCTTATCAAAATTTAAATGCCTTTTTAAAGAATTTAAAATTTCAATTTTCAAAAATACAAATTTCTCTTTTTTTTATTTAATTTATTTACCAACTAAAATACCATTTCCACATATCAACCAATTTAAAATTTAAATCTATTCACATAATAAAGGTAACTTTAATTTAATTAATTAATCTATTTAATTAAATAATTTAATCGCAATGATCAAATTACTTAACCAAACAAACTAATTAATTAATTAAATAAAATGTAAAACTTATTTTTGACATTAAAATTAATTTAGATCAACAGTAAATTAAAGAATAAAAAACTATCATAAAATTGACAAAATTTTCCTTTCAAAGTAATTGATCCAACCAGGGACAAACAAGACCACCTAAGACTCCAAACTAAAACTGACGATGTACTGTGACTGGGTTTAAGACTAGACTAGGATAAACCATGTTACTACCTCCCAATCAACATTTCCATTGAGTCTTGACATGCTCAGACCTGAGTAACCAGGTGGAGTCGGTGTCATGTACTTGTAATCCTACAATCATACAAATGACATACATATATATATAATCCATTGTACAAACACATCGTGCAGAGAAAATCACAAAAATCACAGGGCACTCACAAGCGAGTGATGCAACTCTGTTCTCCACACCAATACACGTCACATCAGACTGACAAATTAGATAATAGTTAGTCCATCATAAACATATATATAGCAATAACATCTGAAGTAAATATCTACGCTATCACAAAGCATGTCAGAAATCAATTATCACCATACAATGTATCATCATATCCAAAGTGAATCCACTATCGTTCAAAATCAGCGATCAAAATATCCAACCAAAGTACCAAAGTCTAACAGTGTGAAAACATGCAAACAGAAAACATAAGCATAAATGGAGGGGTACTACAACTTTAGAATTTGTAAAATGGTTATATATCTATCTAAATCACTTTTGTGATTGCAAAAGTGGTTTACGTGAATTTTAATCTAACCTAGCTCACATATATTAACTAACTAATTTTTTTATTTAGTTTTGATTCACCTTGATGTATTTAACCTATATTTACAATGGTAATGCAATTCAAATTTCATGAGTCTTATCAGACCAATGAAATCAACAGCTAACAAAACTTCAATTCCATACTCTCATTCATAAAATTAAATAAATTTAATTAACACCACAAGATCAATTGCAAATAGATTATTTTATTTATATCAAAATATCACAAGAAAGAATATACATTGTGTAATTTGAAATTCTCATTTAGTTCTCCAATTTGTTGTTCCCCTGTCAATCTACCTCCTTCACATCTCTATTATTTTATTCTTTTCCCTACTCCTTTATCGAGCGGTTCTTTGCAAGCGCGTTGGATTGCATCACCTTCGAAAAATGAATCTTTTGTTATGAAAAGATTCTTCTAACATTTATTTAAACCAACAACAAATAACCTCTAGCTTAGAAAAGAAAACAAAGTGAAAATTACCATGATTAAAAAAAAATTCGGGCTCCCGAACAATTTTTTTTCTATTTTCAAATTCAAACACCCCAACTTCTTTATGTAATGGAAAGATGAGATATAAAGGAATAAAAACCAATGATTTAATTGCCACAAAATCTATACTATCATGCCAAAATAATTCAATTAAATTGGTTCTTTGCAAGTGCACAGTTGGATGTCAGAAAAATGACTTTTGATGTAATTTTTCTTGGAAGCTTCATTTTTCCAAAAAAATAGCCAAGAAAGTAGTATAAAATTATGATGCTTCCCTCCAAATAATTTTTCTCTAGCCTTTATAAACTTTTAAATTTAAGATTTACATAAAATTTCCTATAGAGTCTTAAAATAATGATCTAGTGGAAATTCAAATCTTGTAATTTTGAACACACAAGAGACTTCTTGATGTCGAGAGATGCTTGAAACCACCAAAATAATTTGGAACTGAAAAATTATTCTAAAAATGTTTTTGGGAAATGTAGAATCTCCTGTGGACCTGGATGCTCCTACATCAGACACATCAGGTAAAAATTTTGTGAGTATGGGCTCACAAAATGGAGTTGGGTAGTATAACTACCCTTCCAATTTGTAAACAACTTGCATAAAACTCCATTACTGAATTACGTTCATCAAAATTCTTTTTTTGCCTCTTCTAACATCTGGCGGAGACAACATTCTTCCTCCAACAACTTTTCTCTACACTCCTCTTTCTCAACATGGAATCTTCTCCACCGTAATCCAACCTCCTCCACCAATTGCAACTCTCACTCTTATCTAATATTATGGGATCCAACCCATCATATTATGGCACCTCCACCAACATGCACATCTACACTATCCTCTGCAACATCATATAAATCTTTTCCTACACATATAAATAAACACTAGAAAGGTCATGAAAATAAAATAATTCTATCCTCGCTTCCTCTTCACACTCTTTCACCTCCACCAATATTTTTTATGCATCTCTTCTTCTACTTTCACCTCATCACACTCTTCTATTTTCTCATATTTTCATTGACATAGAAATGTTTATCATATAATTCATAAAATGTAATGTTACCTCTTCTTTCCCTATTGCTACAACATCTTCTTCCACGCCATATATTGCAACTTTTTTCTCTTCATGCTCAACTAAAATCTCGTTATTTCCTTCTTCTACCTTCTCATCCTCCAAAGGATACTCAATTATTTTCACATCCTTCTTTTCATCCTCTACCTTTGCTACAACCATGTCTATTATTCCTTTAACAAGACATACTTCTAGTACAATTTCATTATCTTCTTCCTATTTTTCTTCATCTTCCTTTTCATTCTTGTTTCCTGCATATAAAATAAAATTAGGAAAATTTTATGACTCACTATTTCCCATCTCATTTTCTTTTCTTTTTGTTTTCCTCTCTTCTCCTCCTAGGCATCAAATCTCCCAGATATCTCTACAAATTTTTTCTAAATTTTGACCCAAATTTCTCCCTCCAAAATTCTCTCTCCTCTCAATAAAATAAATTTTAAAGCTTTACTGAAATCCAAACTCATACTTTTTCTTCTTTGACATTTTTTCAAACACTTTCCATGCATTCTCAATATGAAACCACCTCAATGTCTTCATCTCTCAATTGTTTAGGAATCTTCACATACTTGTAACAATCCTTTCAAGCTCCTAAGACAACACTCATTACTTCACTCTTCATCTGTAGGTCTTGGTGTAGACTACCACACATTCGGTTCTTTTTCCACACACTCAAGACCACTAGCTCTGATACCAAATAATAAAGTTTAGATTTCACGAGTCTTATTAGACCAATGAAATCAATAGGTAACACAACTTCAATTTCATACTCTCATTCATCAAATTAAATAAATTTAATTGACCCCAGAAGATCGATTGCTAGTATATATTATTTTATTTATATCAAAATCTCACATGTAGGAATATACATTGTGTAATTTTTAATTCTCATTTATTTCTCCAATTTATTGTTCCCCTATCAATCTACTTCCTTCATATCTCTATTCTTTTATTCTTTTTTCCTCCTCATTTACTCTCCATGTCTTCCTCTTTACTCAATACATTTTTTTTTTCTTTAATTCATATTGCCTCTTCTCATTGCTACCCAACCTTTCATTCTCCACACAACCTTTACTTCACACAAACTTCATCTACTCTATGAAACCTCTCATTTTGTTTTGTGCCTCTCTTAACCTATGTGGCCTCTTCTTTTCTTTCTCTTTAATTGGTCTCTTTGTCTATTGTGTGGTGTTTTTTCTCTTCACCTTCTACTATGCACTCATCTCTTCCCTTCATGACTTATCTCCTTCCTCCTATGTGGCCTCCAATCTCTTTAATTTCATTTTTTTTATTTTTTTTATTTTTCTTCAATTTTTGTTATGAAAAATGCTTCTAAAATTTATTTAAACTAGAAAATTAACCTCCAGCTTAACAAATAAAACAAAGTGAAAGTTACCATGATGAAACACCTTTTCAAGCTCCCAGAGAATTTTTCTTCCCATTTTGAAATTCAAATGCATCCCAACTTCTTTATGTAATGGAAAGATGAAACATAAAGGAATAAAAAACAATGATTTATTTGCCACAAAATCTTTACTATCATACCAAAATAATTTGATCAAATTGGTGCTTTGGAATTGCACAATTGGATTTCAAAAAGTGACTTTTGATGTATTTTAATGGTGTGAATTTATAGCCCTAGGAAAAATCCACATTTACATTACCCCCTACCTTAGAGAATTTAATTTTATTATGCAATCCCTACACTTGCCACCTTTCCCTATCCACTTGGAAACTTATTTGTTTTTTGGAGGAGGAATTTCTTCCTGGGATGTTAGTGTAGCGCACTGTTGTCCTGACAAGATTCCTACCCCTGGAATATGCAAAGGAATTACACTCCTCCATTGGGCATGAAGTGTAACATTTTTTGCTCCCTTGACCAACTTCAAATGGATCCTTTGCCTCCATTTTTCCTTCAAATTGTCTAACTCTTCATTCCATTTTTCTTCTTCACAACTTCTTGACTCTCTCAACAACCCTTTATCTTCTACATATTCACTTTCAAGTATTACCACCACCATTTAAGCTGCAAGATACTACGTTTTTGGCTTCCTCTCTTTTTTGTTGTAACATCATTGGCTTTGGGAAGCTTGCAAGCTCACCCCTTCCTCCCTTTTCCTTGAGATTATGTGGTTGAGAAGGTCACATCCACCATTTTCATTCACTTTTGCATTATCGTATTTGTATTGTAGCATATTGTTGTTTGTGTATTGCTTGGTATTTCCATTTATATTCTCTCATTATCATCTTTCTATACAATTGTTGCTATCTGGCTGTTTTTGGAGGTGGAAACACCAAATTGGGGGATTGATTGAGATAGTCCTCTAAAAATAGCCCCAACATTTTCCTTGGTCTTGTGTGTGTAGACACTTCTCATTTGGAGCTATTTGAAGAATAAGTTGTACAAAATTCAGCATCGCTTTCTTGTCCTTCCTTTATTAATTTAAGCATATCTAGTTAAATTATTCTTCTTGTTGTACTTTATTTCCATACCTTCTTTGCATTTTTTCATAGCATAAAATCTCTTAGTCGGGCTGCTAGTTGCATTTTTAGTGTTTTTATTTGTCTTAGAAGTCCTTTTTCTGTACAGATGCTAACACCCCACTGGGATGCCAATGCACCACACTAGAGTCTATGTCTTGTGCTACTATCCTCAGGCAATGAGTTGTTTGAGACACATATTGAACTTTGGGAATCAACTCATTTGACTCCCTAGAATATTTGGGTTAGTAGAAGGACAATAGCAAGCAATTTTCTCTTCCTTTTCAACCTTAACATCTTAAATTTTGTGAATCATTTAGTAAGCTTGAGGTAGATTAGGGTAGCCTGTTGCTTAGGACTCTCTTGTGACCTAGGGTCTTAGAATAGTCAGTCCTACTCTACATTTTGGTGAAATAGATGTGAACATCATAGCATCTATTTCTTTGCATGCCAATATTCTTCCTCTTGTGCCTCATGAAGGTTGTAGAATTGTGCATCGTGAAGCTTTATGATCTTTATGACTCAATTTACAACCTCTGGGTATGTTGTTAGAAGAAGCGTACAACACCTAGAGATGGAATTATTGAAGGTCACTACCAATTTCACTACTGGTCTCACTTCTTAGGAAATGGTTTTGGAGATGAAGGTGAGCTTCCTCGGCGAGGTCACTTGTGCTCCTACTCTTTTTTCTCCTATGGCCCCACCTTTGAAAGCGGATGATGCTCTCGTTATTCTTGCAAAGAACCTCCTTGCTTTAGATAGGAGGCTATTGGATCTAGTGAATCATTTGGGAAAAGAAAGAAACATGGCTAGGGCTGCTAGGCTTGTCAATGAAATGAAATATATGCTAGACAAAAATTGAGTGGGCCTGGAAATTTTCTGAGGCATCACTGACATAGTGGAAGAATATGTCCCTTCATACAACTCTAGATCAGGTGTTACCCAAGGTTTTGGGCCCAAGACCTTTGAAAGGAAGATAGACATCTTGATGCACATGACCTCAGTATACATGGATGAATCAAGCCCTTCTGTCAATACCACCCCCATGCCTAAGGTACCTCCAACTGTCAAAGTAAATAAAATACCATTGGGTTTCAACGCTATTCCTTCTAATTCTGGTGGTGGTAACTCTGGGGGCCATGTTGGCTCTAGTTATGGAAGTCTTAGCAGAATGGAGGGTGGTGGTTCTAGTGGCTCTGGTGGCTTTGGTGGTGGTTCTGGCAGTAGTTCCATTGTTCCTATTTCATCATTTGATCTTGTTCTGAATGCTTTACTACATAACATGGGTCAGATGCATAATCAACTAGTGAACTTGTCTCAAGCCACCTCCCAGCCAATTTTTTAGCCTTTCTTTCATCACAATCCTTTGTCAATAGTAATTCTAAACACTTTTATCTTCTAAGGGGTGGAGATTCCAAAGTTTGAGAAGTATGGTGGCAAGGGAGATCTGCAAACACATGTCTCAACATTCAATGTCATGTGTACAGATTTCTTCCACCATGATGCATTAATAGATAAATTGTTTTTGAGATCTCTTAAGGATATAACCCTTGAATGGTACCATTCCTTGCTTGATAATTCCATATTTTCATTTGATCAACTTGTGAATCAGTTTCTCTAACAATTCTAGGAAACCATCAAGCTAAAGATGGCCTTTTCAAACTTCGTTCAATGTAAGCAAGGAGAGCATGAGAAGTTAACTAATTTCATTGCTCGATATCAAGTACTATTTTCATAAACATCTTATCCTTTGGATAACTCAGATGTGCAAAATATTTTCATTGGAAACCTATAGAGGTCTTGGTAGTAGAAGTTTTCTTGGATGAAATATCCTTCTTTTGCACATCTTTGTGCCACATTGTAGGAATACCAAAAGATGATTCCCTAGTTTAGAGGATCTTCCTTGCACTCCCGTCCCAAGGGTAGGTCTATTGTGTTGATCTATGGTAAAGGTAAATCTATTAAAAATGTAGTTGATGCATCTAGTGACAAAGGCCTCAAATGAAACAAATAATTCATGAATTTATCAAAATCATACTCTTCTATTTTGAAAAATTTATTGAAAGATAAACTGATAACCTTGCTAGATCCTTGAATCCTTATTGAACCTTACCCCAATTGGTACAAAGAGAAAAAATTCTTCCAATACCACCAAATTCCTAGACATGATACCAAAAGATGCATGCACCTGCATCACAAGATACAAGATCACATTGATGACGGTACTATCCACCTTGATGAGAAAAAATATAATGCGAACAAGTTTGTGGTGAAAGCTAATGGAAAGTTGTAGATCTACATAGACCCCTTTCTGTCTCACTCTATGAACCTAATTGTTGAACCTCTTGGTTCCACTTCCCCTAAGTTCTTGAAGTATGTAAACGTGGTTTCATTTACACCTATTCCTCCTACTCAGCCTTTGACTGAATCACCAACTATAACATTCACATCATAGGACTTGCCTATGAAAATGAACAAGCATCCTTCTCCTCTATTCATTCTTTCTCAAATCAATGGTAACATTGTGACTAGTGCTCTAGTTGACCCCATGATTCATATGAATGTGGTAACGGAGGAGACTCTTCTATTTAATTTTCTACATAAGGAGGAATATGAAAAGTCAAAAAACATGATACATACACACAACTGACTCTTGGTCCCTCCAATTAGTTCCATTACCCTCTCAATTCTGGTAGGACATAGGACTATAAATGCTCCTGATGGGAAAGGTCGTTGATGTCACAACTTGCATCATTTAATCATTTAATTATTGAATCAGGTGTGTCTTAGAGCTATATGCGATAAGGATGGCTGTCATGAATTTTTATTTTTATTTTGGGAGGGGGGGGTGCACTATAAACAATGACTTCTGGTTTTAGTTTGGCTCCTTCAGGAGCTGAACTTTAGCGACTAATTCCTAAGGATCAATTCTATCTTATTTCCTAATTTAAAGTTCTTTTGAATTATTTCTGACTCCATTTGACTTGATTGAGACTAATTCATGGAAAAGACTAACATTTAGCTTAATTCTTAATCTAGAATTTGAAATCCAAATTTAATTCTAATTTACTTCAAAAGAAATCTATCTTAAGATTTTTTTGAAAATAAATGTTATTTTAAAGAAAAAAAATAGATTGCAAGGAAATAATGATTAATGTAGAAAATATAAATACTAATTTCCATGAATAGATTCCAAACAAGTTTTAGTTTCATCTTTCCATAAGTTTCCATCATTGCTTCTATTAAACTCAACAGATAATTACTAAACTTAATTCCTACAAACAACATCTAAATCCTGATTAACTCAATAAACTTTATAATGAATCTAACAAACCATTCTAACCATGATGAACTTAACTTAAAAGCGATTCAACATAAATTCTGAAAATGATTCAAACATAATTAACATTCCAAATTTAACATCTAATGAACATAAATAAAATAAACTCATAGAAATACCACATAAGGTTAATTCCTTTGGTTGAGCGGGCCCTGCTCTTCCTCTGGTGAGACCTCTAACACAGTGATTTGAGTTAACTTCTCATTTTCATTCAAATTGATCAAAATAGGGATGCAAATCAAAGTAGTGTAGCAATTACAAATTCCACTCGTAGATTATCTAACTGTCTTCTAAAACCTAAAGATGGATATTTATAACTATATCCTTATTGAATTCAAAACATGGCATTAATTGCCAAGATATAAGGTGTCTAAACTAAAGACTAAAATAGAACTAAAATAGAATTGAAAATAGACAGAGGGAAAATACCAGATCAACACTGGGATGAGAAGTTCCTAAACCGACTAAAAGGAGCTGATTTGAAACTTCAGTGATTCATCATTCAGTTGGGCGATCCGTGGCGTGATTGTCTTCATGTGGTTAAACATGGAGTTTAACTTTATCTTTGAACTAAGTCATCATTCATCAGTCTTTAAATACCTTGAATAAGATCCTTAAGAATAGGATACCAATTATGACAGTAAAAGATTAAAACTACATAATTAACTCATCATTATCACCACAAAGCAAGGCATTTAATATAAAGAATTACCTCTAATATATTTACCAAATTAGCCAACATAAAGTAAAACAAGTAAATATATCAGCATATAGTCTACCGCTAGTCATGTTAATTAATAATATAAACAATTCTTTTAAACCATAAAATGACTAATTAAAAGTATCTTTGAGACACTCATCATTTCTCCCTCATCTATTGTGAACCATGTCCTCATGGTTCATTATCAATTATTATAGTTGTTCCCTTTTTCTTGTTCACTACTTCCATCCATATTGCACAGTCGAACACCCCTTCCCTATATTGTGGTGGTAGTCTAGTCTTAAGTGCAAATCCATTGTTCTCCTTTAGTTTCTCATACCAGGTTTTTAAGACCTCTACTGAAATACTATCAAGTGCATTGAGTTTTGGAGCAGGCATTATGATGATCGGCATCCTGAACCACATACCAACCTAAAATTCTTGTTGCTGCTCAATCAATTATATCACATGCCTTACCCTTGTCAAGCTCCATTTGATGTTATTTGGGCTTATAGGTTCTCTCCTTAATGCTTCAGGGATGATGTAATATCTTTCATGCCATGCATTTATTGCCACTAGAGGAAGTGTTCCTTCAATATTTTGAAAAGATGGTATACTGTTCAGCAAGTTGGAAACATAGATAGGGTTGATATTATTTTTCCTAACTATTGATCTGGCCCTTGTAATATACTTCTTTGCATGAGGCAATTTTGGTCTCATTGGCAACCCGTACCTCTTCTGTGCCTCTTTGTATTTTTCAATTCTCTTTGACCATTCATCTTGATTTTGCATCAAAGAGACAAATGACCTAATTTGTAATTCTCCAACATAAACATTTAACAAAGAATCATCATCATCATTATCTCCCATCAAAAACCCATGCTGGAAAAATTAACACATTTGGTTTATAATATCAAGATGGCTATAAAACTAGTCCTACAGAAAATCATTGTCACTGTGATAATCAATGTTCCTCCTTAAAACCAATTGACTTAGTTTCCATTGCAAAAATTTATCCTTAAAAAATAAAGCATACATTTTTTACAGCCTCCTCATTGACGAAATTGCAGAGGATATCTCAATTGCATGATCAAATCATCTTTTTGCTTCATTTCTTTCTTCCTCCAATTGTTGTACTTGCCATTTTAACTGGTCATTTTCATGTTTCAATCTTAGTGCTATTGAAGAAAGGTATCCAGGTTGAGTTCTCCACAAAACATATGGTGGAATATTAGATGGAATCATAGGAAGAGCAAGGTAATTTGGTGGAGCTAAGGAAGTAGAAGCCTCCTGAGAATAAAACCTCATGGACTATTGTTTTAATTGTTCTTCCTTTAACTATAATTCATCTTTCAATTTTGTTGTTTCCTCTGCACTTGCCAATGCTTGTGCACTAGCCTGCTATAAATATTCCTTAGTGTTATTCAACTACTCTTTGTACCTTGCTTCCTTTTGTTTAATTTATTTTTCCATTTCCTGAGTTCTATTGAGGGATTGTTGTAATTCTTCCTCTTTTCTTTTCAAAATTTCCTCAAGAAATTGCATTTTCTTCCTTTCTTTCTCTAACTCAACTTCAATCTTGTAAATTTTCATTGTTCTCAACAATTCCTCTATTTCTAATTCTTCCTCATTTTGTATTTCATGAAATTATTCTTCTTCAATTAACGACTCCTTGCCTTTTCTTCTCTCCATAGTTGGGGAAGGTAAAGGTGATCTTTCGACCTCTTCTTCCTCAAATTCTTCTGAGGCTTCCCTTTCTTCTAACTTTGCTTCAAAATCTTCAACAGAGTCATGGACCTCAGTTACAGGGGTTATTTTAGGAGATAACATTGGGCCTTCAAGAGGGCTATGAGGTTGTTTAGTGGGCTGCACTAGTGTTTTGGTTTCTTCATGGACTTCAAAAGTCTCTTTATGGATTTCAAAGACAGGGGTTTCAAATATAGGGGTTTCCTCGGGAGTCGACACTATAGTCTCAATAGTACTAGGGATTTCTTCATTCAAGTCTTGTTTTCTCTTTTTGGAGGCACTACAAGTCACTCTAGTGGATTCATGTAGCTTTCTTTTTCCCTTTTTCTATTCTTCTTTAGAAGATTCTCCCTTTTCTACTTTTTCCCTTTTTTCCGCAGGCCCCTTTGTGGGTTTTCCTTTTTGTTTTTCAATAGGTGCGAACAAAAATTCAAGCCAACCCTGCTTCCCAAACTCTTTCTTCAAGAAATGATGTTTAATTATCAAATGAATTAAACCATGGTATTTTATGGAAGAATCTCCTCTAGATTTTACCTAGGAAATAATTGAAGCAATTTGTTGAAACAAAAATGCTAGAAAATTAATTCTAGAAGAGGGTTTTGTGTTTCCATACCTCAAATGTATCAATAGTCACATTCTTGGCCCTAATATAGTGTCGTATTGTCCCTCACATGTGAAGAATTTCATTACCTACATTGCAGTAGTTCTCCAAGGCTCTTCCAAGATGTTACGAGTTATTCCCCATTGATCTCCTTTATGCATAAGAATTTCAAGCTTCTTTTCCAGTTCTTGATGAAATGTTGCCACCAATTTATTGAACTTTACTCAGCTCTTATTAACTGGTTTTCCCTTAACAGGAATTCTTGAAATTTCACTTATTATTTTAGGAGTAACTTCAATGATCTCACCCCTTACTCTTGTGACATTCAAGTGGAAATTCCTTATGAATTCCTCCACAATTTCTTGTTGAAAACCTTCATATTTTATAATAAAATCCAACCATCTTGTTTCCCTCAGCAACCTCTTGGTTTTAGAATCAAGAGTAATTTTTTTTGGTTTTGCATTCCTTTTTTTTCCATCTTTTTCTATAAAAAATGGTGGACTTCAACTTCGCGGACTGAGTTGTTAAATAATTTCTAGAATGATCTTTTCTTGTTTTTGAAGCAACAATTTTGAAAAATGACACGACGTGTCATTATTTCTTTGCATTAAATTTCTTTACTACTTCTGATGCTTCACACACAACAATTTTACAGTTACAATTCAATTTGCAAAGTTGGTGGTGCCCCTTACACATGTCAGCTTAAATTTGAAAAGATTTTGAAAAGACAGGCGAATCTCAACATGACCCGCAATCATTACAGACATCATTTGAATGTCACATCATACTTATACCAACTTTTCCTTCACTTTTTGAAATGATTAAAAGACATTTATTATAGTTATTAATAACAATATGGAAAATATTTCTAAACTCATAAATATTTACCTATTTTACATTAGTTTAACTTCCTTAGAAAATAATATTTCGAGAATAATATTCACATTAAATGTGCACCTTTATTTATTGCAAGCCTTTGAGCCTTCAGGAGCCTTTAGGAGTCTTCAAGAGCCTTCAGGAGCTCTCAGGAGTTCATGAGCTTCAGGAGTCTTTAGGAGCTATTGAGCCATCTTGAGTCTTTAGATTCTTTAGGAGCTTAGGATTCTTTAGGAGCTTTTAGGAGCTACTCGAAGTTAACCCAGATAGACTGCCATTGCTTGTTTTCAGTCATCTCAACAATATTTTTTTTTTTCAAAAGCAAACTGCCATTGTTGGTTTTCAATTTACTTTCTTTTTCCCAGGGTAAAGTACCATTTGCTGGTTTTCAATTTACCTTATTTATTCATGCCTTCTTAAAAGGTTCAAATATCTTCTCTCATGGAAGAGATATCTTCCATGAGAAAATGTTCAATTTTGTGTTGCAAATCATCTAAAAATTCCTCCTTTGTTGTTGGCTTATGATATGTTTTCAATCGATGACCATTAACTAGCATAACTCTCTTTTCTCCATCAATTGGTACTAATTGAACAACTCCATTTTCAAATACTTGATCTATCTCATAGGATCCTAACCATCTTGTATGGAATTTCCCTTTAAACTCTTCAAATATGGAGTCAAATAATAATTCCCAATCTCCTTCCGTGAACTGTCTGGACACAATATGTTTATCATGTTATTCCTTCCTTTGCTTTTGGATTACCTCTGTATGCTAAAGAGCCCCCATTCTCATCTCATCTAGTCTATTTAGTTGTAAAGTTCTACTTTTCTCAGACTCAGGTAAACCAATTCCAACTTCTAATGTTGTTTTCAATGTTCTTAATTCAAATTCTATAGGCATGACTGGTTTTTTCCCATACAAAATTTCATATGGAGAAAATCCAATTGTTGTTTTCCATGTGGTATTATAAGCCCATATTGCTTCATCTAACCTCTCTACCCATTTTGTTTTCCTTAATGAAACAATCTTTGTCTAGATATTCTCCAATTCTTGATTAGTGACTTCAACTTGTCCATTCGCCTAAGGATGATATGGCAAAGATTTCCTATGTGTCATCTGGTATCTCTACAAAAAGGCTTCCATCATCACTGATACAAATTGTGGTCCTTGGTTTGAAACAATTTCTCTTGGTGCACCAAATCTCTGAAGAATTTTCTTGTATAGAAAATTTGCGACTTTATCCTCTCTTGTTGTTGTCAATGCTTTCACCTCAGCCCATTTTGTTGCATAGTCTGTACAAACAAGTATATAATGTTTCCCTTTAGAAGGTGGATCAATAGGTACCACAAAATTGATTCCCCACTTTTCAAATGGTTCCAGAGCTATTTGAGGCCAAAATGACATCTCCATTGTTGGTGTGGGTCTTCCCATCCACTGACATTCATTATAGTGCTTAACAAATAATGAAACATCCTTTGTCATTGATGGCCAAAAGTAACCAGCTCCTAAGATCTTATGAACTGTTCTAACCACAAAATAGTTTCCTCCTTCTGGCTCATGATGGTAGGTGTGTACAACATCATAAACATCTAACTCAACAACACATCTTCAAAGAACATGTTCAGGGATCATTTTAAATAAAATTCCATTAATCCACTAAAATCTAGAACTTTCACGAATTAACCTTCTTTTTTGTTTATGATTGAAGTGATTTGGAAACTTCCCTATTACAAGGTAATTTGCAAGATGAAAAAACCATGGTGGATGAATTGATATTGCAAATAAATGTTCATCTAGAAATGTTTCATCCACCGATTCTTGATCATCTTGCAAAAAAAATCTGGAAAGGAAGTCAACAACAACATTATCCTTTCCAGGCTTATCAATGATAGTCACATCAAATTCTTGCAACAATAGTGACCATCTGATGATGTTTCCACCTACTACAACCTTGTTCATTAATTATCTAATTGCAGCATGGTCTATATGTATGCAAACTTTGTAACTTGTAATATAATGCCTAAATTTTTGAATTGCATATACTACAACTAAAAATTCTTTTTCTGTTGTTGTCTAATTTCTTTCAGCAAGATTTATATTTTTGCTAACATAATAGATTTCATACATGGCATCATTTTCATCTTTTTGTCCTAATATTGCTCCAATAGCCAAATTGGATGCATCAACATGTATGTGAAATGGATCTCCCCAAACAGGTCCTTTGATAATTGGAGAGGTTGTTAAAGATATTTTAATTATCTCAAAAGATTTTTGACAATCTTCAATCCATATAAACTCCTCTTCTTTCTTGAGAAATGTAAACAAAGGTCCAACAATTTTACTAAATCCTTCAATAAATATTTTGTAATATCTGACATGCCCAAGAAAGCTTCGAACACTAGTTTGGTTCCTAGGGATCTCAATGTTTTGAATAATTTCAACTTTCTTGGGATCAACTTTTATCCCCTCTTTTGAGATGTGATGTCCTAGAACAATACCTTTTGTCATCATAATTGAACTTTTTTTATGATTTAAGGATACCTTGTGATCTTTACATCACTGCAAAACTTTTTCTAAGTTTTTAAGTGCTTCCTCAATTTTTTTTTCATGAACTATAAAGTCATCCATATATACTTCAACACACGAAGTGGTAAAATCAGCAAAAATAGCAAGGATTTCTCTTTGAAAAGTGGTTGGCGCATTACACAGTCTAAATGGTAAGATTGTATAAGCGTATGTACCCAAAGGATAGGTAAAATTAGTTTTATCTTGATCTTCAGGAGCTACTTGGATCTGATTGTATCCAATAAATCCATCAAGAAAATAGAAATAATTGTTGCTTGCTAGGTTATCAAGTACTTGATCAATGAATGGCAATGGAAAATAATCCTTCTTTGTGGATTTATTCAATTCCTTATAATCCACACACACACACCATTTACCATTTTTCTCAAGAACAATAACCAATGGAGAAACCCACTGATTATCAGGTATTGGGTAAATGAACCCTACTTTGAGCAAATTTTCTATTTCTTGTTTAACAATATCATGAAGAACAAGATTGATTCGCCTTTGACCTTGTCTGATTGGTCTTACATTTTTAGTGTAAATGTGATGACTACAAATTGAAGGATGAATTCCTCTCATATCTGTGTACTCCCAAGCAAATGCTTCAGTATGTTTTCTTAAAGTTTCCTTCAATTATTTCTCTTGTGTTGGGGATAAAGATGAATTAATGTTGAGAGGTTTATCTCTAGCCACTATAATTTCTTTAGTATCAATTTTAGAATCAAGGGTGTTTTCAACATGTGTATTTAGAGGAAAAGAGTGTTGTTCATGTAATGTTGCTTAACATTTTTCTTTCTCAATTTGATTAATGTCTTCAAAAGTAAACTCTTGTTCTTCACATTCTTGAACATGTTCAACCAAAGTAACCATAGCTAACTCTACAATACCATCACCCTTTGATTTTATATCCTCATCAACCCAAATTTGAGTGTTAGGTTGGATTGATGGTTGTGCTAGAGGATAGAGTGACAAATCTTTCTATTTCTAACCATTTCAAATGATCATACTTCTAAATCTGCAATCTATTAAGGCTACAACAGTAGCCAACCATGGTCTACCTAAGATAATTGGATAACCAGAATCTTTCTTCTTGGATTTAAGAACCAAAAAGTCAACTGGATAATCCCATGTGTCAATGGTGACCATGATATCTTCTATAATACCTTCAAGTTTTGTGGTAGATTGGTTAGACAACTATAAAATAGTTGTTGTTGGCTGAATAGTTGTCATCCCTAACATTTCAACAATATTAGATGTGATAACATTTATGGCAGCTCCCAAATCAATTAGAACAATGGATATCTCCACTCCATTAATACCCAAGGTTATTATAGGACTACCAGGATCATTATATTTCTGAAGAAGCAATTTTCCTAATAATAGACCAATGATTTTTCCTCCCTAGATTTTTCATGCAAAGGGACTTAACCAAATGATTTATCTTTGGTATGTCTTTAATGGCTTGCAACAATGGTATTTCAATGTTAATCTTATTCAACTCACAAAGAAGTTGAGAATCAACTACATTCATGTAATTGGGTTGGGAGATTTCAGGAGTGACTTCTTCTTCCTTCAACGTCTCAGGGTAAGGTTCCTAATTGATGTTTTGTTCATCCCCAGAGTTTTTTTTTTCTAATGAATTCTTGTAATCTTTCCCACCTTCTTGAACTTTTTCTGTTAGTGCAGATTGAACAGTCTAATTTCTCAATTGAATATCATTGGCATCAATCACATTCAAATTAGGGGGATTTGCATCATTACAGGTATTTCTCATATTTGCAACTAGTTGGGTTGCAAACTGAGGCTGATTTACCTGGTCATTAGTAGGATTAGGGGCATTGATTACTAGAGGTGTTTGTACCCAGGGACGTTTTGCCCCTAATTTTTCCATGGTTGAAACTGTGTTTAATTTTGTTGCCATGATGGCTGATTTGACTGCCATTGCTGCTGATGATTAGCTTGCCACTATGACTGGTTCCACTAAGGATTCATCCATTCAGGTTGACCCCAATATGTAGGTGGTGGTTGTGGTTGATATGGAGGGATCCATTGATTTTGGTTTTTACAAGGGTTCTAATTCCAATTAGATGTAGAACCATATTGTCTTTGATTAGCATTATACCCTGTGTTTTGAGGTTTCTGGCCAACATAATTAAGCTCTTCCTTTACCACTAGTGGTTTCTTCAGATTGCTCTTAATTCCAGTCAAAATATTACATGAACTTGTTGAGTGTTGTTTCTCAAAAATTTCACAAATATCAACTTGATTCAATGGGCACTCTCTTAAAAGATGTTTCCCTCTACACTTGGAACAATAAATGGATAAAGGCTTAGTATTATTTTTATCTCCTTGTATGTTGAGATGAAGAAGTAAATCAGTTTTCATGTTTGCCAATTCCTCCATTACTTTAGACACATTAGTAGTATGAGCCTTGTTTCTTCGGGAGTTTCTAGTCCCTACTCTAGTCCTAGAGCAGTTTCTACATATTTCAACAATATCATCCAAGGAAAGCTTATTAATGTCTCCTTTCCCCATAAGATTCAAAGACTCTCTAGATTCATCATCAATTCCTCTTCAAATTTTTTTTTTTACTAATTTCACCATCCAACCCATTAGTACACCTATGGTGCACAAATTGAAATATATCAGCATAATCTTCTAAACTTTCATCCTCCATTTGTCTTATTCAAAAAAATTCCTCATTCCTATCCCTTACTCGACAGTAATCTTGGTACTTATCCAAGAACTCAGTTTCCATTTGCTGCCAAGTTGTAATTGTTCCTGCACCTAATCCCATGAACCATTGTAAAGAGACTCTTTCAAGGTAGAAGGAAATAACTTCAACTTCTGGTTATCATTTGTATAATAATAGGTTTGGCATAAAAATTTGAACTCAAAAAGGAATTGATTAGGGTCCTCTGAAGTTTTTCCCCTAAAGGTAGGTAAAACTAAGGGTGAAATATTCTTCATAGGAGGCTCACTAATCTGTCTTTCAAGATTTATAGGATAATAAAAGGTCCTATTTGCTACTGGAGGTATTGTTTGGTCACCCATTTCTTCTTCTTGAAATGGATCTCTATTCTCTTCTTGATTTTTGATATGATGTTCTTGATTATCTTCTTGGTTTTTGATTTGATATTGTTGAATATCTTGTTCCTGATCAAAATCAATATTTCTTCGAGATCAATGTTTCGTGGAAGAAACCTCCCTAGATGGTCTTTATTTTGTCTCATCCAAAATTTAAATCTATATTCCTTATCAACACTAAGGATTCACACTTAATAGCCAAATATTTTAGTCCCTGGAAATGACACCAAAAATGATGAGCAAGGTCGTTGATGTCACAACTTGTATCATTTAATCATTTAATTATTGAACCGGGTGTGTCTCAGAGCTATATGTGATAAGGATGGTTGTCATGGATTTTTTGGAGGGTTTTGCATTGTAAACAGTGACTTCTGGTTTCGGTTTGGCTCCTTTAGGAGCTTTCATGAGCTGAACTTCAACGACTAATTCTTAAGGATCAATTCTATCTTATTTCCTAATTTAAAGTTCTTTTGACTTATTTCTTACTCCATTTGACTTGATTGAGACTGATTCATGGAAAAGACTAACATTTAGCTTAATTTTTAATCTAGAATTCAAAATCCAAATTTAATTCTAATTTACTTCAAAAGAAATCTATCTTAAGATTTTTTGGAAAATAAATGCTATTTTAAAGAATAGAAATAGATTTCAAGGAAATAATGAATAATCTAGAAAACATAAATACTAATTTCCATGAATAGATTCCAAACAAGTTTCAATTTCATCTTTCCATAAGTTTCCATCATTGCTTCTATTAAACTCAACAGATAATTACTAAACTTAATTCCTACAAACAACATCTAAATCCTGATTAACTCAATAAACTTTATAATGAATCTAACAAACCATTCTAACCATGATGAACTTAACTTAAAAGTGATTAAACACAAATGATGAAAATGATTCAAATAGAATTAAAATTCTAGATTTAACATCCAATGAACAAAAATAAAATAAACTCAGATAAATACCACACAAGGTCAATTCCTTTGGTTGAGCGGGCCCTTCTCTTCCTCTGGTGAGACTTCTAACATAGTGATTCGAGTTAACTTCTCATTTTCATTCAAGTTGATCAAAATATGGATGTAGAATAAAGTAGTACAACAATTACAAATTCTAATAGAAAATTATCTAATTGTCTTCTAAAACCTAAAGATGGATATTTATAACTATATCCTTATTGAATTCAAAACATGGCGTCTAAACTAAATACTAAAACAAAACTAAAGTAGAACTGAAAATAGACAGAGGGAAAATCTTGGATCAACGCTGGGACAAGAAGTTCCTAAACCGACTAAAAGGAGCTAATTTGAAACTTTAGTGATTCATCATCCAGCTGGGTGAGCAATGGTATGATTTTCTTCATGTGGTTAAATAGGGAGTTTAACTTTATCTTTGAACTAAGTCATCAATCATCAATCTTTAAATACCTTGAATAAGATCCTTAAGAATAGGATACCAATTATGATAGTAAAAGATTAAAACTACATAATTAACTCATCATTGTCACCACAAAAGCCACACATTTAATATAAAGCATTACCTCTAATATATTTACCAAATTAGCCAACATAAAGTAAAATAAGTAAATATATCAACATATAGTCTACCACCAGTCATGTTAATTAATAATATAAACAAGTCTTCTAAACCATAAAATGACTAATTAAAAGTATCTTTGAGACACTCATCAGCTCCTTTCGAATCATCCTAGATTCAAACTTATTTAGAGTGAAACTAGGCATCCCATGGCTAGTTTCCATGAATGCAGTCACTTTGATGATTCATATACATGTATTTAAAGTTCTCTCATGAGGGATATGTGCATGTTTTGTACAACGCTGCATATAAACCTTTGGTGTTGTGTGGGGGCTACTCAGTAGAACACTTTTGGCCTACCCTAGTTGGTTCACTTCCTCCAAGGATGGACTTGCTTTATCACACTATGTAGAATATAAGAATGGGGGCATAGAACCATAGGTGACCAACCCTATCTCCTCTTATGTCATTTCATTTAAAGGCTCTATAATCATGCAATATCAGGCTACCTCCTACTCCTCTCAAAAGGGGAAGGGGAAGTCTACTCATGTTGAGGAGCCTTCCTCTTCTTCCACTATCTCATTTTATTTTTCCTCTTGCCTCATTGTGGTTCCTTTGGCCTCTACTCCCATGCCTCACATGGGGAGTCCAATGGTGCCCTCTTGGTGGAAGTTCAAGTGTCAAGTATTCAAACTTCTCATCTTACCCACGGTGTCGAGGCCCGTTGTTTATGGTAAGGGAAAGGGCTCTTGTGTTGTTTCCCTTGCATCTCGGCCTTTGCAGCCTCTTACTGCTCTTGCACATTGGATGATGAATAGGAAGAGGCCTACCATTGAGGCACCTAAGTCTACTTCTCAACTTGTTGCGATTTCTGCTCTTGTGCTTCCTACTCATACTCCCACCCAGGAGGCCACCCTCCCATTGGCAACGGTTGTGGAGGACATTCCTATGGTGGAACATGAGCCTCTTGCTCCTTCTTGAGCAATGAGTTATAGTTCCTAGAGCTAATTAAACCAGATTGCACGTAAACATAAGAGCTAGAGGAATGCTTTGGCTATTGAGCAAGTTGCCTCATAGAAGGCAAAAGAGGTGCTAAAAGCTCCTATTTTGGCATCTCCTATTGTGCCTCCCTCTTTTTTCCCTTTCACTTCAGTTCCTATTACCTCAAATTTTCTTTTGACTCCTCTCGCAAGTGTTGATGACCCTCACCACAAAAGGGTCTAGGTGTCCATCACTCCCTATAGAACCTCCTCTTCTGATGTCCATTCCAAAAGTCCCCCCATTCTCTTGGCCCATGGACATTCCAAACACCACAGTGGTTTCTACTATAGCCTTGTCCTCTTCCTCCATGCCTTCTGCTTCCTCTATGGGGATTCTACATCCTCCAATGAAGCATAAGTTGGAGGATGACCTCACTTCCAATGGAGGTCAAAATAAGGGATCACCTTCTTTGGGAGAGGGTTCTACTTTGGCTTGCACCATCCTTGTGATGGAGACAACCTCAACATCCCTCAAGTTTTCCACTATCTCTTTTGATGAGATTGATGGTGGATCTTAGGTGCATCCATCTCTCACTAAATTAACACATGGAACTCTAGTCAAGTGCATGTTTAAATCAATAGATAATGTCCTGGCTCTATCGGTGATCTTTACAAGATCAATGACTTTCACCTCACAAGAATTGAGTGAAGACCTTGAGGGTCCCTCTTCCTTAGCTCTTGTTGTAGGAGAGTTAGAGGGTGCTCCCCTTACTATCCTTCCCTTGCAAGCTCATCCACCCTCCCCTTATGATGATCTTGATTGGGAGAACAATGACCTCCTGGTTGATGAGGACTAGGGGAGTAGCTCTTCTTTATCTGTAGATTAGATTTGTGTGTGTGTTGTATTTCACCCCTACTTTTTTTTGCGTGTTCCTAGAGGACCCTTGTCACCCTCATAGGTTCTTGGATACAAGAGTGAAATTGTGTCATAAACTTCCTCTATATGTTACATCATTCTTCTATATGTTGTTCCTTTATTTTCGACAATTAGGGATGATGTAAACTGTTGGGGACATTTAGGCTTCCCTTCCATGTTGACCATTATTTTTATTTTTATTTTATTTTCACATGCTCTTCTTTAGATTTGGGAACTTCAAGGATTGAGATATTTCATTCAAATATATATCACAGGTTATTTATGAGAATTGTCTAACCTTGAACTCCTAAATCCCCCTATCTCTTGATTTCTTCATCTTAGCTTATCTTTTGGGGATGACGCAAAGCATTGAGACACCCTATGTCTCTTCCATGTTGACCCAAATGGTCCCTTTTCCTTTATTTTTTTCTTGTTTTTTTCCTTTTGGGGATGACATAAAGCACTAAGACGACCTATGTCTCTTCCATGTTGACCCAAATAGTCCCGTTTCCTTTATCTTTTTCTTGTGTTTTTCCTCTTGAGGATGATACAAGGTATTGAGACTGAAATGTCTCCTTCATGTTGACCCAAAATATTTTCCTTTTCATTCACCTTTTCATTTTATTTTTTCTTGTGTTTTCCTTTTGGGGATGATGCAAAGCATTGAGACTGCAATGTCTCTTCCATGTTGACCCAGAATGAACTTTATTTTTTTTATTTTATCTCTTTTTGTGTCATTCTTCCAATTCTATGTATTCAGGGAATGATGACAGTTCTGAGCTCTTTATTCAAAAAAATTACAGCAATGAACATACTGACCCCAAATCCATAGATCCCTTATGTGTTTGGTGTGTTCCTTTCTAGGGGGAAACTCCCTTTCTTTTGCTCTCTTTTTCGTTTACATGATGCAGTTGACCTAACTTGGAAACATATGACTTGGCATAGGGGCTTTCCAAGTTGGCTCTCATGTCTTTTTAAATTTTTTAATTTTTCCTTTGCTACTTTAAAGTAATTTCTCACATAATGGTGTGTAGCAATTCCTTTAAAGTGGGGGGTATACATTGGCATTATTCATTTACATTCTTGGTTCTTAGTGCAGCCTTGTTACTTTATACGATGCGATTGACAACTTTTTGGATGAAATTGGGTGTGATTTCCATCATAAGCATGATCTATCTTAGCATATTACATTCCTCTTGGTGGCTGGATGTGACGCACTACATCCCCTAAGTTGTGAATTTTCTATCCTTTGATTGGTACTCTCTTGGAGACATTAGACACAATGTTCCCTAAGTGACAGACCTTGCATGAACTTAACATTTTTTCATTTTACATTTTACATCTTTACCACCTTGCATAATGCAACTTGCATGCTTGTGGTACCTTCCTGTTTGTTCATGAGTTCTAAGCATACAAATATTTTCTTGTCTCATGAAGCACGAACTGACATTTTCCTTTGTGGTTCCTTGTTAAAGTTATCAGGAGGTATAACTTTGATATGGTTAAGTGGGAAGCCTATTCAGTAGCACAACTTTCTCCATAGCCACCTAGGTGTTTGTGAATGCATACCAACTAGTGTATGTTTCTCACCCGGAAAACTACCATGAGTTACGTCCCCCCAGAGGGATTATGCATTCTCTTTTTCTCACAAAAATCCTAGATCTAATCCACAACTAGTTGGACAAATGATCAAAGCTTGATCTGATTCTTCTTTTGCTTCTTCTATTTCACATGTGTGTTCCTTTGTTCTTATGTTTAGTTTACCATGTGATCTTCATCCTGGGGGCTTGATCATCCCTCTTGATTTTTGTTATTCCATCTTGCTAGCATAAGTGCATTTGGATCCCTCTTGATTTTTGTTATTCCATCTTGCTAGCATAAGTGCATTTGCAACTGTATCTTCTAGAAAGTGCGCCAACTTCGCAGGGCCATAACTTTTGATCCAGGACTCCGATTCGCGAACCGTTTGAACTGTTGGAAAAGTCTCAAAGTCAAGAACACGCTTGAAATCCGCTACGCCAATTTTAGCAAGTTTCGGGGCCGATCCAGAAGCTCTAAGTGCCTCAAATCTAACTTGGAAGATTTTTAGGTGCAAATATGGGAAACTAAAACTGCAATATCTTTCAACCCAAGAACCGAAAATACAAACCGTAAATTGGGAATTTCATTATGACGAAAAGGGTATCCAAAAAAGTAAAAACATCTAAAAACTGAGAAACTTGAAATTTAACTTTTTTGGGTGATGCAAGATTTCCCTTACACCACTGGATGCTCCTGCATCAACTAGCAAGTATTTTTGTAGCTTGAAGTCCAATATTTTAGCATAGAGAAAGAAAAGGAATAGAATAAAAACATCCATTTTAGTGTATGGAATACTATTTAAGTAGCTTTCAAAGAAAAATGGAGAATGGTGTAGAAGATCATAAGGATAGTGTAAGTATTGGAAAAATAATCTACCAAGGTTACCTTGAAAATGAATGGAATAGTGCTGCATGGGGCATGGACAATAAGAAATGAAGAACAAGACTATTTTAATCTAGAAAAGAAGAATATTTTTAGTGCATTGGGAAAATGTAATATTTTTTTTTGTATCAAAAGGTAAGAGTAGAATCTAACAATATAGATAGTTTTATGTGGTTCATATGAGAGTGTAGGAAAAAGGGCATAAGAAATAATCTCTTTTGACAATACGAATACCCCAAAATCTCATTGTTGCTATTCATACTAAAAAAATGGAGAGATAGAGAGACCTTCATGCCTAGAATCTCCTTTAAAAATTATAATATTTTAATTTCATATTCCATGAGATGGAGAGGAGCAGGAATAGGTGCGGTGTTGGAGTTTTGAACTTATTAGATGATGGAGAGTCTAAATATGAAGAGGATGGATGATGATGATCCTTCACCTACTGGTGCAATAGTCTGTGCTTTGGCTACCCCTTTTCCATCGCTTGGGTTGCTACTTGCTATCTTTTGTGAGGATTTTCCTCTTTTGGTGTAGAGAAATCTTTGGTGAGGAACTAGAGGGTGTTTTTTTGTGTCTGTATGTTGAATCTTTTCCTCTTTTCTTTCTTTGGCTTCTGCTTGTTGGTCTTGTTGTGGCGTTGCTGCTTTCTTGTGGCTTACAAGATCCCTTTATCTAGCTTTTCCTCTCAACTTGTATTGGGTATGTGAGTGGGGAGTCTCTTCTACACCCTGTTATTTCTCTAGAGGATGTCATATTGTTAGTCTTCTTTGTGAAGAATCCCTAAACTTGTATGCTTTTCCTCCTCGGTGCTACTTGGAGGATCTCTTTGGTGCACGACTGCAATGTTTTACCCTCTAGCTCTCTGGTTGACTGTAATGGGTGTTTCTCTTTGGAAGCTATTGCTCGTCTTCTTGGTTTGCTTTGGTAATTTTTGTGTCCCTAGGGCTTTTTCTTTGATTTTTTTCTTCTTTTTTGTGGTTTTGTCTCATATCTTAGGACAGGTTTATTCCTGGTTGGTGTTCTTTCTGGTCTCTTCTCCATTATTTTGTGGGTGCTCTTAAGACCCTTTGTAGACACTGAAAAATGTCCTAGATGATATCATACACTCGAATCAAGTTTACTAACATCATTTCCTCTTGAAACCCATCCTCCTTTTGCTTAATTAGTTGAATTAGCCTAGCTAATTAATTAATTGCATCATTTTCATCTATTAACCTAATTAATTCAAGTTGGGTTAATTCACCCCCTTTCATGCTAAAACTTTATCTAATTAAATTAAATAATTCAAAGTATTTAATTTAACTCCCTAAGTCATCTTATTTAATTTAATAACCCTAAGTTATTTAATTAAATATCATTTCATCTCTTCTCCATTCATTAAATCATTTAATTTAATGAATATCCCTTTAATTCTTCTAATCTCCTAATTGTGTGATTAAACCATTTTTAGTTAAAAATTAAACTAATCTTCCTCCAAAAGGGAAATATTCCCATGGAATATTCCTTATCTCCTTTTTTTCACAATTAAAACTTTCTTTTAATTCACAAAATACCTATTTCCTCACCCATGAGAATATTTCAAAAAATATTCTCTCCTCCAATCATCTCACTTGGCTTCTTGAACAAGCTAAACCTTTAACCTCTTGAGCAAGTCACTTGGTGACCTGTGTATGTAGATCAAAAGTGTGTTTGTTTGGAACAAATGTGAGCCTTTGACTAATTCTCATCTTGCACTCTCATCCGTCGATGAGAATCCATGATCCATGCCTCTTATTTCCTCCATCATGCACTATTGATTAGCTCTTTCAATCTCAACCCTCCATTTCTCATTTTCTCTCCTATAAATAAAACACTATTTGGAGACAAATGGATCCATCTTTTAATTGCAAACTTATGTTGTTGAACTCACTTGCATTCACACTCACTTTTTACTCACTATTAGCTTGTTTGAGTTCATTTTAGTTACATAATAGCTTCAAGCTTCCATTAATGGCTTCCATGCATCCATCTTAGCTTGTTTATAAATTAGGGTTTCCATCTTTTAGCTTAGAATTAGCTTAGATTAGCTTAGCAATGACATAGTTAGATCAATTTTAGCATAAAATCATGTTAATTTAGTTTGCATCATGTTTAATTTAGCATAAATTGGGTTTTCATTCATTTATCACAATGGTTTCATCAATTCTCTTCCATAGAATCGATTGAAACAAGCTCACAAATCACGAGATTGGGAAAGGGTCGTTATTCCACATCAATATGACACCAATTCCAAAACATGATAAGTTTCAAATGGGTTAGAGTAGGAATTTTACTATTTCATAGTTTGTAACTTTCAATTTCAATAAATGCTTAGTTTAACTTTCAATTTGAATGATCTTGTTTGTGATTGAGGTTTAGTGACTAATACTTCAATTCATCATGGATCAAGCATAATCGACCCACACTAACGATCCTCAATCCACATTCTAGCATTAGGAGGGAAAACCGTCAATTTAATCAATTTTTAGCTCAAACTCTGTTTGTTTGCTTTTTTTGTAGATACAATGATGCCCAAATCAAATGCAGTGATGCACTTTGAAGAGCGTAGCCATATAACTTGACACTATTTTAGTTTGAAACAATGACGTTGATTAAATGCATTGGCATTGATTTAAATTTTGTGACGCTAATTTAATATAGAGGTATCAGAGAATTCAAACAATGACACCCCTAAATTCATTAGAGTGATGCCCAAAAAAATCCTGACACTTTCATGCTCTCTATTTTTGTTGTAGAGTGTCACCCAAATTCACCAAAGCGAAGCCTATATTTCAAATCCCAATGTTATCGTGTTCAACGATGCTCAACCAAGTTAAGAAGTTTTATGATCATTTTTTTTACATGTTCTTTAATTTTCTTGGTTTGTTAGATCACTAATGCCCTTCTAACATTATTTTGGTTGTTAGACTAATAGGGTTTTGTAGGTTGGATGACATGGAGCTAAAGTGAAGAAAGCCTTCTTATCTTGAAATTCTATAATTGTAACAAGAATTTGACACTTTTGGGGCAATTATAACCCAACTTTTATGCTTTCTACTTTCTTCTCTAGGACCTCATTAAATTTCAATTGGATTTAAAACGAACGATCAAATAAGACTAAAATTTAACCCTCATCTCATCATTGTCTTTTGGGTTTAAAATTAAACAAAGCAACTTCATATTTCATTTAGTGCATAAAATGAAGTCATCTTAGCTTAGGGGTTAAAATTTACAACTGTTTGCTATGTTTTATGATTTACACTTTTGTTATTGAATGCGTATGCAATTCTCTCACACCATTTGGTGATCTTGAGAAACATAAATATTCCTTAACACTTTGTATAATCACCTACATCTTTCAATTTGGATTAAAATTGAACCCCCTTTGCGAGAGAAAAAGGCATATCATGTGTTCTCTCTTTTCTCATATGAATGAAGATGATCAGACTACGGATGTAATTCCTTGCTATTTTGTATCCTTAGAGGGCCTTCCTCCTTGCATTGAAAGGAGAGAATGATCCAAGCGATAACAAGCTAAAGCCAAGCTCTTCCAAACCACTATATAAATGTGTGGTTGCAATGAAAATTGTGATCAATGGGATGCGGTACATGATAGATCTCCCCCAATATCTTTATGATGTGTAAAGCCCTTGTTCTAAGGGTTGGAAAACCTTTTGACAAAGGTTATCATTATACCCCTTAAACTAGAAGCCCTTACTACGAACCCTTGTTTAGATTCCAAAATCCTTAATACTTGTTGGTGCAAGAACGATCATTTTGAAGCTGCCCCACATGTGTACTATTCAATTGTAGAAACAAAAAAATCCTTTTGATCTCTAAATTTTAAGGATGTTGAGATTTGGTGGTCCCGAGCAGTGTGTCGTGGAAGGGAGCCAGTGTCGCCAAATCTCTAACTGTTCGCATTGCTTAGTGTTTGGAGAAATCTGAGTGGGGATTCAACAAGTATAGCCATTTTGAACCTAGGGTTGTAAATGATTGAGTCAGTTTAATACTTTTTTTGGTTCCAAAATGTTACAAAAACAAACATTCACTATCTTCCTCAAATTTTCAAATACTTTGTTCTAAATATGGATACCTCTTGAAAAAGCCTTGATATTACTACTTGTCCTAAGGATTCTATCCTCAGATATTTCTAAATATATTGACTTATATCAAAATCCATGTTTTCCAAAGATAACATAGGCAATTATGGCTTCAACCTCATGATTCTCACAAAATGGACATTGTGAAAGTTATGATATTTTAGACATAAACATTTAGTTTGAAAACTTAATCAAGACAAGTGATTGTGGTAAAATAAACTCATTAAGCAAGATAAATTGACAAATGAACCCCACATGACTATTTGGAGACTAATTTCTCCCGTTGAACAACCTGATCTGCTAGGTGCTATAATTCAACCAAATTTTGAACTCATTAATAAAGAACAAACTGATCTCATTAGTATTTTGAGAAGCTTCACTTTTGAAACAAAATAAACAAATACCCAGTGGAGAAACGTAGCAACCATTTTAGATGAAGAAGAGGAACAAGGTGATATTGAGGTTGGAAGGCCCACATTACCACCACCCGTGTGGCAATAAATATCTTCCTTTCTTCCATAAAATTAAACTATTTCTAAATGATCTCACGCAAAGTCAGGATCCCTAAAGTAAGGTCTACATGTCGTCATTTTAGACATAGAAATCTTAGTCCAAAATCTCTCCAAAAACACCTTTGGGAACTTCATGAAACCATAACTAGGTTGGTATACAACTTTCACAAACATTCTTCAAGACACAATCCAAACTTGTGTTCCTTCTATTATTGTTAGAATCCCGATCTTTTACAACATTCCCAATTTCTCACATAATCATGATCTTGAACTCCCCTAAATGATCTATCACAAAATAAAAATATGTAGGGGAAGATCTACATCTCGCCATTACAGAAGTAGGTATCATAATTCCAAGTTTAGTAGGAAGTGGGCCTTAATGCTTTATTGTAATCAAAACCTCTTGTTGAGAAAGCATTATGCACAAGCTAGGAGGAACTGAACAAGTTTACACATCCCCATCTATCCTCTCATCTAAGTCAACATTAGTCTTTAGGATTTGAAAACTTTAGAGGTATAGCATCATTCTCACTACCTTGGTCTTTTCAAACAAAGGTTCACTTTAATTCAACATTGGTTCAAACATATCATTCACCCCTTCATCAAAATTTCAACCTCCACTTCACCTATCTTTACAAAAAAATCCAAATACACCAACACTTTGTCACTCAAACATCTATCAAACCAACCCCCCAAATTGGCTATTTTGTATGTGAAATGTATCATTTTCCATGCATTTAGTGGAGTTAGTTATCATCTTTGAACTAGTTTATCTTGAAGGTCATGAGTCTACCCTAAAGATTTATGAGTTTATCAACATCCTTTATCCCAACATAAAAACATCAAACTCAAGTAAAAAATGTTGTCCTAAAACGATTGCAAAGATCAGTTCCCATATCACTCACCTTTTCATCCCCCATTATCATCATTGCTCAAAAAATACTTAGAGCATACTTTTTACCTAGATTTGTGTCAACAAGAGAGTTCAAACATCACAAATCACAACACAACTCTCCCAAAGGTGACACAAAATTTATGGTAAAGACGAGATCACAACACAAGAAAATCATGGAGAAAAAAAAAGTTACATTTACCTCAAGTGATCCAAATCCTTTAGAATTTGATCCAAGAAGTCAAGTTACACCATTGCAACAACCTTCATCTCCATCAGGACCATATGAGATAGAGGATATCACAAACAATCCATTTGAACTCACTAGGGAAGAACTCATGGGACATTAAGCCTTTGAAAATGTAGCTCCTATTTCCCCATAATTTGTTGCATAGAATTTTACACGGGGCTCTACAACTCCATCATTAGGGCTACATCAAACTTAAATTCCCAATATTGCAACAAGCCTTGCTCAATACTTTGGTCATGCTCTTTCATTTGAAAGTAGCACACTTATGGGTACACCAATCCCCCATCTCACACAACCGCTTGGACACCTACCTTCAGTGTTCCTCCCATTCCCAAAGATCATAAACAACCATACAAACCTCTCGACCTTCATTACCCCACCAGGAATTCCACATATCAGGAACATCCCTCTTCATCCATACCCATGAGTACCACAAGTATTCCTACCATCACGCAAAGTAGTGTGAATCAAGTATCTCAAAATAGCACGCAAGGGTATATCAATACCATACCACAAATTCAACCCTTAAAGCAAATAGGAACATCCTTATCCAATCCTCCAATTGGTTCATTCATACCATTGGTTTCACAAAACACACCTATCCAATTCATTATCAACCCATCTCAAAGCAATCCCTTGGTAACAAATCTTGTCAACACAAATAATACATTATCTACATCCCTAACACAAGGGAATCCTCTAGACATGGGACAAGGAAATTGTTTTAATCAATGGACTCAAGGTCCTAGTGTGTCATTTCCATCATATAATCTAATGGCACCATCCTCATCTTTTCCCACAGTCCCCTCTACTATGCCAAATCAAATAGGATCTCAAACATACATTCCTCCACCCCAATCTACTATCTTACAAGGAATGTTGAACCAAGGAAATCCCCAACATCTCATCACTAATCCATTACCCACTCAAAACATCAATATACATAATCCTTCATTGATGCCCCAACAACCACCTGATCACTCATTGCAAGAACATGCCTTAGCCTTACAACAAGCATAAGCCTATGAACAAGTAGCAGCACAATAATTAGCCTTAGCACAACAAAAACATCAAGTAGCCCTAGTAGCACAACAAGCAACCTTAGCACAACAAAAACATCAACAACATCAAGCAGCTCTAATAGCACAACAAGTAGCCTTAGTACAATAACAACACCAACAACATCAAGCAGCCTTAGAGGCACAAAAAGAAGCCTTAGTAGCACAACAAGCAGCCTTAGTACATCATCATCATCATCAACAACAACAACAACATCAAGCCCATCAAGCAGCTTTAGCAGCACAACAACAACAACAGGTCCAATAGCAATCCCTAGTGGCACAACAACAACAAGAAGCTCAATAGCAAGCCTTACTAGCTCAACAGTATTCCCAACAACAACAAAAAATTTCCTATTATAATCTTCAACTGAACATCGCCAATCCAAAAACATTACGAACATATACATTAATACCCCAATCGCCTTCACTGAATCTCACACCACCATACACCCCATACAATTCATCCATCATCCCACCATATGTTCCTCCACCCAACCCACAAGATGATCTAGCAACACAATTTAAAGTGCTCTCACAAGAAATGAAGGACCTTCGCATGGGAAAGGAAAAGAGGCCCCATACACAAAATATATGTCCATATCCATTTGACTGAAACATAGAAATGGTACCATTCCCTCCTGGTTTTGAAATCCCAAAATTTGATAAATATAAAGGGAGAGGAAGTCCTATAGGCCATATCAAAGAATTTAACGTCATTTTCATGGAGGTGGCCTATAAAAATTCATATTTGATGTGCCTCTTCCCTTAAAGTTTAATAGGTCCTGCTATGGATTGGTTTTCTCATTTGCCTCCCAATATCAAAACTTTTCAAGAAATTATTGAAAAATTCATTGATCACTTCTCCTTCAATCTTGACATGGATGTCAATCTAGAGGAATTATACACTCTTAAGAAAAACAAAGGAGAAACTTTCTCCAATTTCTTACAACGATGGAGACAAAGAGCTAGTAAGAGAAAATGGCCTCTTCCCAATGAACAACAAGTGGGAATCATCATCACCAATCTAGATTTAGATCTATCCTTCCACTTAAAAATGCAGTGCATCAAATCATATAAAGATCTTGTCCCTAGATCCCTTAACATTGAGAGAGCTCTAATCTCACAGGGAAATACTCAAGCTTACAAAGACAACCACCCATCAACTAGTTCAAATGACAAGCCTCATATTTGGGCTAAGAACAAGAATGTGACAAATGACAGTGTGGTAGATGCTAAGTTGATTCTAAGTGCTTCGAGGCCAAATAATAATCGATTTGCTAACATCCAACCAACTGTGCAACAAATGAAACCTTCTCATAACAATCAGATTAATAACACTGAAATGCAAAGGTGAACCCCTAACAAGAATCACTACCCTAAATGCAAGTACACAAAACTATCTAAACACATCAAAACTATCATGAAAATTTTGGTAGAGTCAAATTTGATCACACTTCCTAACTTTGAAAAGACCAAGAACCACAAGAGAAACCATCTTGGTACAACGAGAAGGACCTTTGTGATTTTCATAAGATCAAAGGAAACAAAACAACAAACTACATGAGGCTCAAAAACATTATCCAAGACCTCCTAGAAAACAATACCATATCTGTTGAGGTACCATATGAGAACCAGGATCTTATGATATACAAGAACCCTATGCCAGATCATAACAAAGAAAATAACATTGGGAAAGCTAAGGATTACATGAATGTGCAACATACCTATTCCAATGTAGTTGCTTCCTATGATAGTTTCATCATTGTCATCACCATCAAAGGTCACCACACAACGTGGTAAAGTCACCATCCAAGGAGTCCCACCCCAATCTAGGGCACAATCTACTCTGCCAACATCAAGTACCAAAAAGTACAATCTCTTAGAACAACACAAAAAGACCCCTAGATATATATCAATCCTAGAACTGTTGAGGCTATCACCTACACATAGGGAAGTATTGGAAAAGGATTTATCAGAGTCATCCATTCTCGAGAATATTGATACCGATCAATTTTTAGCTATGATAGGCCCTATCGCTAATCATCTTCTCACCTTCTCTGAGCAAGACCTGCCATCACAACCATCTCATAACCGGATTTACACCTTGAGGTTGTCATTCATAAGAACAAGGTCAAAAGAATCTTAGTAGAGGAGGTGTTGGATTGAATATTTTCTCCCTCTAGCTAATAAAAAATCTAGGTTATTCAGAGGATACTATTAAGAGGACAATGAGTACCACCATTAGGGCATACGATGACCAAGAATAGGTATCACAAGGAATCATTGTACTTCCCATCCAAGTAGGCCCTCTCATTGTAGAAACTACATGCCAAGTGCTTGATCTTGATCTTCCCTATAAAATCCTGCTTGGTCGACCATGGATCCATGCTTTAAAAGCTATAGCCTCGACTTATCATCAATGTGTGAAGTTTCCTTTCAAGGGCAGAGAAATCACCATCCATGGAGACCTTGAGCTTTTTTACTATTGTAAAATTCTTGAAGCCAAGTTCTATAAAATCCCCCAAATACCCAAGAATGATGAGGGACCTACACCTTCCACCTCATTTCTTGACCCATCATCCCTTGCATCCACCTCACAAGCAAAAAAATCTATTGTGCAAAGTATACCCAACGTCAAAGTAGTGATCCAAGATGATGGTTGTGGCAACCAAAAGCTATTGAAAGACACCTTTGTCTTAGAAGAGTTACCTATTTCTCCTTAGTCTCATGGGAAACCCACATCTAGCACCAAAGAACCCAAAAAAATCAAGATGAGAGCTACTACCTTCACCAAGTGAGGGGATTTGAACTAGGAAGATATCAATGAAGAAGATATGATCTCTAAACTCCTCTATCAAGATGAACCACCTATCCCTATTCTTCCCATGGAAGATGATAACAAAGGCTTGTAGCTCATGTAGAATTGGGGATATAACAAGAATGAGAGATAGGATAGAATGAAAATAGTTTACTAGTACCCATCGTTCTTGAGAAACGACTAAAGAATCTTGGTCTAGGTTGTACCACTAGCAAGGTTACCCTTATTGGAAAAGGTACTTCTACTAAATGAGTTGAGGCTTCCTCTTGGTTAATTGCATCTCATGATATAAATTTAGATGACTTCCCCCTGGATGTTGCTAACCAATTTGAAAATAACTCCCTTTTCATGATATATATTGCATCCTTTGCTCCAAGAAATTAGCCCACTGAAATATGCCTAGTCTACCCACAACTCATGGACATGGACCAAAAAGGACCACCAATTTTGGACTTATTCAAAAACAATGAAGCAGTCTCAGAATTCATGGGACTCCATGACAACTTACCATGGGCAGATCACAAAGCTAGTTTTGACAAAGAGCTAGATACAAAGGCATACTATGGGGAGACAATTGAATCCTTCAGTCACAAAACTAATGAAATGCAACTATCATGCAAATATTTAAGTGAAAACCACAATGTGGCACTTTTTTATCCTAAAAAATTAAAAACAAAGGATGCATCTAATGGTGGAAAAATCTCTGAGGCACCCAAGGATGAGGGATTCAATCTCCCCCTTAGTGCAATGCATCCAGGGAAGTCAGTTGTTGATGCCTAAAAATACTAGACAAATAGCCTTATGGGAAACTCAGTTAATTGGGGGACCAATTGCGCTAAACTTAGTAACCTCCAGGTTTTAAAGAAGTCGAATCTTCCATGTATTAGGGGGTTGAAAAGGGAAAAGGAAGCAGATATGTTAAAATAAAATATAATCTAAGGTGATGCACCAAGATTTAAGTATATAGGCACAAGAAATCTTCCTTTTAGATGAGATTTGAGGGCCCATTCAACAATCTGTATGTCCAAAAATAACAGAAAACATACATGAAAAACCTAAGAAGTCCATCAAATAACATAACATAACTTCCATATACATTCACTGAACAATAAGAGTTCAAGACATGATTTGAATCAATAAATTTATATTGAAATTATAGAAGTCTTGCAGATAAACTACACAGTATAATGTCTTATCAATTAACTAAGAAACAAAGAGGCCAAAAAAATTGGCACAGTCTATCAGTCTTAATACAATAATTAAAAACAATACAAAGGCCTATAGTCTTTCAACACTTTTTCTATGTATTTTTGAATGAACCCCTTTTCAAAGAGTCCAAGTAGTATATATAGATCTTTCCACCACCTGAAAGCCAATAACCAAAAAAATTCCCCAGGAATGGGCCATGCCACCCGTCACAATGATTCTCCAAAAACAACACAACAAAAAATATTTTGAAATGTGGCATTCAGTTGCCTTGAATAAAGTGCGCCCCTCGCAATGATGGATGTGGTCTTGGAGGGGAAGTAGTGGAATTATCATGAAGACATGTGTCTAAAAATCTGACGAATTAGTTAGGACATGTGGCATAGAGGCGAGATCTCCCATTCTTTCTTCCTTCCTTTGAGACCAAAGTCCCCATGAAGATGACACGTGGAGAAGATGCAGGGCCTCTAATTCATTCTTCCCTCCATTACAACTATGATCCCTGTGGAGGTGACACATGGCATAGAGTGTGCTCAAAGCATTGAATGTGGGGTCTACCAAAAAGTTGCCCGCAAAATGATGCAACGTGGCACACAAGTGAAGCTCAGAGAAGAAGCTAGGGAAAAGAGTTCCCAAATGCACACATTGCCTACGCGTGGCATAAGTGGATGAAGGTGCTATTAAAAGAGAGCCTGAAATATGCAACATGTAAAGTGTGGGCCGAGGCTAATGCAAAACCAATAATATCAACCCGAAGGGAGCTTCAAGGATTTTAAATCCACAACTTTTGGAAACTAAAAGGGGAATTTGGGAACCTAAAAAATTGGTTTGAAGACCAGAGCCTTATCCATTGGGAAATAATTAGAGCTTTGAAAGGGCAGTCTGCAGAGGCAGCTAGTCGGCCTTAGATGGCATCGATAAAGTGCATACATTCTCTTGCACCTCATGCATATTGATAACTTCTTTGAAAGGTAGCTCCATGGAGATCCTGGTCCCAAAATAAAGTTGGAAAAAAAGCTATGCTACTGCATGAATGGAAACTTCAATGTCTATGGTCATGGGAGGCTGATTGAATAATTGGAAAGCAGATAGATCCTACTGCTTCTCCTCGATCCTTTTCGCAATGTGCTTTACTGCGGCCACTAAATTGTTAGAGAGAAAAGGAAAAGGGAAACCCATTTGAGTCAAATGGGAGAATTGCATCTGCATATTACTCATAGTCAAACTTAGTGAGACCAAACAACTATTAGCTTGGAGGATTGCTACATTATAAGGAATGAATTCCTTCATCTTTTTGTCAGCTAACCTTTGGTCATCTATCCCTGCCCTTACCAAGTCTGTATTTGTCACCGTGTACAATTTATCCAACAATTTCTTAGCCTTAGGCACCTTCTTAGCTATAAATTTTGGAACCTGTTCAATGGTACCACACACTTCCGTGTTTAAATTTTTCATGTCCACCATGAATTGGAGCGTTGATTGCAAAGAAAAAATAGAAAGACTTGACTTTCTCCCAGTAGCAGACATAGAATTGCTGAGCTACCAAAAGGAGATCTATTTGAGGAATAGAGGGCTGGGAAGGAAATTTCAAAAGATTTATCTCAAGCTCCTTCGACCTAACTTCTTTCATTAGCTCGTCAACCTTCCTTTCTTATGCATTGAGTCATTCCTGCAAAGTTGTTAACTCTATATCTTTGCTTCTTAATAGCTCCTCCACTTGACCTCAGGTTTCACATTCTTTTTCTAGGGATACCCTCATTTCTCTGATCTCCTTTTCAAATTGAACCTGTTGGTTCTGAAGCTCCTGATTCTTTTGTTTCATTTATTGTTCCAATCGAACTTGCTGATTTTGGAGCTCTTTGTTCTTCTCTTGGGCTTCCTTCTTCACCTAAGCTAGCCAGTCCTTAAGTCTTCTACTTTCCTGCTGAAGATTAGCAACCAGGTTGGGATCTTGGGACTAGAACTTTGCAAGTTCCTCCTGTAGTTTGGCCTTTTCTGCCTATGCTTGTTGAGACAAGTGTGCAATTTCAGCATCCTTAACCTTTTCCTTCTTTTACAAGATCTCCATCATTTCTTTAACATTCTTGAGCTCCTCCTCCCTCTTCTTCAGTTGATGACTATGCTTCAAAAATTTAGTCGTCACAACTCATTGAGTTTCCTCCATCAGCTCAATTTTTTCTTGTGGTTGGGTCGAGTTTAGATCAATCCCCATGGCATGGATTCTATAATCCTTGGGTTTCATCTACCCTTGAGGTTTGATGATGTTGGGCGACATAGTTGCAAACATTATCGATCCTTGAACTTCATTAAAGAGGGTCTGCATACATGGCTTAGCAGGCTTCGCAACATCCTTTTCCTTTCTTTCTTGGACTCTTCTAGCCTATGCTACCTTATTCATAGTATTTTGCACAATTTTTTTTGTTGGTGATCTAATTTTCTCACTGACAAATGGTGCACCAGAAGGAAGAGAAAAAGGGAATGAAATCATTGTAGACTTGAATGATGTTTTCTTTGGCAGGGTTACCGTCAATGGGGAGAAAGGGGGAATGCCAGGCCAAGTTCTGGTTGGGGAAGCAATGGAAGGACTTATAAAGGGTGGTGGCAGTAGCAGAGATGCAAAGGTTACCATCTTTTGGTAAATTTGAGTCAGATCCGACACGGCAGAAGCAAGGGGGTTTGCAATAGCGGGTTCAGATTGGGCCCTGACAAAGGAAGGAACAAACTGCGGGGGAGTAAAAGTTTCCTGTCCAGTTAGAGAGAAGGGAGATTGGGAGAAACCTCCTATGGGAGCAGAAGTAGAAAGTGATAGACTAACATTCGATGTAATTGGAGACACAGAAACATTAGGGTTAACCAAAGATTGAGAAGTGAGAAGAGAGGGAGAGAAAGATACTTGAGTTGCTATGGGCTCTGATCCTTGGCTTGTTGCAAGTACTTGTGAGCTTTCTCTAGGAGTGGCATCGATGTTTGGCCTCTTCTCAGGTGGAGAATTTTCCACCTCTATGACCTCCTCAGATTGTTGGGTTGCCCTAGGTCTCTTTGTAGCCCATGTTTGTGATAGCGTGACTGCCGCATGGGATGTAGTTACTTGCAAGCTCAATGGAGTTTCACTGGGCTATTCCACTACTTCTCCAACTTTTTGTATCAAGGCCTTCCATACCTCTTTTCTTTTCATTATTGTAGTCACTTCCTCTCTATCTACCTCTTCATATAATCTAAAAACTATAGCGAGTGTGCTTACTCAACTAAGTTCTTCACTTAATCAGATTTGAAAATAGTTACTTAACTTACTTGAGTCCAAATCTATGCCAAGATCTTTAATTAATGGTTTGAATTGAATATGTAAAATCAATCCATCAATCTACTGAGCTCACTAATTAGTGCTTTTTCACTTAACCAAGTTAACTAAGTTCAAAATGTGGAAATAAAGAGTGATGATCAACATCAAAATTAAACCATGAGATCAGAGACATGATTGATTATGGAGTTCACCTCTCTGGGCTACGTCTCCGGATTTTCTTAGTAAGCATGATCAATTTGTCATTAATGTTGAACTTGCAAAACTACTTACAACACCTGGTCTTCTGACTACATGTACAAAGTTGTCACCCACAGGAAGTTTCAAAGCCCTACAAGCACTCCCTGAATCCACACTAAACAAGTGCTTCCAGCAACAATGATAAATTCAGTCCTAGTTCATAAAGCATTCACTAAACACAAACTAGATACATAGGTACTTTGCCTCATTTACAAAACAGAATTTATCATTCTAGAATAAAATCAAGTATCGAAAACACCTTGGTTATACCTAACACTAGATACAAAATTTCCCCACAACCTCGCAAGAGAAAATACTTCAACTAGATCTCACAATACTCCTTCAAGTACAAATACCATAGTCTTCTGATGTATCCTCACAGAGCTTCAAAATCACATTTCTTCCCTCAGGTTGTCCTGCAACATTCTCCTCACTTGGATTCTCCAAAAGCATACTTTGAGTTGAATACTTGGTTCTTGGATGAACTCATTCAATGGATGAATTTGATGCTCGATCTTAATGATATTAATTCGATCTTCACTTGGATTCTTGAGAATTTAATGCTTTAATCCTTCTCTACCATCACCCTTTTATACATAAAAATATGCCTTAATTAAGGCCTAACCATCATAACAATAGTATAACCCCCCTTTAACCTCCTATTCATTCATGTACAACCCCTTTTGTCCCTTAATGTTCTTGGGTTTGGGTTGGTTAGGGGTAATTTTTTCAATATAGGCCTATTAGTTATATTTGGCCTTTAAAAAGTGTTTATAAACAATCGCCACCAAATATATAGTAAACATGTTGCATGGTGCAATGATAGCTATGCCTTTTATTAGGCAGGTGGTTGAGGTTCCAACCTCGCCAATTGCCTTTTTTTATCCGCTTTATAAACCAGAAGTCATCAACTATAACCATTTCCTATATTGAGCAAAGGCAAGTCTGCAAACATAAATGGTGAAGGTGGACAGTTATTGACGTGGGGGTTAGGGGTTCGACCCCCAACAATAATTTTTGATTGATTCAACCGAATTGCGTGAGTCGGGGAGGAGGAAAAGGTGCCACATGAAACCCAACTAATGTGCCATGTGGCATAATTTGATTCACCTATCAACAACAACTAGATGCCACATCATGTCCATAAGGTACAGATATGTTGACATCGAGATGACATCATCACCTATACAACTTGGTCAACTACAAAGTTTGATTGGCCATATCTTATGTGTATGTGTTTCATTTTTGACAAAACAAGCGACATCAGGATTGTGATGTCAAGCTCTTCATTTTGATGTTGATTTCAATGAATTTTGAGACAATCAATTTTTCACCTAAAAGTACCTACCTAGTTGCAAGGTTTGACCCAACTTTGACTGGACATAACTCAAACATATGAACTCCTTTTTCACCTATTCATGTTGCATTGAGTCTAGTTTTCTGAGCACTACAACATGGTGTTGATTTCAAGGGCATCTGGAATAGTTCAAATTTTAGGTTCTCGAGATCCACCTAGATCAAACATCCCAACTGAAGAAATTTTGGTCTCCAAAAGTGCACTGTTCCTTTGAAACATTTCCCTCTCTACATTATGTAGATCATCAGGGCCTCAACAGTACCAAGGAAGATTTTGGCATACACTGATGCTCCTCCTTCCTCACCAACTGCTCAAACAATGGAAAACAATGCCTCAGCTTGATACATTCCTTCACCTTTATACTTCAGAATGGCTGATTCAAGGCTTCACCATTTAGCTTTGTCCATGCTTGTCATAGAAACAAGGCCATTGAAAAGCACTGCCCCTTGTAGGCATTTTCAATCATCATCTAACTGAGTTTGGACTAAGCTTCAAGCATGATTTGGACTGAGTCCTGATGTGTAGATGGTCTATCCATCTTGTACAAAATGGTATCCTTCTTCAATAGAAGCTTAGTGACACATTCTTGCCTCAAGAATTAGTGTCAACCAGTTCAGTACCATAAGAAATCTATAAGCAACAAGTCTCTAACTTGCATAAATAAATCTTGAAGTATTCTCCTTCAGATTACAAGAGATATGGCTTCAAAATCCTTACAAAATCTCAACCTTACAAGAATACAACTTCATACAAATACTTGCAAACAATTCCATTACAACTCAAAAACCATATTGATTTTACATCAACTAACATATTACCACAATCTAAAAGGTAACATAAAACAAAGTTGACACAACTATATAGTCGACATGTTTTCCCATCTCCTAAGGAGCTGAACAAAGTAACTTTCCTCTTCCAACTGCTCCTATTTCTACTGAGGTTCTTAACAGACTACCTCAGGGATGGTAATCACAGGTTCTTCCTTTACCTCTGCAACTGCCTGTTGACTAGGTTCTTTCGGTGAATGTCGAAGCTTTGGGTGCAACTTCTAGCATTTCTCAACCCAATGCCCATTGATTCTGTAGCGAGTATAATAATTTTGGGCTTTGTCTTGCATTATATTTTCCTTCTTCAGAGAGGAACATTGAAGGTGTGTTGCATGCCTCGTTGTCTCCTTAGCTTGCATGACTAACTTTCTATAAAGCCTCTGCTTCTTGTTACACCTTGCTACACATTGGTTAGGTGCATGAAAAAATGTGCATGGTCGCATATTCCATAAGGCTGGTACCAAAGAATTACTACTTTGAAAATCAACAATAGATTTAAAGTATTCATCACCTTTGGATTTCCCTTGACTAGCTTGAGCACTGCTCTGCTTAGGAGAACTGGCATTTCCTTTATCAGGTTTTATGCCCAACTGTTGAAGGTGATTTTCCTTAGACTTTCCTCCATCAGGTGTATTCTTTCCTAGACATGATTTGTAGTCACTATAGTTACCATAGTGTGGTTTACCTTCAGCTTTACCTCTCACAAATGCGGTTTTGGAACATTCTCCAATTTCTTCACTATTATAACCCAGTCCTATATAACGAGATTGTTCTACCACCTTTATGGGACTAGCTATTCCTTGGCCATGAATTACAAGGCCTTTCCCACTGTATCCCATCTTCGTCAGTAGCTTCATACCAATACCTTTGGTATGTTTTTCAAATGTTGCAAAAGCATGATCATGGTTAAAGGAAGGAATTGAAATTACTTCATTTATTACCTTCTCTATCACTTGATCAACTTCCTGAATGTTTTCCAATGGCTCCTTTAGAACTGTTGCAGATGAAGCCTCCAAACTATTAGGCTATGTGAGGGGTGCATACGAGGAATCCTCTAAGTGTGGAAAAAAGGTACAAATGTCAGGATTTTCAATCTTGGGAGGAATTTTATAGCAGAACTTTCTCCCATCTACTCCTTTACAACACTCTACAACATCAGGTGTAATTTCCTCTTTTCATTTTCCAAATCTTCAAGGTAACTTCTCAACTAAACATTTTCCAACTGGAGACACTGGTTGGCTTCCTCAAGTTTTTGAAGCGTCTTGAACTTATCCTAGTGGAGTGCTTCGATCATCCTCTTCATGGAAAAGAAGCCATCCATCATGGATGTAGACATTGTCACCTTGGAAGATTCCCCTTGTTTAGATTCCATCTTCCTCTTGGATGTACACCTGTTAAACTTGCAAACTTACAAACTGTCAAACTGATCAAAATGGCTAACTTGCAAAAATTGGTCATTTAACTAATCTTGAGCTCAAAAACTGCTCTGATACCACTTGATCTAAAAACTCTAGTGAGTGTGCTTACTCAACTAAGTTCTTCACTTAATCAGATTTGAAAATAGTTACTTAACTTCAGTCCAAATCTATGCCAAGATCTTTAATCAATGGTTTGAATCCAATATGTAAACTCAATCCATTAATCTATTGATTTCACTGATTAACACTTTTTCACTTAACCAATTTAACTAAGTTCAAAATATGGAAATAAAGAACGATGATCAACATCAAAAGTAAACCATGAGATCAAAGACACATTTGATTATGGAGTTTACCTCTCTAGGCTACATCTCCGGATCCGCTCAATAAGCATGATCAATTTTCCATTAATGTTGAACCTGCAAAATTGCTTACAACACCTAGTCTTCTAAATACATGTGCAAAGTTGTCACCAATAGGAAGTTTCAAAGCCCTACACACACTCCTCGAATCCACACTGAACAAGTGCTTCCAACAACAACAATAAATGCAATCCCAGTTCCTAAATCATTCACTGAACGTGAACTAGATATAGAGGTACTTTGCCTCACTTATAAAACTGAATTTATCATTCCAGAATAAAATCAAGTATCGAAAACACCTTGGTTATACTTGAGACTGGATGCAGAATTTCCCCACAACCTCGCAGGAGAAAATACTTTAACTGGATCTCACAATACTCCTTCAAGTACAAATACCATAGTCTTCTGACGTATCCAAACAGAGCTTCAAAATCACAATTCTTCTCTCAAATTGACCTGCAACATTCTCATCACTTGCATGTCGTCATTTGGATGTTGGATACCTTCTCCAAAAGCATACTCTGAGTTGAATACTTGGTTCTTAGATGAACTCGTTTAATGGATGAAATGGATGAATTTGATGCTCGATTTGAATGATCTCAATTGGATCTTCACTTGGATTCTTGAGAATTTGATGCTTCAATCCTTCTCTACCACCATGCTTTTATACATAAAAATATGCCTTAATTAAGGCCTAACCATCATAATAATAGTATAACCCCACTTTAACCTCCTACGCATTCATGTACAACCCCTTTTGTCCCTTAATGTTCTTGGGTTGGGTTGGTTAGGGGTAATTTTGTCAATATAGGCCTATTAGTTATATTCGGCCTTTAAAAAGTGTTTATAAACAATCATCGCCACATATATAGTAAACATGTTGCATGGCGCAACAGTAGCTATGCCTTTTATTAGGTGGGTGGTCGGGGGTTCCAACCCTACCACTTGCCTTTTGTTAGCCACTTTATAAATCAAGAGTCATCAACTATAATTGTTGCCTATATTGAGTAAAGGCAAGTCCATGGACGTAATGGTAAAGGTGGACAATTATCGAAGTGGGGGTTGGGGGTTTGACCCCCACCAATAATTTTTTATTGATTCAACTGAATTGTACCAGCCAAGGAGGAGGAATAGGTGCCATGTGGCACAGTCTAATTCACTTGTCAATGACAATTGGACACTACATCATGTCTATATAGTATAGATATGATGATGTCATGATGACATCATCACCTGTACCACTTGGTCATCTTGGTCAACTATAAATTTTGACTGGCCATATCTTCTACATACATGCTTCATTTTTGATGAAATGAGTGGCATCAATATCGTGATGTCGAGCTCTTCATTTTGATGTTGATTTTGATGAATTTTGAGACAATCAATTTTTTGCCTAAAACTACCTGCCTGGTCGCAAGGTTTGACCCAACTTTGACTAGCCATAACTCATATGTACAAACTCCTTTTCACCCATTCAAGTTGATTTGAGTCTAGTTATTAGATCACTTTGACATGGTGCTGATTTCAAGGGAATCTAAAACAGTTCAAGTTTTAGGTTCTTAGGATGCACCTAGATCAGGCCTCCCCACTAAAGAACTTTTGGTCTCCAAAAGTGCATTGTTTCTTTGAAACATTTTACTCTCTGCATTATGTAGATCAACAAGGCCTCGATAGTACCAAGGAAGATTCTAGCATAAATTGATGCTTCTCCTTGGTCACGAACTACTCGAACAATGGAAAACTATGCCTCAACTTGATACATTCCTTCACCTTCATACTTTAGAATGGCTAATTCAAGGCTTCACCATTCAGCTCTATCCATGCTTGTCATAGCAACAAGGCCATTGAAAATCACTGCCCATTGTAGGCCTTTTCAATCATAATCTGACTGAGTTCAAACTAAGCTTCAAGCATGATCTGGACTGAGTCCTGATGTGTAGATGTTTTATCCATCTTGCACAAAATGATCTCCTTCTTCAATAGAATCTTAGTGACACATTCTCGCCTCAAGAATTAGTCTCATCCACTTGAGTACTGCAACAAATCTGTAAGCAACAAGTCTCTAACCTGCATAAAGAAGTCTTCAAGTATTCTCCTTCAAATTACAAGAGATGTGGCTTCAAAAGACTTAAAAAATATCAACCTTATAGGAATACAATTTCATACAAATACTTGTAAACAATTCCATTACCACTCAAAAACCATACTAATTTTACATCAACTAACATATTACCACAATCCAAAAGGTAACATAAAACAAAGTTGACACAACTATATAGTCAACATGTTTTCCCATCTCTTACAGAGCTGAACAAAGGAACTTTGCTCTTCCGATTGCTCCTACTTTTGTTGAGGTTTTTCACTGACTACCTCAAGGATGGTAACCAAAGGTTCTACCTTTACCTCTACAACCTCCTATTGACTAGGTTCTTTCAGTGAATTTCGAAGCTCTGGATGTAGTTTCCAACATTTCTCAACACAATGCCTATTGATTCTATAGTGAGAACAATAAATTTGGGCTTTGTCTTGCATTGATTTTTCCTTCTTCAGAGAGGAACATTGAAGGTGTGTTGCATGCCTCGTTGTCTCCTTAGCTTTCATGAATAACTTTCTACAAAGCCTCTACTTCTTGTTACACCTTGCTACACAGTGGTTAGGTGCATGACAAAATGTGCATGGTCACATATTCCATAAGGTTGGTACCAAATAATTACTACTTTGAAAATCAACAATAGATTTAAAGTATTCATCACCTTTGTATTTCCCTTGACCAGCTTAAGCACTGCTCTACTTAGGAGAACTAGCTTTTCCTTTTTTAGGTTCTATTCCCAACTATTGAAGGTTATTTTCCTTAGACTTTCCTCCATTAGGTGCATTCTTTCCTAGACATGGTTTGTAGTCACTATAGTTACCATAGTGTGGTTTACCTTTAGCTTGACCTCTCACAAATGTGGTTTTGGAAAATTCTCCAATTTCTTCACTATGGTAACCCAGTCTTGTATAATGAGGTCGTTCTACCACCTTTATGGGACTAGCTATTCCTTGGCCATGAATTACAAGGCCTTTCCCACTGTATCCCATCTTCGTCAACAGCTTCATACCGATACCTTTGGTATGTTTTTCAAATGTTGCAAAATCATAATCATGGTTAAAGGAAGGAATTGAAATTACTTCATTTATTACCTTCTCTATCACTTGATCAACTTCTTGAACGCTTTCCAATGGATCCTTCAGAACTGCTACAGATGAAGCCTCCAAACTATTAGGCTATGTGAGGGGTACATACAACAAATCCTCAGAGTGTGGACAAAAAGTACAAATGTCAGGATTTTCAATCTTGGGAGGAATTTTTATAGTAGAACTTTCTCCCATCTACTCCTCCACAACACTGTACAACATCAGGTGTAATTTCCTCTTTTCATTTTCCAAGTCTTCAAGGTGACTTCTCAACTCAACATTTTCCAACTGGAGATGCTAGTTGGCTTCCTCAAGTTCTTGAAGCGTCTCAAATTTATCCCGATGGAGTGCTTCAATCATCCTCTTCATGGAAAATAAGTCATCCATCATGGTTGTAGACGTTGTCACCTTGGAAGATTCCCCTTGTTTAGATGCCATTTTCCTCTTGGATGTACACCTATTAAACTTTCAAACTTACAAACTATCAAACTGATCAAAATGTCTAACTTGCACAAACTAGTCACTTAACCAATATTGAGCTCAGAAACCACTTTGATACCACTTGATCTAAAAATTCTAGTGAGTGTGCTTACTCAACTAAGTTCTTCACCTAATAAGATTCGAAAATAGTTACTTAACTTACTTGAATCCAAATCTATGCCAAGATCTTTAATTCATGGTTTAAATCCAATATGTAAACTTAACCCATCAATCTATTGAGCTCACTGATTAGTGCTTTTTCAATTAACCAATTTAACTAAGTTCAAAATGTGAAATAAAGAATGATGATCAACATCAAAAGTAAACCGTGGGATCAAAGACAAGTTTGATTATGGAGTTCACCTCTTTGGGCTACGTCTCTAGATCCGTTCAATAAGCATGATGAATTTTCCATTAATGTTGAACCTGCAAAACTACTTACAACACCTGGTCTTCTGACTACATGTACAAAGCTGTCACCGATAGGAAGTTTCAAAGCCCTACAAGCCCTCCCTAAACCGCACTAAACAAGTGCTTCCAACAACAACAATAAATGTAGTCCTAGTTCCTAAAGCATTCACTAAATGCGAACTAGATATAGCGGTACTTTGCCTCGTTTACAAAACTAAATTTATCATTCCAAAATAAAATCAATTATTGAAAACACCTTGGTTACACTTAACACTAGATGCAAAATTTCCCCACAACCTCACGAGAGAAAAGACTTCAACTAGAGTATTATAGCATACACTGATGCTCCTCCTTGCTCACAAACTGCTTGAACAATGGAAAACTATGCCTCAACTCTATACATTCCTTCACCTTTGTACTTCAGAAGGCTGATTCAATGCTTCACCATTTAGCTTTTTCCATGCCTGTCGTAGCAACAAGGCCATTGAAAAGCACTACCCCTTGTAGGCCTTTTCAATCATCATCTAACTGAATTTAGACTAAGCTTCAAGCATGATCTAGAATGAGTCTTGATGTGTAGATGGTCTATCCATCTTGTACAAAATGCTCTCCTTCTTCAATAGAAGCTTAGTGACACATTCTCCCCTCAAGAATTAGTGTTAGCCACTTGAGTACTGCAAGAAATCTGTAAGCAACAAGTCTCTAACCTACATAAAGAATTCTTCAAGTATTCTCACTTGGATTACAAGAGATATGGCTTCAAAAGCCTTACAAAATCTCAACCTTATAGGAATACAACTTCATACAAGTACTTGCAAACAATTCCATTACCACTCAAAAACCATATTGATTTTACATCAACTAACATATTACCACAATCCAAAAGGTAACATAAAACAAAGTTGACAAAACTATATAGTCAACATGTTTTCCCATCTCTTACAAAGCTGAACAAAGGAACTTTCCTCTTTGATATGGTAGGGTTGGATGAGACACTCACTGTCCCATGCTCTGGGTCTCAACTTGGCAAACCCTTTGGTGTCACTCTCCACCTTCTCAACCTATAGGCCCTAATGCTTGTTAGGCACCCCTGGTTCTCCTGGCCATCCCTATTATCATCTTCATTACCCTAACCAAGCCAATCTTGGTGCTTTCTCCTCCATTCTCTCCTTAGCCCTTAATCTTCCTAAAGGCTAACTAACCCTCCAAGCCTCACTAACTTGTTGCAGGGGTGTGTGATTCCTCCCATGGCCTCAAATCCATCCCTCTAGGGTTCTTGATCAATCACAAGACTCCAATTCTCCATCACTTCCACCAAACCCTCTCCTAGGGTTAGGAAAGGCTACAAGCCCTAGAGCCCCAATTAGGCCTCCTAACCTGAGAAAAATGGAGATTGTGCCTAAATTCTCTGAATGACCCCAAATATTTTCTTTGGATTCGTGAAACCCTTGCCCACACCTTGAAGATTTTTGGGGTTTGGAGCCTCCACCGTCTGTACACTGCTCTAACCAAGATTTTAGCACTTTTAGGCTTATTTTAAGCCAAATTCTGACCTCTTGCTTGAACAGTCAGTTTATTCTTCCTCCATGTGGTCTTTCAAGGCTCCATCTTTCTTCCTGAGCCTCTGCAAGGCTTCCTACATTCCCCACACACCTGGGTTTGTCAGGGAATTGACACCCCTACAACTTTAGTGCTTGCACTCTTTGAATGTCCTAACTGGGCACTGTCAAGCTCACCTAGGAATAGCTCTTAGCCATTGATTCTTGAATCCTAAGGACCCCTACCTCTACATTATGTACAATCATGGAGTCTAGCCTTTGCTTCCAAAATTCCATACACTAGGTATAGGGGAAACACGGTCTAGAGCTCCATCTTTGCCGGTCTGACAGTCAGAACAAGAACTTACAAGAAAAAACTCACCTAACAAAATAAAATTCTTGAACCAAAGCAACAAGATATCTATTGAACTAAGATATGCCTGAAAAGGATTTACACTACATTCTAAACTATGCAAAATGCCTTATTCAATCCATTAATCTACTAATTCAAAAATAGGAAATGCACACTCAACGATTTTGTCTTCTTGTTTTCCAAACTGATTACAAACTCCAATGATTCTAACCTCTACTCCACATCAAAATCCACCTTATAAAGGTTCATCAAATGGTTACTTCATCTCTTGGTCGGATATAACCACCACATTAGGCCAAAATTGCATAAATGCAACATTTTGGGCTTTATTTCTAACACCTAGTGAAACCTAGTGGAAACAAGTTGTGAAACTCATCCAATCTACCTTGAACTATTGATCAACCTTCCTTCTAACATATTCTAACACTTCAAACAAAAAACTAAATGGTCAAGATGACCTTAAAGCAATAAAACACAAAATATCATCCTAGGCTTCCAAATTTGCCTAGTGTTTCCTAATGCTTCCTAGGTGCTCCTGCACCATTCTCCACCTCTCAGCCCAAACACTAAGGAATGGAAGGAGAGACCAATGTCAGGTCAATGCTAGACTTGTTGAACTGATCTTCTTGTACCCATGTAGCTTCAAATTCATGCTTATTCTTCCACTTGATAAGGTGCTCCATGTACACCTTGTGTCTAGTAGCCTTCTTCACTCTTGACTCCAAGATCTTCTCTGCCTGAGGCTTGTCCTGAGTAGGTAAGGATATGTTGCTGATGTCCTTGAAGATCTCCTTACTGTCCTGACCAAATCCTTGACTGTCCCCTTATACTTGATCAAATTAGCTACATTGAACACTATGGAAATCCCTAAATCTGTAGGTAACTCCACCTTGTATGCATTATTCCCATACTTGGCCAATACCTTGCATGGACCCACTCTCTTCATCTGCAACTTGGTTGAAATTCCCTTCTGCAACCTTGACTTGTTAAGGTGAACCATAACATAGTCCCCTACTTGAAACTGCACATCCTTCCTTGACATATCTGCCTTCTCCTTCAATTTTTGTGTAGCCTCAGTGACTTTCCTCTTTACTTGCTCCTGAATCTCTTTCATGGTCTGACTGAAGTCTTCTGCATGTCCACTCCTATGTTCCATAGCTCCAAGATCTCTGAGTTCACATATGCCTCTTAGGTGCATTCCATACACAATTTCAAAAGGACTCTTCCTTGTAGTTCGGTTCACACTATCATTATAAGCATACTTAGCTTGTGAGATAACCATATCCCATGTTTGTCCATACTCCTTAGTTAGACACCTTAGCAGATTACCTAGCACCCTGTTAACCACCTCTATTTGACCATCGGTCTAAGGATGGTAAGCTGATCCAAAAGACAGGTTAGTACCCAATCTACTCCATAGAGTCTTCCAAAAGTGACTCATGAACTTTACATCTCTGTCAGAAATAATGCTCAAAGGCAATCCATGGATCCTTACAACTTCCTTGAAGAAGAGATGCGCTATGTAGCTAGCATCATGAGTACTTTTGTAGGGAATAAAATGACTAATTTTGCTAAATCTGTCCACTACTACATAAATACTGTCAAAACCAGTCTTGGTCTTAGGAAGCCCTACCACAAAATCCATGCTCACACACTCCCATGGTCTGTTAGGAATGGGTAGGGGTTGATATAGACCAGCATTACTAGCTCCTCCCTTAGCTTTCATACACACAACACATTGTTCCTCATACTTTCTAACATCTCTTGCCAACTTAGGCCAATAATAGAATCTTTGCACTAGTTCTAAAGTCTTGTTGATGCCAAAATGTCCACTAAGACTGCCATTATGATTTTCCTGAATCATATTTTCCCTCATTGATCCTCTTGGAACACATAACTGATTTCCCTTAAACAATAACCCACTTTGCAATGTGTACTTTGAGTATTGGCTATGGAAATGGTTCTCAAAGTTAGAACATACCTTATAGACCTCTGAAAAGTCTTCATCTTCCACATATAGATCCTTGAAACTTTCTATGCCAATGCTCTTGAGTTGTATCTCTTGCACTATCAATACTCTTCTACTTAGTGCATCTACCACCTTGTTCATTTGTCCTTTCTTGTGTTTGATGGTTAAGGTAAAATCTTGGATGTATTTCATCCATTTCAAATGCCTATTACTCAACTTCTCTTGAGTGTTGATAAAGCTGAGTGCCTGATTGTCAGTAAAGACTACAAACTCCTTGGGTAGAAGGTAATGCCTCCATTTCCTAAGTGACTGAACCAAAGCATAAAGTTCTAAGTCATAGGTTGAATACTTCTTCTTTGCTTCATTGAGCTTCTCACTAAAGAAAGCTATAGGCCTGCCCTCTTGACTTAGCACTCCTCCTATTGCCACTCCACTTGCATCACACTCAACAGTGAACAATTTGTCAAAACTAGGTAATAAGAGAATAGGTTGAGTTGCCACTTCTTGTTTCAATTTCTCAAACCCTTTCTCAGCTTCTTGAGTCCACACAAACTTAGTTTTTAAACCACCCTTGATTGTATCTAGGATTGGTGCACATATACCACTAAAATTCCTTATGAATTTTCTATAAAATTGGGCTAATCCATGAAAACTTCTTACCTCAGTCCTTGTGGTTGGTGTAGGCCAGTTTAGGATAGCTTCCACCTTGCTTGGATCCATCTTCAATGATCCTCTGGACACTACAAAACCCAAATACACAAGCTCTTGCTTAAATAACTCACACTTCTCTAGATTGATTGCCAACTTCTCCTCTTGCAACCTTCTAAGAACCTGCTCCACATGCTTCAAATGCTCTTCTGCTGTCTTACTGTATATGAGGATGTCATCAAGGTATACCACCACAAATATCCCTGTAAAGTCTTTAAGCACTTCATTCATGAGCCTCATGAATGTGCTAGGGGCATTAGAGAGGCCAAATGGCATCACCCTCCATTCATATAACCCATCATTTGTCTTAAATGTTGTCTTCCACTCATCACCATCCTTAATTCTGATCTGATGGTATCCACTCTTGGGATCTAACTTAGTAATGTACTCGGCTCCTCCAAGACAATCCATTAAATCTTCAATTCTAGGAATATTAAACCTATATCTGATTGTAATCCTATTTATTGCTCTAGAATCAGTGCATAACCTCCATTTACCTCCCTTCTTTGTTGCCAAAACCATTGGTACTGCACATGGGCTGATGCTCTTTTGAATCAATCCTTGATCCAACAATTCTTGCACTTGCCTAGCTACCTCTAGGTTCTAATCTGGTGTAAGTTTGTATGCTTCTTTTTTAGGCAATGAGGCTCTAGGTATGAAGTCAATTTGATGACTTATGGCTCTCTTTGGTGGTAGAGTTGCAAGTGTACCATCACTGACAATGTCCTTGAACTGATCCAACAAATTTAGGACTACTCTGAGTATGATTGTCTTTTCAGCCTTGCCTTCTTCTTTAGGTTGTAACACAACCACATATCCTTCACCCCCTTGATGTGGGTTGTTAAGGAACTCCTTCCCACTACTCAACATGATTCTTGGTGTCTTTGACTGTCCCTCTTCTTCTTCTGACAGTGACTGCAGCTTAAAAGTCTTCCCATCCTTCTTGAATGAGATGGTGTTCTCTTTCCCATCATAAATGGCACCTCTATCATATTGCCATGGTCTTCCCAATAGTAGATGGCATGCATCTATGGGTAAAAAATCACAAACCAACTTGTCTTTATATCCTCCAATGGAAAACTCCACCGTTACTTGCTCATTCACTAAAACACTTTGCCCTTTGTTTAGCCATGTGACCTTGTAGGGGTTAGTGTGGGGTACCTTCTCCCATTTCAATTTCATTACTACCTCCTCTGAGATTATATTGTTTGTTGAACCTAAAGCTACTATGACCTTGCATACTTTCCAAAGTATCTTGCACCTTACTCTAAATAGAGCTCTCCTTTGCTTTGGTTCCTCTTTGACCGGTTGCCTGATCAAAACCCTACTGAACATCAAATTCTCTCCCACTTCAGATTCAATATGACTGATCTCATATGCCTTAGGACTCATGGTGTCCTCTTGTGCATAAGCCACTCTCTTCTCATTGCTTGATGATGATGCTTTCTCTGGGCACCTATAAGCAGGGTGACATACTTGTCCACAATGGAAGCATTTCATGTTTGCAAAGTATGAATTGCTCCTACCTACTCCTCTTCCTCTTTTTGAACCTCCTTGAGGCCCTCTACCTCTGTTATATCCTCCTCTAGAAGATGTTTCTCCTCCATTCTCTGTGAGTTTAGACACTCCTTGGTTTCTTTGGTCATTGCCTCTACCTTGGTAGCCACCTCGCTATCCTCTTTGATCTCTTTGGTCTCTGCCTTTGCCTTTGCCCTAAGAAGCCTGGACTCGTTTCCTCTTGTTTCTTTCCTTAATCTTGATAGCCAATTGGTAACATTGATGTACTATCTTAGGACTTAAAAGAGCCATCTCCTCTTGAATGTTCCACTTCAAGCCATTAAGATACCTAGCCACCTTGAGGCTTTCATCTTCTGAAACATTAGACCTCATAAAAAGTTTTTGGAACTCCTCTGTGTAGGTATTCACATCCTGGTCTTTCTGCCTTAAGCTTTGTCTCTTCTTGTGTAACTGAATCTCATAGTCATCTGGCATGTATGCTTCTCTTATCTTGGCAACAATTCCCTTCCAAGTAGAGATAGGTTGCTTACCTTCTTTTTCCCTCTCTGTCTGAATGAACTTCCACCATGTCAAGGCAGAAACTCTTAGTCTTGATTTGGCCACCTTTACCTTATGTGCTTCAGTGACTCCATCACATTCAAAATGGTTCTCCATTCCCTCTATCCAATCCATGACTAGACCAGCTTCAATTTTTCCACTAAATAGCGGTATGCCTTCAAGTCCTTTTCCACTCAATGCCTTTAATGCTTTCAAGAAAGACTCTTCTTCCGAAATAGGGTCAGGTTCAGGGATCTTGTCTTCCTCTACAACCTCTTCTTCCTTTGGTACCTTTCCTTCCAACTTCACATTGTTCAATGCTATCTCAAGTTGCTTTATTCTTTCTTTTAACAACTTATTGTCCTCCTCTTGCTCTTCAACCATCTTGTCCAGCTATGCATTTGTCACCATGATGGGAGAATCACTAGACTCAACCTCTGACATATAAGATGCTTCCCAAATCTTTTACTTGCTCTGATACCAATCTGATAGGGTAGGGTTGGATGAGACACTCACTGTCCCATGCTTTGGGTCTCAACTTGGCAAACCCTTTGGTGTCACTCTCCACCTTCTCAACCTATAGGCCCTAATGCTTGTTAGGCACCCTTGGTTCTCCTGGCCAACCCTACTATCATCTTCATTACCCTAACCAAGCCAATCTTGGTGCTTTCTCCTCCATTCTCTCCTTAGCCCTTAATCTTCCTAAAGGCTAACTAACCCTCCAAGCCTCACTAACTTGTTGCAAGGGTGTGTGATTCCTCCCATGGCCTCAAATCCATCCCTCTAGGGTTCTTGATCAATCACAAGACTCCAATTCTCCATCGCTTCCACTAAACCCTCTCCTAGGGTTAGAAAAGGCTACAAGCCCTAGAGCCCCAATTAGGCCTCCTAACCCAAGAAAAATGGAGATTGTGCCTAAATTCTCCTAATGACCCCAAATATTTTCTTGGGTTTCGTGAAACCCTTGCCCACGCCTTGAAGATTTTTGGGGTTTGGAGCCTCCACCGTCGGTACACTACCCTAACCAAGATTTTAGCACTTTTAGGCTTATTTTAAGCCAAATTTTGACCTCTTGCTTGAATAGTCAATTTATTCTTCCTCCATGCGGTCTGTCAGGGCTCCATCTTTCTTCCTGAGCCTCTGCAAGGCTTCCTACATTCCCCACACACCTAGGTTTGTCAAGGAATTGACACCCCTACAACTTTAGTGCTTACACTCTTTGACTGTCCTAACTAGGCACTGTCAAGCTCGCCTAGGAACAACTATTAGCCATTGATTCTTGAATCCTAAGGACCCCTACCTCTACATTATGTACAATCATGGAGTCTATCCTTTGCTTCCAAAATTCCATACACTAGGTACAGGGGAAACACGGTCTAGAGCTCCATCTCTGCTAGTCTGATAGTCAGAACAAGAACTTACAAGAAAAAACTCACCTAACAAAAGAAAATGCTTGAACTAAAGCAACAAGATAACTATTGAACTAAGCTATGCCTGAAAAGGATTTACACTACATTCTAAACTGTGCAAAATGCCTTATTCAATCCATTAATCTACTAATTCAAAAATAGGAAAAACAAACAGGAAATGCACACTCAATGATTTTGTCTTCTTGTTTTCCAAACTGATTACAAACTCCAATGATTCTAACCTCTACTCCACTTCGAAATCCACCTTATAAAGGTTCATCAAATGGTTACTTCATCTCTTGGTCGGATATAACCACCACATTAGGCCAAAATTGCATAAATGCAACATTTTGGGCTTTATTTCTAACACCTAGTGAAACCTAGTGGAAACAAGTTGTGAAACTCATCCAATCTACCTTGAACTACTGATCAACCTTCCTTCTAACATATTCTAACACTTCAAACACAAAACTAAATGGTCAACATGACCTCAAAGCAATAAAACACAAAATCTCATCCTAGGCTTCCAAATTTTCCTAGTGTTTCCTAATGCTTCCTAGGTGCTCCTACACCACTCTTCCAATTGCTCATGTTTCTACTGAGATTCTTCATGGACTACCTTAGGGATGGTAACCATAGGTCTTTCCTTTACCTTTGCAACCTCTTGTTGACTGGGTTCTTTTGGTGAATGTTGAAGCTCTAGGTGCAGCTTCTAACACTTCCCAGTCCAATTCCCACTGATTCTGTAGTGAGTACAATAATTTTGGGCTTTTTCCTACATTGTATTTTCCTTCTTCGAAGAGGAACGTTGAAGGTGTGTTACATTCCTTGTTGTCTACTTAGCTTGCATGACTAAATTTCTACAAAGCCTTTGCTTCTTGTTACACCTTGCTACACAGTTGTTAGGTGCATGACAAAATGTGCATGGTCGCATATTCCATAAGGCTAGTACCAAAGAATTACTACTTCCAAAATCAACAATAGATATAAATTATTCACCACCTTTGAATTTCCCTTGACCAACTTGAGCACTACTCTACTTAGGAGAATTGGATTTTCCTTTGTGTTAGGTTCTATGCCCAACTGTTGAAGGTGATTTTCCTTAGACTTTCCTCCATCAGGTGCATTCTTTCTTGGAGATGGTTTGTAGTCACTATAGTTACCATAGTGTGGTTAACCTTTCGCTTGACCCCTCACAAACATGGTTTTGGAACATTCTAAAATTTCTTCACTATCATAACCCAGTCTTGTATAACGAGGTTGTTCTACCACCCTTATGGGACTAGCTATTCCTTGGCCATGAATTCCAAGGCCTTTCCCACTGTAGCCCATCTTCGTCAGTAGCTTCATACTGATACCTTTGGTATGTTTTTCAAATCTTGCAAAAGAATGATCATGTTTAAAGGAAGGAATTGAAATTACTTCATTTATTACCTTCTCTATCACTTGATCAACTTCCTGAACATTTTTTAATGGCTCCTTCGGAACTGTTGTAGATGAAGCCTCCAAACTATTAGGTTGTGTGAGGGGTACATACGAGGAATCCTCTGAGTGAGGACAAAAAGTACAAATGTTAGGATTTTAAATTTTGGGAGGAATTTTTATAGCAAAACTTTCTCCCATAAGGCAAGTCTGCGGACGTAATGGTGAAGGCAGACGGTTATCAATGTGGGGATTGGGGGTTCGACCACCACCAGTAATTTTTGATTGATTCAACTAAATTCTGCGAGCCGAGGAGGAGGAATACCACAATGAAAATTGAAGACCACGTCATGTTTGTACAATACAGATATTGCTGATGTCATGATGACATCATCACCTGTACCACTTGGTCAACTAGGTCAACTGCAAAGGTTGACTGGCCATATCTTCTGCTTATGTGTTTCATTTTTGACAAAAGGAGCAGTGTCGCGATCGTGATGTCGAGCTCTTCATTTTGACACTAATTTAAAATTTTTTTGAGATGATCAATTTTTCACCTAAAAGTACCTACCTGGTGGCAATGTTTGACCCAACTTTGACTGGCCATAACTTGAACGTATGAACTCCTTTTTTGCTTGTTCAAGTTGCATTGAGTCTATTTTTTTAGCACTTCGACATGGTATTGATTTTGAGGGAATCTAGAGCAATTCAAAGTTTAGGTTCTTGAGATCCACCTTGATCATCATCTTTTCTTGCATCAGTAGTACCATGCTCTATGTTCCAGAGATCATCAAATCTATCATCCATGTCAAGCTCCTGGAACTTGGCATCAAGACACCTATTCTCTTGACAATAAATCTAGAATTGGGCGATTTTATCCTCACTCCACTGGTAGTTCTTGGCCAATTGATTATAAAGGGTGGCTCTAATTTTGCACTTGTCACTAGGTTTTCCCAAAGGAAAATAAAAAGAAATCCAAGGCAGTCTCCAGTCATTAGTGGGAACATAGGCCAAGTCTACAAGAATATTTAGGTCTCCTATCTGTGGACTCCGCCGAGCCTCCTAGTAAGGCCGGAAGCTATAAGTCACTTTGACATTTAGCTCCACCAAGTCATTATCAGGATTATATTCCTACCTGTCACAAATCTACACTAGTCCCAGACGAGCAAGCTTCGCCGTTAGCAGACCTTGTGTCTGCTTCTTCACCTTTATTATTGTACCAAAGCTTAAGGGGCATTTGAAAAATCCTTTCTTATTCTTTCCTCCACAAAACATGACATCTATAATTGCCAGTTGCTTAAAAACCTCAAGGGCCAACTCCTTGTTTCTGACATAGACCAGTCGCCAAAATGACTCCTTACTAAAACCATGCAACCTGACAAATGAAAAATCCTCTCCGAGGAACAAATCGTAGGGAGGAACAAAACTTCTCATTCATCCTACTTGCTCAGTGGAGAAACAATAACAACCAACCTCTCCCTCCTTATTAAAATCTTGTAATATCAAAGTCAGGAAGGACTCAGAAAAGGCATAATAATCGTGGGTCACAAAAAGAAGATGAGTCCATACAGAAACTGACTTCCTCACTCCACTTTCATCAAAGATAGATAAAACCATATATTTTTTAAAGAAATCAAGGTTTTGGTGTAAAAACATGTGAGCAAGAAAAGAGGAAAACCTGGATCTATACTATGTGTGATATTCCTTGAATTGGTTCAACATCTCTTGAACAATGGTCTCCGCAAATTCATACTAGAATAGAGAATGTTGTCTACTTAACTGAAAACCCAAACCCATTTGAAACTCATGCACCTCCTTGTCATTTTTTAGGTTGCAAATGAAAGCAAACATACAGAAGACATCTTGCAGGTCTGAGTCGAAAGCATTGTGCACAATTGGAAACTCTAGCGAGCGCTTATCATCCTTGGACCTTTTTGTTTCTTGATTATAAAAACTTAGGGCATGGATTCTGGTTCTCCAGAGTTTTTTTGAGCCACCTATAGTGAATATCTTCGGTGATTCTTTTCATTGCCTTGTAGGGATAGATAGCATATCCCTTACAGCTTCAATGTTAATTACTACCCTTAGGTTCTGGCCTTCTATGACTCCTGTATCCAAATTGAAATTCAGGGCACATTCATGAACCAATTCTAGGCATTGATGCACAAAGGGAACCATATATTGTGGGAGACCACAAAACCACATCTTGTATGCCAAAGAATCTTGGTTATTAACCTTGACCTTTTTCATTCTTTTCTACGCTGCCTCCCTAAGACCCTTAGGGTTAGTTTTGATCTCAGGGTCATAAATATTATCGCATTCTCCCACTATCTAGACCTTGTTCCTATGGGAAGCCTTCTACATGGCCTATGTGTGAGGCCATTTTGGCTTTTTTGGCCTTCTTGTGCTGCCATCTTAGGATTTTGCTTCATCCCGGGATTCCATGCTATTTATGAGATTATGTAGACTTTTTCAAATGCTCAATTTCTCTCCATAACTCACCTTTGAATTTTTCTTCAACGAACTATATACTCAAAATTATTTGTAGTGTTATTCTTTTGCATGCAACTTTAGCCTTTCCTTATTTAGGAGTTGGAAACAATAGTTGTTTCAAGCAATAAATTTGACACATATTGCCGGCTCTTGCATGCATGCAAAATGAATTCCCACTCCTTTGAAAATAAAATAATTCATAATGATGATTAATGATCATGACTTATGACGCAATATCTTGGGAAATTGAGCTGCAAATTGAAAACATACAAGACTTTTCACATGCTTTTTCAATTAATAAATTTAGAAGAATGATTAAGCAAAAGGGCGTAATAATTGTAACACAAAAATATTTGAGTTGATCCTTGGAGACTGAAAAGCATCCGCAGCTTGATACTTAGCATTCGACTGTGCAGACTACCACTTGCACTTGTTGCAAGTTTTGGCTGCTTAATTACCCCATCTTAATTCGCACACAACATACACAACCTAGTAGAATTTTTGAGTTTTCACCTCGATCAATATCATGCTTATCGCACTCATTATACCTTAGCTACCTCTATAAATAGACCTTAAGATAACCACATAATTCATACTTGGTAATTTGGGCTTATTGATAGAGGCAATGGATACTCCCATTAGGCTAACTAGAAATAGGTCTGAGGAAGCTTTCCTAGGAGAAATTTCCTCTAGGTGTTTGAAGCATATGACAAAGAATAAACATTCTTTGGCCATAACTACAATGAAATGGGTGTTGGGGAGGGACTGTATAGAATATGAGGGCAATTATTGTGTGAACACTAATATTTGTTCTCATTTTGTTGCATCTTTTCCTGATATTTAGGTGTCAAAGGAAATGATATTGAGGCTTACCATGGAGATCTTTCCCAAGCGTTATCTCGAAGTCCTTGGGGAAATTGTAACAAATGTCATCTACGGCCTTGGAATCCCAACAACAAGTGATCTTCATCGTCACATTGAAGAGGATGCGGTGGTGCCTTGTGTGCCATTTCTAAACATATTTCACATGATGACCATTGGGGAACACCACTAGAAGGTGTCTCGTGCTTGCCACTTCTTGCTAATGTGCTACAATGTAGAGATTTTCTATGATGTGGAGTGGTATATCAATTTTAGAAACCTGGTGTATCCTCCTCCACTTGTTGTTGTTGTTGTTGTCAAAGCTCCTGCCATTCCTATTGACTTTGCTGCCCTTACTGATGATGTTGCTCCTACCGATGATGCTGCTCCTAGTGAATGAATGAAATATTTTCTCCTCTCTTTTTTATATATATATCTTGAAAAATATTCTTAATATATATTCTCAAAAATCCTGGCCTAAGAGCCATTTTGAATTGTAATATCCAAAGTAAATATTACCATATAATGAATATATAGCTCTTTTGTCAAGTTTGTTTCCATTGCTTTTGGCTTCTTTCATGCTTAAAGGGTTCCACTAAATAAAATACTTGGCCAAACAAAAACGTATAAAAAATAATTACATATTTACATATTTACACTGTCAAAAGGTTAATGAAGCTAATTAAAATTTTTGAGGTGAATTCCATTGACCGGAATTCCCAATGCTTCTTTTTCCATATTCTCTAATTCGAAAGTATTATGCTACTTGCATTTAATAATGCGGAAAGGACCTTCCCATAGACTATCAAATTTTTCATGTTGGCTATGTTTTGTGGCTCTCTCGTTGAATTTGAGCACCAAATCTCTACACTTAAGACCTTGGTCAGAGGTTTTCTTGTCGAACCACTTTTTAACCACCTGCTGACAATTACACATGGCTATCAGAGCATTTTCCCTTTTTTCTTATACTTCTAATAGCTTGGCTAACCGGACCTCCATGGCTCCATTTTCTTCTACCTCCAGAGACTTAAGCAGTTGTAGGGCGAGAATTTCCATAGAGAGGGGAAATAGTGCTTCCTTCCCATATATCAACTCATATGGAAAAGTCTTTAAGACTTGCTTGGGAGTTATATAGTAAGCCCAAAGCACTGCTTTAAGGTTCAAATGCCACTCCCTCTGATGCTCCGACCCAATTATTTTGATGAGTCAGAGTAAATTTTTATTAGTCAACTCAGCCATACCATTTCCTTGTGGTTAATAGTTCAAAGATGTCTTTAGGAATATGCCATGCTTAAGTGAAAATTTACATACCTTTGAACCTAGGAAGACCTTTGCATTATTTGAGATGATGGTCTTGGGAGGGTTGAACCTTGTTACTAGTTTTTTGAGAAAGTTCACAATCTCTGCCTCAGTCACATTGTTCAAGGGCGTGGCCTCAGACCATCTGGTAAAGTAATATATGGCTGTGAGGATCCACTTATGTCCAACACTGGAGGTTGGATTAATCATCCCAATGAAATCAAGCCCCCATTGTGCGAAGGGTTCATCAACCGCTATTGGATTTAGAGGCATTACCGAGTTCTTCCTCCTTCCTATGAAGAATTGGAATTCTTTGCAAGATTTAACTAGAGAGTGTGAGTCATTGAACAATGTAGAATAGAAATACTTGACACACATAATTTTAATGGCAGTGGTCTTTGCAGAGAAATGTCCACCTGCGGGGCTGCTATGGAATATGTCCAGAATTTTCTATGCCTTCTCTTAGGTGACGCACCTCAAAAGAACACCATTGAAATTCCTTTTGAAGAGAACCCCTTCAATAAGAACATAACCATTGTTCTACAACCTATAAACCTCTTCTTTTGAGAAGGGAGGCCCACCGGATATTTCCCAATCTACATGAATCTCATTCTGTCTTAAAACTATTTTCATAGTTTGTAACTTTCAATTTCAATAAATACTTAGTTTAACTTTCAATTTGAATGATCTTGTTTGTGATTGAGGTTTAGTGGCTAAATTATGCTTTAATTCATCATGGATCAAGCATAATTGAACCACACTAACAATCCTTGGTACACACCCTATTTCTGATGGAGCTGATGGTCATGTTTATATTCCCTATTTTAGGTGGGGTGTTTCTGGCTGGGCCGAGTGTTAATCTTATTCTGTTACCCGAATTGTTTTCTTTGGTTATGGTTGCTTCTATCACGCCTTCTTCAAACATACCCTTTGCTTGTACATTCATATAGAGGTGGTGATGGTGCTGGATGGTTCAAGTTTGAGGTCGCTGCTAAAGTTTTACTTGGTTGTGGTTGCTGTTTATTGGTTTTTAGTTGGGTTACTTTTCAAGATTTCTTTGAAAACCCAAATGAGTTCTAATATGAAAGTTGTTAAGGTGGATCTGTGGCTTTTATTTGAGATTCTTGTCTCGATCCACATTTTGTACCTAGTGTAGAGTTTACCAAAGGATGCTATGGTCACTTGCTTGGCTATTGTGCTAGCTTTCCCCTCAAATCCTATGAAGGTGGATCTCCCTCAGTTGTTGTTCTTATTGAGGTGGGTGGTTCTCCTATGGAGGTGGAGGTTGAGGGTGTTGGATATTTTTGGTTGTGGTGGTCTAGCTGGTCTAGCTGGTCATCCTCTCTAATAGAGGGGAGCTCACCCCTTTAGAGGCGAAGATGGAGTTGGTTTCCTGTTACCAAGTGAGATTGTGTTGCAGGGAAGCTAATTTCTTGTAGTTTTCTAATATGTATCTAAAATCCCCTATTGAGGTGGGGTGTTTGGACTTCTCTATTTTTTTGGGCTCAAATTTGAATGTTCTAAGTAGTTGTTTTACAGATGCTTGGTTGATTCAAGCGATGTTCAAGTTTATCTATGGGTTTTAGGTCCCTATCAAAACCTGTTTGTATTTGGGTTTAAGGCCCATTCTATTATTGTTTGGTGCAACTCGTTTAGTCTTGTCATTCTCTTTATGGTTTTTTCTATTTAGTCTTCCGATCTAGTCTGTGTCTTTTACTTTATGCATCTCTCTTTGTTTAAGTTTTAAGTCCCTGTAAAACCTATTTGTACTAGGTTTTGGGTCCCCATCAAAACCTGTTTTTCCCATGATAAAAAAATTCCAAAAATACCTTACTTCTTGCAGTCTAAAATAATAAAAAACATTCAAAAATAATAATAATAATAATTAGAGGATCGTTAGAAAGTACTAGATAAATCCATAATTTTACTTGCAAAATTTCTTATGAACAAAAATGTTGAGAGAATCCTATAGAGGTAGGCACCAAGAATAGAAAATCAAAATATTTTTTTAATTGAATGGAAAAACCAAAAAAAGAGGTGTTAGGAATTAGAAGGAATGGCAATGATCATTTTGTTTTCATTTGAATAAAGGTATTAAAATAGGAAACAATTTAAATCTAAATGGTTAGTGAATAATTATTGTGCATGTATTGAAATACTATTTTCTATCTATCCCCCGAAATGCATATTTGACCGTATTTATTAATTAATTGAAAATAAAAAATCCATGTGTATTATGGGGGTTGCATAGATGTTTCCAATGAGATAACTTTTTAGGAAAGTGATTTTATTTTAAATTGGTTCACATTCGTTTATGTTGTTTTTCAAATAAATTTTTAATGGATAAATACACTTCTAGGGGAAGTACATGCTTTTGAATTAAAAATCAACAAATAATTACCATAAGTTCCAAGATGCTCAAAATGTGAATCTTGGATAAACATAATCAACAAGCCAAATAAGCCACAACATAGACATACTAAGGACACCCAAATAGACTTTAGGTCAAGACAACATAAAAAACAAATCAAAAGAAACACACGTTTATGATGCCACTAAAATTCCCAAATAAAAGAAGGCACACTTGACTTGTGAACCAACAATGCTATAAAAATATCGATAGATCATCCTCCACTAAAATCCAATTGAATACAAGATTGAAGTAACATATTATGAGAATCCCAATATTTTTTGGCTAATTGTTTTCTCCTTTCTACACAATAATCCATTATCCTTTTCCATTCCCATTATCTGAGTTCTACTAAAAGTGATTGAGAAACATTGAGGCTCTTGAGGAGAAGGAACATGCCTCTTAGGGTAAGGCATATTAGAAGACCCCACATAAGCTTCATGACACTTACATGGCTTAGAAATAATGTTAACAATATAGATTTTTTTAAATAAATGAGAGGAAAATATTGTTGCTTAGATGTTTGTGTGACTACACAAACATCCAAAGTGATGAAGGAAAAAAGGTGTTAGAAGATTACCACTATATAATAAAAATAATATATCAACATGAACAACACATGAAATCATCACACTAGCACATAGATGAGGAAAAAATGAAAAATTCATTGCTTAATGATCCTAAGACATGTTACAAGGATGAACACCAAGATGAGTACAAATACAATGTCAAAATTTTAAGGTATGTAATTTTTGCACATCAAAAATCCCTATTCTAAAAGAAATGATGTTCATTCTAAGGTTGTGTAGGTTTAGTATAGTTGACACCTTATGAAAATGCCATGACTACCAAAATAATAACCAAGTATATATAAAATCCCTTCCATTATAATTTAAACTAATGTATCTACTATAATTGATATGTTTGCTATTAGAGGGATTTACTATTATATTTGGTGTGGAAAATATTTGGAAATAGAGATCTCTAAGTGACTTAAAATTAAATCATTATATGGGATTATGTATTTGTTATAGCTCATCTAGGTTTTTGTGTCAGGGATTTAATCTATGGAATGGCAATGAAAACCGGTTTTGATTCAAATGTAGGTGAGGATAGTTCCCTTGGTTGATAACATAGGAATAATAATGGGACATTAAAACATAATAAATATAGATATATATGATACTTGATGAAAATAGGGAGGTATTATAATTATACTACTCTATGTAGAGGGATTCTCAAAACATAAATTTGAGAGGTGAAAATAAAATTATGTGTTTTTATTAGTATCCTATGAATGCACATTTTATTTTATTGGTTTATTAAATAAATTAATGGGGGGTAATGGAGGTAACAAAGAGGGATTTGTTTGTTCCTTTTCTTGTGGCCTCATTATTATAGGTCTTTTTCTTCTCTTGGGCATAAAATTAATTTTGATAAATACCATGAAGATCATTGTAACTTGTATATGATGGTTTCTTGGGGGTTTTTATGTAAGTATACATACTAAAACAACTCAAATATAAAAAATAAATATCATATAATTATTATAAATCTTACCTCATGAACATACCTAAAATAGTGATGTGTAATAGAAGGAATAGCTTTCAACTCTTCATGTCATGGCTTACAAGTTAAAAATTAAATTAATATAAAGAATGAATAACATGAAAAAGTATTGGATCCTCCTTGAGATATAATCTAACATGGAAAATGAGTCAATCCAAATAATTAATCAACATACAATTAGTCATCTTCCATGACACCCTTGAATGTGCATAATCACATTTAATACTACAAGTAACCAAGACCTCCTTAATGAATATATATTGAATTGAATAAAAGGATCAATGAGGATGTTATTAGTATATTTTTTCATAAATGATACTAAACACATATAGTGGTCCATAATAAAAAAAAATTATATGATGTCTCCTCATCAAAAAGTTGAATCAATGGTGTAGCAAAAAATGATAAGTATCTTTACCATGTTTCATATTCACAAAATAATCCATATTTGCATGCAAATAATAACATGGGGATAAAAAAATCACGTTGATCCATATATTTCACATCACTAGTTAGAAATACACATACCTAATGAAAATCCATATTGTCGAACTGATTATGTGAAGGGAATTTAATTGTATAACTTTACAAATCTTGATTAGGTGGAGTAAAAAAATAGTTTCCTCGTCATTAAAAATCTCAATCATATTATTATCAATCAAATATTTTTTCTTATGTTATAATTCCATACAAATTTATGTGTGATGTCCTTTGGCTCTATGATAATTACAAAATGTATTCTCATTATATCCCTTAGGTAACCATCTAGATAGATCCAATTATTAGATAGTATTAAGAGTAATAAAATTAATCTTAATTGAACCTTGAAGCACATTATTCAATGGTTCATGAATTTTTTTAAAATTTCTATTAGTTTGAGGCTTAAAATAGATAGCATTAGAAGCAACTTCCACATGATAGGTACTAGCCTTATTTTTTTCTTACTACCATTTTGAAAAGTTTTTTTCTTTTGAAATTAACATGGATATAAAGGCACATAAGGTGCATGATGTGAATCATACTTTACTACATTAGAATCTGGTAATTTCATTTCCACATTCTTAACTTGAGCACACAAGTCCATAAAATAAGTATAGTTATATGTAAGTAGATACCATTTATAATCGATGGTAACAATCCCTTAACAAAGATACTTTGTTTAAGTTATCATTGGGAAGGTCGTGTTTCATATTAACACATCATGACTAAAATCTAATTAAATAATCATTAATTTTTTCATTAGATCCTTATACAAACTCAAACAGATAAAAATGGTGTTCTTAAAAACCATAGTCACATAAAAGTGAATAATAAATGTTAAGAATAATTGATTAAAAGAATGAATGGTCTTGGGAGCTAAATAATAAAACTAATAAATAACACAGTACCTCAAAGTACATGGAAAAAAATAAGTCTACAAAATTTCATTATAATTATAGTATAAATATGTAGCATGAAAATCCCATATATGTGTATTGAGGTCACTCTTGTACTTAGAAAACTCAAAATAAGGTGCTACAAAACCAATTATTAATGTATATGTCACAATATCAAATGAAAGATGAGTGTGATGTGTCGGTGTATAAATATGTGTATCTCATCTACTAGGCATATCATCCACTGCATACTTGACTTTATCTAGATTTTATAAAAATGCATCAAGGATGAAATTGGGAGTATTATTGGTACTCAAACATGATAAATAATGGATGAGGTGTAAATATGATTAGCAATAAATGGTAAGGATATGAATCATTAGAAGGAAAGGAAGCAACACTATAAAACATAGAGGAACTAGTAAGAGGATTAGAGGAAAGAATAGGACAAGTGAGGTGGGAAGTAGATGAGACAATAGTAAGATGAGATAAGGGGATAAAATATGAGTGGGAAAGGGACACAAATATTACAATAGGAAGTAACATGAGGAACCTTGGAGGTGGGAGGGGTGATAATAGTGGGAAAGGGTTGGGGTAGAGGATGAGAAGATGAGCTATGCAAAGAACTAGAATAATTGATTTTAGCAATAACACCTTGAAGAATCTCAAGATCTCATTGTATACCAATCAAAAAATTATGAATATTTTAAGCCTTGAATGGAGCAGGAGTAGCATTAAGAATTTCCTGGAAAATTAATTATGAAAAAGAAAAAATATCTTTATAATTCACATGTATCATTATTTAAATTAGGTTATTGATTATAACTAGCATCCTTGAACAAAAGGGATCTCCTAATCAATTAAATCAGAATCCTTAGTAGGATTTAAATAAATATTTTTTTTCAAATGGGATAAGAATAATCATAAGAATTTGGCATTAAAAAAAATGCCAAACCCCAAAAGATAAAAAGTGATAAAATAAGGGTAAGGGGCTAATTTAATCTTAGAAAACTCATTTATTGGATCAAAAAATTAAAAAAATAATAGAAATTTAAAAGAAAAACCTAAGAGAAAAACACTAGAGGATTTAAGAGTGGGAAGGTTGACAAAAATGAAAAGGAAAATAAACAACTTTTTCAAATAGAGTTCAAAGGAAAATTAGTTAAAGAAAATTGATAAATAAATACCCTGAGATAATGAGTTAGGACTCTAACTATCCATAATAAATGTATTGACATAGATACGTAATTAAATAATAAAATAAAGTACTTGGCTAGAAATCTAGATGATGGAATATGCGATGCAAGATGTGTGGAAATTATTGGTGTAGGTCTTTATTCCCTTTGTTATTTTATTTGCCATTTTCTTGCGCTTATTTTATCTTGCTTAACGAGGCTCATTTTGGCTAATAGTGGTGTGTGGAGTGAGTGGTGTCTCTTAATATTCTTCTTTCCTCTTTTATATTTCTTATAAATGCACTCACCTACCTTTGATTTTTCTATTCTATTTCATTTAGTCATTCACTTGCATTGTATTTTTCTTTCTTTATTAATAAAAAGTAACATCATTCAATCTATAATTTGGTCTTGAGTGGTGTTGTGGCTATCACTATGGAATTTAGTATTGGTTATTTTATTTCCCTATTGTAAAATCCAACATGGTAATACAGTCATGATGTCTTAGTCCAGTCCAGTTTCCTATTTTTTTGATAGATTTCGATGCAAATAACTTTGCATCTATTCTTTGTTAAGAATTATCTTACAGCTTTGGATGATCTTGAGAATTAGAATGGCTTGATGGGAGAAATAACAACTTTGGGTTTTCATTATTATTCTATATTATGAGTGTTGGTAAATTTTCCATAATCTAGAAGTATATTTAGCTATTACATTATGATTGGGAGGCTTGAGAAAGCTAGTTTTAAGGATAGTGTCATTTTATAATAGAGCATTTGATCATGATTATCAACAAAAAAAATTGGTGTCTAGGCATTTTGAAGCCAAATAAATAGTGTCATTTTCCACAAAGGAATCAAAGATTTAGGACCAATAGTAAAATCATTGAAACTAAATTTGGAAGAATCTAGGGGAAAATATTAGTAGGTCATATGGTTGTATAGCTATTCAATTCTACACATTCAAAAAATTAGAAAAAATATTCAAGGCCTATGTGGCCCAAACATGTCCTAAAATGGCCACTTGCATCCTCCAAAAGGGGTCCATAGGCCTAAAGTGCTTAGCCTAGAAAACCTAGATGGGAATAATCTAGGTGCCTCTACAACAAACACCTACCCATAGTAGTTTTGCTACCCTTTTTGACTCTACAAACACCTCTTGAAATGGTATACTCCTACACTAGCATTATGTTGCCCAAGCTACCACCTACCCAATAGCCAACACAAAATAACCTAGATTTTATCCACACTTTACCAATTTAACACCATTTATTTTAGCAACACCACCCATTTAAAGCTCAACCACCACTAACCTGCCACTAGGAAAACCATCCTATTTAAATTTTTAGAATTAGAGGAAAACTTTGAGAGGCTCATTCTCAACCCTATAGAAGCACTTTTTGATGCATTTTTTTTGAAATGGGTTATAATTTCATTCTTTTCATAGCTATGTGATCATTTTTTTAGTTTTAACTCCCTCATTTTTCATAATTCATATTTTCTTAGAGTACTCATTGTGTAGTTCTAATTTTTAGACCTTTAGGGGGGCATATTTTATGCAAATATACTCATTTTAGGTCCTACTTTTTTGAAAGTGTATAATTTTTTACATAATTTGTATTATTTATCTATTTATTCTCATTCTAGACATCTAAATTATTTTTTGTATTATGCTTTATTTGAAAACGTAGAAACATTATCAGGTTCTACATACACACTAATGATAAAGTGCCACAAATTTGTACTTGTTTGGTAGGCTTTCTATAGGTCTATTACATATAAACTTCCCTCATAAACTTTACACTAAAATATGGGAGATGCATGGAGACTCAAATAAACCAATATTCCTAGAGAATCTTGCTATGGATTGCCTTGTAAACCTTAATGAATGTCTACGATATGCTTTGGATACAACTTAGCAACTTGTTGGATAGGAAGAGCTTGAATATCATGATGATATAGATAATTCACTTGATTATTCTTCTCCTCCTATAAAGACTTATGGATTCTTTAGCTTCTATTAATCCTATTATAGATTTAGAGGGTTCATATTCTTTACCTTTGACTCAAAATCTTGAGGTCAAGGATTCTTCTATTTTGGCAATGGCAAATATATCTAGTGTTCATGCATAGATATATTGTATGGAAAATTATCCAAAGATGAGTAGTGTAGTCAAATGATAGGAATTAAGACCTCGTCTCTATCTTCTCTTGGTTCTTTCAAGTTCAATGTTTCTTATGATGGGGCCTCTTGCGATTTAGTGCAATAGGATCATACTCATTATGTTTTAAAGATAACTCATCAGGACAAGTACTTATTCTATATTTTTGGCTCATTTTATGAGTCTCTTTTGTAGATTTAAGATACACTATCGAGCAATTAAGATTCATCTTTGATGATAATTCCATCATAATTGTTACCCCATCTTCTCCAGCTCACATGTTCTTTCTCCACCTATTCATGATTTCATAGTGACATATTCTATAGTTCATAATCCCCCAAATTTGACATTGCCACCATTAACATATAGAAAAGTACTACATCTCATTATTTTAGGTTTCTTATTTGGATTGAGAAAACATCTATATCAATCCATGTTACACATCTAATTTGTCTTATCAATGTTTTTCATAGCATAGAAATGGTTTGGATAGTCTTGAGTAGTTTCTAGAGGGATCATCTTCATCTTTGGTTCCTATTCTTCATTTGTTTCCACACCATTTTGGTTGGTCACTTTCTTTAGTTAGGCATGGGAGCCTTGATTCAATTGTGACTCTTTTCAATATTAGTATGGTCACATTTGAGCAATTTCAAGAAACCTTTATCTTATTTCTACCCTTTATTCATCCTTTAGAGTGGGAGTCTAGTGTTAGGATTTACCGACAAGATGATGCAATTAAATAACTCAATTATAAATGTAGATAACAAAAATTAAAAAAATGATTTACAAAGAACACAATAAATTTTAATTTGGTTCGCCCATTTAGTGGTCTATGTCCATAGAAATAGTTTTCCACTATTCATTAATATCCAAAAAAATACAATGTTACATTAACCTACAACACTATCCACAACTACATGTACACACACAAAACACCTTCAAACTCTATGCAACACTCTTGTTGTTGCATGTTCATTTACCCAATCCACAATCAAAAATTCATATGATGTTGCATGCTACTTCACATTCTCACACTTGTGACTTTTCACATTCAATTCACAACAAAGAAAAAGTCACAATTTTGGCAGTTATAAACTATTTTTCAATCAAAATTATTATCAAATTCCTTTATTAAAAATGAGGCAATTTTTCTTCGAGGGTGCTACCCCCAACAACCCCTATTGGGGGTGTTTCCCCTAGACCCCCACTGTGGGATCCACCCTCAAGTTCCTACTAGAGGGATGGTTCCCTCTAACCCTACAAGAGGGGCTTTGTCCCCCTGCACTCCCTTGTTAATTAATTTGAGGAGAAAAAAAAACTACCAAAGTCACCAAAATCTAACACACAACATGATCAGGCTGCACAAACCAACATCTAGTAGAGTTTTATCACAAGGCTTACTTAATTTTAAAGGAAGATGCATTATTCGATTTAGAAGAACCTATTCCTACCTATCTCTTTGTTATGGACAATTATTGAGCATGTAGGGGGTTATTATTTTGGAGGGGGGCTTCTATCTACTTTGTTTGGGAAGCTTCTTCTCTATTAGGGGGATTATTTGTACATGGGTACCTCATCAAGATGTAAATAATTGTTGAGACCCATCCCTTTCATCAACCTAAAATATGCTCAAGGGGGATGTTGGTGTAGGATTTTATTCCTTTCATTAGTTTATTACATATTTTCCTCCACCTAGTTTAGTTTTCTTAGGTAGGCTCATTGTGGCTAATAATAGTGAGTGGATTGAGTAGCATCTCTTCACTCCACCTTCTCCCTTCTTTGTATTTCTTATAAATGCACTCAACTAGCTTTTCTTTTTATATTCTATTGCATTCTCACAATCTCTTGCATTGTATTATTGCTTTCTTGATAAGCAAAAAATAACATTGTGTAGCTTATCATCTAGTCTTGTGTAGTATTATGGCTATCACTATAGCATTTGGTCATGGTTGTTTTCTTTTCTTATTGTAAAATCTAATGTAAATGATTTATCAATGTGTGAAAAAATTATAACTTGTTAGATGAATGCTTTAGAATGTGAAAATGGATATTTGTTTGTCTAATTCACTTTCACAACTACAAATGTGATTTGGACACAGACTATGGATGTTTTTAGCCCATGGATCTAAACTCTAGTTTATGGATTTAAACTAACTGATTATATTACCTAGTTCTAGTTTCCTTGATGTCTTCAACCTATATATATATTGGGATAGCATCCAAGTATATTTTTAAGGAGTTTTCTATGCAAGGATTTATTCTTCTTTGAACAAATCCTTAGGATACGGGTTTAACGGCTTTTGGCATTAATAAAAATCAACAAAAAAATGCAGAAATTCTTAGATGCTAATGTAAGCAATTGATGCAATTTTTGATACTCTATAATAAATTCTATAGATGTATCTAAAGTCCTCTCTTGATTTT